>JAMPIV010014228.1:0-415162 GCA_024509875.1 Oreohelix idahoensis
ACATGATAGCTGTGATACGGGGGACTGCGATATGTAGAAGTGACTACCAAAATCTCTGCACAGCGATATTCGGTTCTACACTGCCTATATCTGGAATTTTCTCTGAAACACATACTATCTGCTCCTCTAAAAATTCAGACAGATGTCCTCTGCTTTGTTTTCACCATAAACTAACTGTTCTGCCTATCTGTGCTGACTTCAGGTAGAGAGTATGTTTACCCTCCTTCTCTTCCACTAACTTTGGAATTGATGGTACTGTGGGTTTAAACGTAACCCCACATGGATTCTGCGACTGGAAACTGTAGAATGACTTCTAAACACTCTGAAATTACCTGCACCGAGTACATATAAACTGGGCCGTCGGCCTGTATTATGGCCGGGAAGAAGAGAACATAAAATTTCCCACACGCGGCCAGGCGCCTGCCAAAATCTGCGTGTGTTAACGTGCGTCAGAGCTCAGGATTTATCCACAAAAAATCATATTGCTGGGAAATGTCTTCCCCTGGGCTGGGAAAAAAACGTAGTTTCTTCCTCTCCTTCCACTACTGGGCAATAACGTAAATACCCTTGCGGTTCTGCGAATTGCCATCGTTTGCCGGGGAGAAATTTTGTTGAGGTTCTCAAAATTACGCTCACATTCCCACAAAGCCTTGGGGTCGGTACCTGCTTGTTTTAGACATAAAACAAACCATAACAGCTAAAACAAACCATAATAATACAATTCAAATAACAATTAACTTCCTTACTCTTCACCACGTTAACTCCCCTCTCTAACCTGAGCCTACAAAGTAAACATTGGCTAACCCAGATCGCTTGTTCTGCCTGACTAACTCCGAGCAACAACAATATTTTTCAATGGCCCGTCTGGGCAGACGTACTGTGGCCTAATTCTTACGCTGACACTAATGCCGTAATGTTTAACACAACTAAAACTAGCCCTCGCTAGGGATTGCTAAAATACCCATCAATAATAGTAATCACATTCAAAATGTTAATACAAAATAATTCCCTTTAAAATTACTTCTCCCATCTTCTGAATTCACAGAACAATAATGCACAATCAATAACATATAATCCTGTTTACGCTAGCATCTACCTGGACCATCAAAAGTTATACATAACCCCCGATTATCAAATTGAAAACCCCCGTAGTTCAGACCCACGTGGGTGTGCCGCAGTTTTTTTCAACCACGCGCTCCTGCATACATAATTCATTACTGATAGCACACACGTGCTCCAATTAATACCTCTATCACTTCCGTCCACAGTTATATGCGTAACTATATAAATAGCGAGCATCAATACTCTCACTACAATCACAAATGAAAATACACCATACACACGCTCTAACCCGACTATTCTGTAAATAAATAAAATTCGCAGATGCGAGTTTCTCTCTCCCGACCGACCTTTGCAATAATACAAAGCGGAGAGATCTCAACTTTTATGCCGTGCCGCTATTCCTTCAACAAGTAAATAAATGGACCTATAAAGTTTACTCAGGTCTATCACTAAGATCGTAATTGATGGCTCTGGAGTTAAGAATTAAATTTAAACTAAAACTTCCCAAGAAACTTAAATGAATCGGCTAGGACTAGAAAAATTAAATAAAGTCCTCACGCAAAAATTCATGCTTACCAAATCTCGAATGTCCCAACTGAAGGCAATCGACAATTTGCTTCTGGCAACCCGGCTTTGGCAATTTTTCATTAAAAAGAGAAAGAGGCTATGAAATATAGGCCTTTTTATAAATCAAGACCCCCACGCGCCGACTTCATGACGTCATATGCACGGCGTGGTTCTAAAGCCAATCGGAGCTCTGCATTTCAACTGCAGTTATCTCTCAGCCAATCAGAACCTTAGATTTCTTTCTGATGCAACCAGTTTCTGCTAGAACAAAGAACCGGGAATTGGTCCTAGCCCTATACTGCGGAAATGAAGCAAAAAATGGCCGCAAATAATTTAACTCCCGAAAAAAATGCGTATATGGCCACGCAAATATCTTTAGAAAAAAAAGACAATCATGCTGGTGCCAATCCTGAATCTAGCATCTTATAATCTTTTCTTCTAGAAAAATACTGTCTAATTCCCTACACCCCCATTCTAAACACATAAAGAAAAACCATAAAGCAGATGAGATCAAACTCCCTCGTGATCTCATCTTGAAAAAACGTAAATAATAGAAGGAGAAGAAACATGGAGGAGAAGGATATTTCCTGTAATCCCTCCTAAAAATAGTGAACAAATGCAAGGAGAAAAAGACATGGGCCATTTGAAAGACAGAATCTCAGTACTTTCGTCACATCACTCCCCCCTTTCAAAGATTGAGCAACGATCTCCTTACTGAAATCTCTGTGTTTCACATTGGCCCTTATTCCTGTCTACAAGGCTGTCTGTCCTTACCCCTCCTATTCAGTGTTCTTCGACCTTCCTCTTTTGCGTTTCCTCCTTCCTCCTCTCCTAGAATGAGCTCCTATGCTCCATGGGGAGAGTTGATCTCTCTTCGGACCTGTGCCGTCTAATGGCGGGTCTGAACTTTCCCTTGCTATGACCGTCAAAAGGCTGTTCTGGTCAGCTGATGTGACCGGCGGGCGCTGTGGCGACCTGGCGATGGCGACTTCCTCGCTGCGCGTCAGCGGGTTTGTGACTGCTGGTACCGTGCGAGAACGATGCAATATCTCGGGTTCCTCTGGTGTAGAGCCTCCGATTTCTTGCTGGGTGTCTATTGGATCCTCACTGATCTCAATAGCTTCTACCTTTGGAGAAAGGTAGGTAAGATCTGCTCCTGGCAGTGGTTCTGGACTCGCTCTTCCCCTACCGATATGAAGCGGGACAGAGCTCTCCAATATAGCTCCTTGCAAATGTGTAAGGTCGCTTTTTCTAACTCTTTTCTGGCCTGAAAAGTTGGTGAGATGAAACTGTAGACCACGGGAGCTCTCCGTCTAACACCCTGGTTCTACCTTCAACCTTGCCCTCCCCTGTAAGAGTTACTGGCGTCAGTTGGGATGTGTCCTGCAGTGACACTTGACGGTTTAAGATCCCGTTAGATCGCGGAGAATCTGAGATAAAGCTCTCAGTGACGGGTTCCAATGTTCCTTGAAACAAATTGGAAAATATAGCCAATTTTTCAGGCTCCTCGTTACACGGGTCGTTTCCTGTAAACGATACGACAGTTGTGGGCCCTTTATAGGCAAACGGTCACTCAGATCACTGTCCTCCTCCGTTTGAGTAAAGTGCTGGTCGGATGGGGCTCCAGGGCTGGTTGGAACTATATGCTCGCTCAGACCGCTATCTTGTGCCCTATGAAGATGGCGCTGGTCGTTGACATATGTAATACCGCTCTTGTCAGTATGTCCCTCACTTGAAGGAGCTAATACCATCGGGGGCCTAATTCCCGACAACAAAGAGTGTACTTCCTGAATCAGAGGCGTCGTCACCACTGTTTGGCCGGTTGGCTGAACAGGGCTGGCGGGCGAATTTGCCTCTGCAAATAACATATCACTGTCGTCAGAGGCGTTGCACCCCTCCTTGGCATGACAGCTATGTTTGAGCTCGCTCGGGGCTCCGTGAATTAGGGGTTCTCCTTTTCCACTTATCTGGCCTGCAGTAGGCCCCCTTGCATCAGCAAGGATCGGTGTGGGCGGGTTCCCCCAAAACTAAATATGGGTTACCCAGAATGAAATCGTAGCCCGGCTCAGCCGTTACAGCTGCCTTGATGCTGCCAGACACCTACTTACATTTCACCTCAATATGGCTACCGGAAAGCACTGTGAAGTCCCTTTCCTTAAAACTCCACCAATATTGACCTTTTCCTTAGTCATCTGCCAAGGCTTCACCAGATGTCGGGCGACTATGCTGGGGTATGTAAGCCCGCTGTCAAATAAGCATGTTGTCCCCGTCCCGTTCACGTCGGCTGGTCCGCTGTTGGAAAACAACTTCTCTGACTGGAAGGGTTTCCACTTCTTCCCTTGTTTCACCCTCACAGGCCTTAAACAAGCCACCTGATGAGCGGGTTTGTTTGTTTGGGCACCGTGTTGTCCAATGAGAAGTAGTCCGACAGAACCTACAATATCTCTCATTATCTCCCCGGTTCCTGACGGGTTCATGAGAAGACGGCCCCTGTGTTCTGTTAGGCGGCTGGGAGCGCATGTTATGACTGGGAGGGGGCTCCTTGCGAGACGGCCCTTGCTGCTGGTGAGCTGAAGAGGAAGGCGAATGCGATGAAGATGCTCCTTTGTCCGGGGCTGGCAGGTCAGGGTGTTTTCTTTTCTGGCCCAGTACTTCGGCCTGTGCCGACTGGAACCTTTCTGCAAATAGAATTATCTGGTCCAGTTTCTGGGTGCCTTGCTCCGCCAGGTACTTCCATAAGTCCGGAGACATGTTGCACTTTATCTCTTCGCACATGCTGAGCCCTTCGAGTCCTTCAAAAGATTTAGCCAAACCCGACACCTCTCTCCAGCGAGTGAGGTAATTCCTCAGCCTCTCTGCGAACTGGGGAAAACTTTCTCCTTTCTCCAGTCGACTTTCCCTAAACATCGTTTGGCACTTCCGGGGAGTCCATTGGAATCGCTGTAACAGGGCGTTCCGCAGAGCCTCAAAGTTACCTTGGTCATCTACCAGCATCTTGCTATAGACCTCATACGCATGTCCTCTTAGAGATTGAGATAATTTGAGACACCAAAGACTATCATCCAGCCCGTATGCCTTTGCCATCCGTTCAAATTTTTCTAAAAATACCTCAATTTTCTCATTCCCGTTAGGAAAAGAGTCCATCGGAAAATTCATGGCTGCCATCCGGGGCCCTCCGTTTCCTGAGGTGTCTGTTGCCCCTGCTCCGGGAGAATCTCCGTTAGCCGAACTGCCTTCCGAAGATCGGTACTGCAGTTCCAGTGAACGCAGGGCAAGTTCATGCTGTCTCTCTGCTGCCTTCTCCCTCTCTTGGGCTTCCCTCTGTGCTAACTTCTCCTGGGCTTCCCTCTGTGCTATCTTCTCCTGGGCTTCCCTCTCTGCTATCTTCTCCTGGGCTTCCCTCTCTGCTTTTCTCTCTTCTGCCTGTCGGGTCTTCTCTCTCTTTCTCCGCTTCCAATTTACGCAGGTCCATCTCTGCCAGTCGGGCCCTCTCTTCTTTCTCTGCTTCCAATTTACGCAGGTCTTTCTCCGCTTCCCTTTCTCTCTCTCCGTCTGCCGGTCCTGTTCCCTCATAATGTAAGCCCTAGTCTCGGCCTCATTCATCCCCATGCTTTTAGCTGCGTCCTTCCATGCAGTAAGTAGCTTGACCAATTCAGCCATCTTACCTGACAAATCAGCAGTACTCACAACGAGGAGAAATGACAAAAAAAAAGGAACAAGAAAAATTTACTGTTACCTACTAGGAATATGCTGTCGCAAAAACCCGCACTCAGACTAGCACCAAGTCTGACTAATAACTACCTGAAAAAAATTCAAGTTATCCAGCTACCCAAAACCCGAATTTACTTTCCTGTCAAGAAAAAAATTAGATTAGCCATCAATTACCTCCTAGTCATAATCAACCTTACTACAACTAACATCGAAACTGACTACATACAACCTGTGGAAAAAAAAACTATAGCTAGATCAGTCTTAATATAGCTCAAGTCTAGGAGATTTATAAGAAATCTATTTCCAGAACTTTCTTCAGAGACAATCTATGAATCTAGAATTGATCCCAACAAAGATGATCCCAAGGACGACGCCACCCACTTTGTCAAGATCACAGAATTGAACGTAACAAAGATGATCCCGGACGAGCCCCCACTTTGTCACGAAATGGATTTAGGACTAGAGACTGTCTACCTATAGTGACAAGACACTAGTGAGAAGGAAGACTGGAAAATTAGATTCAGATAGAAAATATAGTGCAAAATGTGAAAGTTGAGACCATTGGCTCCGAGGTTGAGAACCGAGGTTGATTCTTTCCTCGCCACTTCGGACCTTTAAATTGCTATGGCCTCGAAACCACCTCTAACTACCCTATGGGGATAAGGTTCAATTAAGATTCACAAACACCAAGGTACAGACAACATATAGCTACTGTACTAAAGGAAATGACTGATGCCAGCTACAATTTATACAAGTTTATTATACACCTATAAACAAACATATGCATGTCAAATACAAAAAATGCGAGGATGCACACCTGAAACAAAATCAAGCACAGTTAAAAATGCATCAACCCCAACCCTTCTCCCACAATTGCAACCTGTATGGAGAAAGAAGGTAAGGTTAACTGAAATGAACTACACTGCACTTGATGTCGCCTACACTCCAAACTAGCTGTTCTAAATTCTAACTCTAACTCTAAGTCCACTGATAGCTGGAACGACTGCGAAGTGACTACACAATCTCTGCACAGACTTCGGTTCTACACAGCCTATCCTGGAATCTCCTGAACACAACTAACTGCACCTCTAAACTTCAGCAGCTGTCCTCTGCTATGATTCACCAAAACTAACAGTTCTGCCTATCTGTGCTGACTTCAGTAGAGAGAATGTTTACCCTCTCTCTCTCCACTAACTTTGGAATTGATGACTGAGGTTTAACAGAACCCCACTGGATTCTGGACTGGAACTGTAGCTGACTTCTAACACTCTGAAATTACCTGCCTGAGTACCTATAACTGGGCCGTCGGCTTTATTATGGCCGTGAAGAAGCGAACATAAAATTACCACAACGCTGGCAGCCTGCCAAATCTGCGTGTGTAACGAGCGTCAGAGCTCAGGATTTATCCACAAAAATCCTATTCGCTGGAAAATGTCTTCCCCTGGCTGGGAAAACGTATTTTCTTCCTCTCCTTCCACTACTGGCAACTAACGTAAAACCCTTGCGGTTCTGCGAATGCCCCAACTTTGCCGTGGGAGAAATTTTGTGGTCTCAAAATTCCGCTCTCATTCCCACAAAGCCGGTACCTGCTGTTTTAGACAAAACAAACCAACAGCTAAACAAACCATAATAATACATTTCAAATAACAATTAACTTCCTTACTCTTCACCACGTAACTCCCCTCTCTACCTGAGCCTACAAAGTAAACATTGGCTAACCCAGATCGCTTGTTCTGCCTGACTAACTCCGAGCAACAACAATATTTTCACTGGCCCGTCTGGGCAGACGTACTGTGGCCTACTTCTTACGCTGACACTAATGCCGTAATGTTTAACACAACTAAAACTAGCCCTCTCTAGGAATTCCTAAAATTCCCGTCAATAATAGTAATCACATTCAAAATGTAATACAAAATAATTCCCTTTAAAATTACTTCTCCCATCTTCTGAATTCACAGAACAATAATGCACAATCAATAACATATAATCCTGTTTACGCTAGCATCTACCTGCCGTCAAAAGTTATACATAACCCCCGATTATCAAATTGAAAACCCCGTAGTTCAGCCACGTGGTGCCGCAGTTTTTCAACCACGCGCTCCTGCATACATATTCATTACTGATAGCACACACGTGCTCCAATTAATACCTCTCTCACTTCCGTCCACACTTATATGCGTACTATATAAATAGCGAGCATCAATACTCTCACTAAAATCACAAATGAAAATACACATTACACGCTCCCGACTATTCTGTAAATAAATAAAATTCGCAGATGCGAGTTTCTCTCCCGACCGACTTTGCAATAATACAAAGCGGTGATATCTCAACTTTTAAACCATGCCGCTATTCCTTCAACAAGGAATTAAATGGACCTATAAAGTTTCTCAGGTCTATCACTAAGATCGTATTGATGGCTCTGGAGTTAAGAATTAAATTAAACTAAAACTTCCCAAGAA
The DNA here is from genome assembly GCA_024509875.1 of Oreohelix idahoensis. Taxonomy (NCBI): domain Eukaryota; kingdom Metazoa; phylum Mollusca; class Gastropoda; order Stylommatophora; family Oreohelicidae; genus Oreohelix; species Oreohelix idahoensis. Next base: position 7,803 of record JAMPIV010014228.1, read on the forward strand.
ACTTAAATGATCGGCTAGGACTAGAAAAATTAAATAAAGTCCTCACGCAAAAATTCATGCTTACCAAATCTCGAATGTCCAACTGAAGGCAATCGACAATTTGCTTCTGGCAACCCGGCTTTGGCAATTTTTCATTAAAAGAGAAAGAGGCTATGAAATATAGGCCTTTTTATAATCAAGACCCCCACGCGCCGACTTCATGACGTCATATGCGCGGCGTGGTTCTAAAGCCAATCGGAGCTCTGCATTTCAACTGCAGTTATCTCTCAGCCAATCAGAACCTTAGATCTTTCTGATGCAACCAGTTTCTGCTAGACAAAGAACCGGGAATTGGTCCTAGCCCTATACTGCGGAAATGAAGCAAAAATGGCCGCAAATAATTTAACTCCCGAAAAATGCGTATATGGCCACGCAATATCTTTAAAAAAAGACAATCTGGTGCCAATCCTGATCTAGCATCTATAATCTTTCTTCTAGAAAAATACTGTCTAATTCCCTACACCCCCATTCTAAACACATAAAGAAGAACCATAAAGCAGATGAGATCAAACTCCCTCGTGATCTCATCTTGAAAAAACGTAAATAACAGAAGGAGAAGAAACATGGAGAAGGATTTCCTGTAATCCCTCCTAAAAATAGTGAACAAATGCAAGGAGAAAAAGACATGGGCCATTTGAAAGACAGAATCTCAGTACTTTCGTCACAGTTATAGTGTATCCTCTTTAATGCTTTAGCCACTGCCTTATTCCACTTTTCATGTCTTTTCATGTGGCCTGTATGATAGTTTATCCTGAATGCTGTAGCCACTCATTTATTCCACTATTCATGTGGCGTGTATGATGTGTATCCTCTGTGATGTTTTAGCCACTCAATCATTCCACTTCGTATGTGGCTTGTCTGATAATATCCTCCTTAATGCTTTAGCCACTCCATCATTCCACTTTGTATGCAGCTTGTCTCATAATATCCTCCTTAACACTTTAACCACTTCTTCATTCCCAGATGATAATGTATTCTCCTTAACACTTTAGCCACCCCATAATTCCACTTTGTATGTGCCATGTCTGATAATATCCTCAATGCTTTAGCCACTTCGTCATTCCACTTTGTATGTGGCTTGTCTGATAATATCGTCCTTAACACATTAGCCACTTCTTCATTACATTAATCTTCCTTGCTCTCTACTTTCCACTGACCTAACATGGTAGCAGCCATGATTGTTGTTGGTCTGTTTTTATGTTGCCCAGGCGGCCAGAATTTTATTCATTGTTTTGCTTTGTATTAGATCTTTATCTGCTTTGGCTGCAAAATGTTCAGTATAAATGTTCAGCAGGTTTTCATGACATTGCTTTCTTTAGTCAGTAATACACACATATGGGTATGTTGCAGAAACTCTTTAAGAAATATAGTAGAAATCTATACAACAGAAAAATAACAGAAGTTATAGGCTTACCACCACTGTAGAGTTTTGTTGATACCATCCGAAGCAAATACGAGTACATCGATTTCTTTAAGTATGTTAGTTGTGATTTTTTTCAGCTTTCGGGATCCAGTTTCAAGGGCTTGTAGGGCAGATAGCGAACCAGAGAAGATGAGATTTTTTTGGATGTGCTGTGTTGTTTTTGTATTTTGCAATGATGAATGATGAGGCTTCCGACCTTGCCTGAATCTCAGCGTCATAATTTGAGCAGATTGAACCACAAGGTGCAGACAGCTGGCTTGTCTGGGAATATTATGAGAGAGCCATACCCTGCATTGATGGTGGCCTTGAAAGCTGACCCATCTATGTACACATGGATCCAGTCTGTAGGGTAGGAGTCGATGGTTTCCAATGCACAGAGTTTTAGGGTGTTAGGCTCTGCTGACTTGTTTACTGAATGGTGAATGAGTTTGGTTTTTATCTGGGGCAATATAGGGATTGTACAAGGGGATTGACATAAGTCTTGGGCCTGGCCATGAAGGGCATGTCACACAGAGCTGAAATTTTGTATAGTGTTTATTCCTTTTTAATATAGCCACGTCTGAATTGACACACTTCTGCCATCTCTGTTTGACCTTGAAAAGACCTTGGGAGTAGAACACCCTATTTTTTCAAACTAAACCAGTCGATCACATGCCAGTATAACTTCTTTGCTGTCAAAATGATTTCCTTTTATCTGTTTTTTAAGATTTGGGAATAGAAAAAAGTCTGATGGAGCCAAATCTGGAGAATATGGTGGGTGTGGAAGAATTTCAATATTCAGATCATTGGCTGCTAGCTGCACAAGCCGTGCTTTGTGAGAGGGCGTGTTGTCTTGAAGCAAAGGAAGATTTTGAGTGCGCGTTATCCCTCGTTTCCTGGTCACAACGTTTCTTAGTTTGGTGAGAAGATCTGCATAGTACTGTCCATTAACTGTGTTGCCACGAGGCAGATAATCTTTCAAAAGGACACCTTTGCCATCCCAAAAAACAGCATCACTTTTCCTGCAGGTTTCTGCGCTCTCGGCTTGACAGGTGTTGGGGAGCCCAGGGTTTTCCATTGCATGCTGGCAATTTTGGATTCGGGGTCATAATGGTGTACCCAAGTCTCATCTACTGTCACCATGGTCTCCAAAGAATTTTTTGACTGACACTTTTTGAGCAACTGTTGACAACAATTTACCCTTATTTGCTTCTGTTCACGTGTCAACAGTCGCGGAACCCAGTGTGCACACACTTTTCTCATGTTCAGTCTGTTGTGTAAAATTCTATAAACTGTTCTTTCATTTAGTTTTACTCTACTAGCTATCTGCACAATTGTCATTTTTCGATCCTGGTCAATGATTTTCTTCACTCTTGTTGCATTTTCATCGTTGCACTCTGAGGCTGGTCTACCAGATCTTGGCAGATCAGCAACATTTGAGTGGCCGCACTTAAACTTTTGATACCAGTTTTTTTACCGAAGTATATGAAGGACAAGAATCATGAAACACTGGTTCCATCTCCCTGTGTATTTCTGTAGGTGTTTTTCCCTGAAACATCAGAAATTTTATCAGCTCTGGCCTCCTTCTTTTCCATTGTTTTGTCAAATCTTTGGAGCAGCAGATCTGGTCAATAGGGTACATTGCGCCGTGCACCATAGCGGGAAAACCCATTGAAGAAACAAACGCGTACTTCACACATTCAGTGCAAATATGATGAACTTTAAATGTGCCAAGTTTCATCTTCCTCCTGTGACTCCTTCATGGTCAGGCCCCAGACTTATGTCAATCCCCTTGTATTTGGTGGACTGTCAGGTGCTTTTCTTAACCCTTTGAACCCTGGCCACCCAGCCCGTAAAACCCTATTCCCCTGGGCTCCTGAGCAAAAAATTTCCCTATGAGCCATCGAGGCCAGCGATAATCCGATGCGTTTTATTGAGACGACAAACTTGGTCGTTGACATCGCAGCCACCCATGAATGTATTGTAGTCAATACAAAGTTGTGGAGTTTGAACATCCACAGTTGTGAGACCAACCTGTATCAAATTTACTTGATACATTATGTGGGATACGCCCCTGCACCATAGCCCGATCTACTTAGGGGCCAGGAACAGGGTTAGAACTAGCTTGATCATAATCTGATTCACAAGTTCCAACACTCGATTCAATTTCGATGTCACTTTCAGAATAATCACCATCTAAATCTATATTCATCATCCTCCGAATCATTGAGCACAAGTTCAACAGCTTGTTCCGTTGTTAGCCTTTTAGAATGGCTATTTCTTGGATTTTCAACACGCCTTTTAATTATGAAAACAATTAAAAAATTGCAAAATATTATCACTTCGTGGGCGCCGCCATTTTAGAGTAACATTCCACAAGACATGTGTACTTCCTGACGTCATTATTTTTCACACATTTCCATTCCGGCCCCATATTGCTAAGCTAGGTGTGCCCAGACCGAGATTGCGGTCGCTCGGGGAAAGGATTATTTACACACGGACCGAAATTTCGGGACCTCGGGTTCAAAAGGTTAATTCCTCTCTGTTTTCTGGTAGATAGTGTTTTGTATTTAATTCTTTTGCTATGAGTATTGGACATTTTTGTTTCAGTCTTGTTTTTTTGTGTCCATTTGTCTATTTGTTCTGTTTGGGTGGTTTAGAGAGAAATGTTTGTATATTTCTACTGCTTCAATGGTTACCTTCTCTCTTCTATCCAGCGATTCTATATTTGAATCCATCTCACAAGCTGCTGTTGACGTAGACCTCATGAAACTGGTTTTGTATTCTATTAACCTGATTACAAGAGCTCTTGGGTGATGTTGCTTGTGGTAGTCCATTATAGATCTGATATGTCCTCATCTCCCTAGTAGGTACTTGCAAGTCACTTGAGCAGATTTAGTCTCTTGGATACTTTATCTGCAATGTTCTTCAGATATTTGTTGAAAGTTAGTTTCCTGTCTAGCTGGACCCCAAGGTATATTGGATTTTCTTCACAGCCGACTTCAGCACCATAGAGAGTGATTTTAAGTTTAGTCCTTGGTAGTTTGTTGCTAAGAGTGAAAATCATGTAGACAGTTTTGCTGGCATTGGTCTTTAGTTTCCAGATAAACAATAAATTGGTATGCTACAGGCACTTTTAAGAAATAAAGAAGTATTTCTGTAGTTCACCACAATGTGATTTATTGTAGTTTGCATACATCCTCAGCTGACATCAGACCAACTATCTGAATTGTACAAGAGCTTTGTGAACAAGTACCCCGTGGTCAGCATTGAAGACCCCTTTGATCAGGATGACTGGGATGCATACACTAAACTAACTGCATCCGTTGGCATCCAGATTGTAGGGTAATAATCATACATTTTTTAACTTTCTTGCCAGAGACCTGATGGCTGTCTACTAAACTTGACAGTTATGTAACTTCTTTGCCAGAGACCTGATGGCTGTCTGTACTAAACTTGACAGTTATGTAACTTTCTTGCCAGAGACCTGATGGCTGTCTGTACTAAACTTGACAGTTATGTAACTTTCTTACCAGAGACCTGATGGCTGTCTGTACTAAACTTGACAGTTATGTAACTTTCTTGCCAGAGACCTGATGGCTGTCTGTACTAAACTTGACGGTTATGTAACTTTCTTGCCAGAGACCTGATGGCTGTCTGTTGGGGTTGAGGATAAGTTTTGTCACAGCTGAGAGTGGAGTTGAGGATAAGTTTTGTCACAGCTGAGAGTGGTGTTGAGGATATGTTTTGTCACAACTGAGAGTGGTGTTGAAGATATGTTTTGTCACAGCTGAGAGTGGAGTTGAGGATATGTTTTGTCACAGCTGAGAGTGGAGTTGAGGATATGTTTTGTCATAGCTGAGAGTGGAGTTGAGGATAAATTGTGTCACAGCTGATAGTGGTGTTGAGGATATGTTTTGTCACAGCTGAGAGTGGTGTTAAGGAAAGGTTTTGTCAAAGCTGAGAGAGGTGTTCATGATATGTTTTGTCACAGCTGAGAGTGGAGTTGAGGATATGTTTTGTCACAGCTGAGAGTGGAGTTGAGGATATGTTTTGTCATAGCTGAGAGTGGAGTTGAGGATAAATTGTGTCACATCTGAGAGTGGAGTTGAGGATATGTTTTGTCACAGCTGAGAGTGGAGTTGAGGATAAGCTTTATCACAGCTGAGAGTGGAGTTGAGGATAAATTGTGTCACATCTGAGAGTGGAGTTGAGGATAAATTGTGTCACATCTGAGAATGGAGTTGAGGATAAGCTTTATCACAGCTGAGAGTGGAGTTGAGGATAAATTGTGTCACATCTGAGAGTGGAGTTGAGGATAAATTGTGTCACATCTGAGAGTGGAGTTGAGGATATGTTTTGTCACAGCTGAGAGTGGAGTTGAGGATAAGCTTTATCACAGCTGAGAGTGGAGTTGAGGATAAATTGTGTCACATCTGAGAGTGGAGTTGAGGATATGTTTTGTCACAGCTGAGAGTGGAGTTGAGGATAAGCTTTATCACAGCTGAGAGTGGAGTTGAGGATACATTGTGTCACATCTGAGAGTGGAGTTGAGGATAAATTGTGTCACATCTGAGAGTGGAGTTGAGGATAAGTTTTGTCACAGCTGAGACTGGAATTGAGGATAAGTTTTGTCACAGCTGAGAGTGGTGTTGAGGATAAGTTTTGTCACAGCTGATAGTGGTGTTGAGGATAAGTTTTATCATAGCTGAGAGGGGAGTTGAGGATAAGTTTTGTCACAGCTGATAGTGGTGTTGAGGATAAGTTTTGTCATAGCTGAGAGGGGAGTTGAGGATAAGTTTTGTCACAGCTGAGAGTGGTGTTGAGGATAAGTTTTGTCACAGCTGATAGTGGGGTTGAGGATAAGTTTTGTCACAGCTGAGAGTGGTGTTGAGGATAAGTTTTGTCACAGCTGAGAGTGGTGTTGAGGATAAGTTTTGTCACAGCTGATAGTGGTGTTGAGGATAAGTTTTGTCACAGCTGAGAGTGGTGTTGAGGATAAGTTTTGTCACAGCTGATAGTGGTGTTGAGGATATGTTTTGTCACAGCTGAGAGTGGTGTTAAGGAAAGGTTTTGTCACAGCTGAGAGTGGTGTTGAGGATATGTTTTGTCACAGCTGATAGTGGTGTTGAGGATAAGTTTTGTCACAGCTGAGAGTGGAGTTGAGGATATGTTTTGTCACAGCTGAGAGTTGAGGATATATGTTGCCAGAGATGAGAGTGAAGCGGAGGATACACTTTGTCACAGCCACTGAAATGTTTTCAGAGTGATGACCTTCTTGGGTATTTTCTCTGTGAATTTCATACTTGTATGTTTTTTTTTTTTTAGTTATGACCTGTTTGATTTCTTATCAGTCACCAACTAGTGTGTTTTCTTATTGATGACTTGCTTTTATATTTTTTTTTTAGTGATGACTTGCTTGTAACAAACCCAAAGAGAGTGCAAAAGGGAATTGACGTTAAGGGATGCAACGCCCTCCTGCTAAAAGTCAACCAAATCGGAACTGTCACCGAAGCAATCGATGCGTGAGTTTTTGAAATTATGTTTCTTAAGGTTTACATAAAACTTTCTAATCAGACCATTCACTATTGCTGTTATGTAGTTTTGGACTTTTATAGAAGGAAAGATCACCTGTATATCATTTCTGCCAATAAAAAAAAAAGGTAAAGGTTCCCGTTACACGCCCGTTGGGGCATATTGGAAATATGGTGTTATGCCCATATTTTTATGACCATCGGTACACTAGGGGTGGTGGGGTCAGCATCACGCCATTTCTGCCAATAGACTATAGTTTTTTGTTTATTTTAAGAATATATCTTTCTGAGGTTTTCCTATTCATATTGCAACAGTCTGTCACGAAGTGGTTTTAATTTTATAGAGTGTGCCTGAATGAAAGCAAGACCCTAGTATGAGAAAGTCTGAGAAGATAGAATTTAGATGGAAAATGACATGCCTGTGGACAGGTGAGACTATTGGCTCAAGAGATAGACCCAGGATTTGAATCTCCCCCTGCCGCTTCGTGACTAAAAAAATGGCTATAGTCTCCCCACCTCTGACTGCCTTGAAACACAAGGAGATAAGGTGTATAATTACGACCACAAACACCACTATACAGACAACATAGAGTAAGTATAGTAAAGAATAGAAGCTGATCCAGTAAATAATATATGTATATATTTATTTACATACAAGGAAAACATAAAATGGCATCATATGTCATCAAGTCAGTCGATAGCGTGCACTGTTGCACGGCCTGGAAAACAAGTAACAATTAAATTGAGAGACACGAGAGACAGAAAAACCCCAAATCACATTCACTCTTTCTGTCACCCTGCTGAGGAACAATAAAAATGGTTAGTGATTTAAACCAATTCTAATTTGGTGGGGCTGTCAACTTTTAGCCTCCACTCTCTAACACTAATAAATTTCTACTGTCTTAGTCCTGGTGACTCTTCCTCAACGAACGGCTACACAGCTTTCTACTTGTTGGGCGATATGCGCCTATAACTACACCACAAGAAATGCTAAAAATAATAGACTTGGTTTTTCGAACGCAGACTCAGTGTCTATCCGTCAAATGGATACTGAACAGACCCTACTGGTCCTGTCTATTTTCTCCCTCCGTCTCTCTCGTGGTCTCAGTGTCTCCCTAACACTCGAGGGCTGATGGTGTGGCGTCTCCTTTACTCTCTTCTCGATTTCTATCAGGACCTAGGTATGGTAACCCTGTCACCTGTTCCTGATTTTGGTGATGACGATGTTCGGATATCAAGCATGAGGGACTTGATTAACTGTAGACAAAACTTCTCTGCTGCTGAATAGCTTCCCTCTTTTGACCCGCTCCGGAGTTAGAGGAAAAAAACACAGCCTTGATTTCAGGCTGTACAAAAATGAAACCAGTCTCCCGGCCACCTGCCGTTGTTAGAGACTATAATAGCGATGCTCTCGGCTGTATGATAAATAAACCATGGTCCAGCTGAACAGGCTGTACAAAAATGAAACCAGTCTCCCGGCCACCTGCCGTTGTTAGAGACTATAATAGCGACGCTCTTGGCTGTATGATAATTAAACCTCGGTCCAGCTGAAGCATAGGGACTTCACTGCCAGAGACCATAGGGTAATTTTCTTTTGCTCCTGACGATACTCGAGTACACTGACCCTGAGATACGTCTTTTGCCGTGGATAATTTTATTGGACAAAATTATGCTCCCCACTGTTTCGCCGAGACTCGCTGAAATTAAAAGAAACAGCGTCTAATGTACACCCTTCTCTAAAATCGCTTATCTCTAACATATACGATACATAAAATAATTCTATACACGTGTCTCGTCAATCTCACTCCTTCTCCCCTTCTCTCGTTCTTCACACAATACATAAAATACCACTATCCCATGTGGCCTCTTCATCCCCCCTCCTTCTACTAAAATCTGCCAGGAAAAATAACCAATATCCCAGACACCGTCTGACACGTTACATGGCCGTTATGCATGGCCGATCACGTGTTCAAACTTGACAAAAATAGGGAAATCCTTTTACCCATTAACACAGGAGTTTCCCCGGCTTACTCCTATTTAAATTAAATCTCGCTATAGGAATAGTTTCCTCCCCTAAGCAGTATAATTCATTTACAACGTAAATCTGAACCCTCCGACAATATTTCTCACATTTTAGGCTCAGTAAAATTAACGAACACACCAGGGATTTCCCCATAAAATTTACATTAGAAAATATACAGGAATAAATGGGGGTTTCCCAATATTCTACAAATAGGGGCACACGTGTTTTCTCACAACTTCACACTCTCCGATCTACTGCCAAAAACATAGAAAGAATAAGCACACTGTTGCATTACGTCGTTCTTCAAAAATATGATAATGGATGGCACTATCGTTTATTTTAAAACTGAAAAGTTAATCTTTACCTAAGGGCGAATTTCTGAAAAACCCACTAATAAGTAAAACGATTAATAAAATAGCTACATACCGATTATCGTTTGTTTTTCCCACGGTGGAGAACGATAATTACGACGTCCTACGGCCAGGCAATTATTTTTCATAGAGACCTAATCCTCGTTTTCTGTCTCAATATATACAAGAGAAACCGCCCACGCGGATTTCCCTTCCCACGCATATCCCAAGCTGCGCGTGTCCGGAAATTGCGTCACATTACGTGAGGGCCGCGTGTTTCCGGCCGCGTGCTTCCGGCCTCGTCATATCGCGTGCCGGAAATGGCGATTATTTTCGTAAACAACGAAATCTACGGGAATCGCGAAAAAATCATAAGAAAGTAAAACTGATGCTAGAATAAAATAAACCTACCCTCATAAACGAACCCATTTAATTTATCTACTCAAAAAAAATACCAAACACGATATATATTCAAATGAGAAGAAATAAAATGGTGGAAAAGCGTGCCCGAAAATAGCGATTTCCGTAAACAACGGAAAATCGCGTGATCAGAAGAAAATAAAACTGGTGAAAATTCAAAATAGAACCACAGAATCGGGCCTGTTAAAAGTCAGAATTACAGTGTAGTGTCACATAAGTCCCCCCTTTCAAGTACGGGAACCGTGCTAAATCAATGAAATCTCTGGGTTTCATACTGGCCCTTATTCCTGTCTACAGAGATGTCTGTGAGCACTCCTTCATCCTTATTCTCTTCCGGAGCCAGGTGCCGACTTAAGAAATCGGCTCCTACATTATCCTTTCCTGGGATGTATTGCACCGAAAACGAGTACATGCCCAACAATAAAGCCCATCTCATGATTTTAGCATTATTGTGCTTGTTGGCTCCCAAAAACGCCAAAGGAGCGTGGTCACTTTGCACTACAAACGTGACCCCGTATAGGTATTCGTGGTGTTTGCGAATACCAGCCACTAATGCAAGGCACTCTCGTTCTATTGTTGAGTAGTTTCTTTCGGCCGCATTAAGTTTCCTACTGGCATAGGAAACTGGGAACAACAGACCTTGTTGTGATTCGTCGGCTTGTAACAGAGTGGATCCAATTCCGATGGCGCTGGCGTCCACCCTTAACACAAAGGGTTTTGTTAGATCTGGGAGCCGAAGTATTGGCGAACTGGTCAGCAGCTCCTTAAGAGTGGTGTACGCTCTCTCACATTCTGCTGTCCACCGAATTTTTTTCCGGTTGACCTTTCCGAGTGAGGTCGGTCAACGGCCCTGTTAAGCTATTAAAATTCGGAATGAATTTTTGGTAATATGCGCACAGGGAGATAAAGGATCTCGTGTCCTTTTTTGTGATGGGGCGAACTGCTTTCCTAATTTTCTCCACGTTTTTGTCCAGCGGCCACATGCATCCGTGAGCGATAGTGTGGCCTAGGAAATCTAGGGTGTCAAAGCCGAGTAAACATTTGCTCGGGCGGGCGGTAAGCCCCGCCTCCTTCAATCTCCCGAGGAGCGAGGCGACAGTTGCTATGTGTTCCTCCTCCGTTTCCGTGGCGATGAGGATATCGTCCATAAAATTATGAATGTGGGGGTTTTGCAACGGCCCTAATAGCTTCCTCATCATTCGTGTGAAGGCACCTGGGGCATTATGTAACCCAAATGGCATGACGTTAAACGTATAGTGCCCTTCACTAGTGCTAAAGGCCAGCATCGGCCTGACGTCCTCTTTCACCGGAATTTGATAATAGCCTTTACTGAGGTCTATTTTCGAGAAGATCTTCGCCTGGCTCAATTTGGAAAACAGTTCCGCAGGGCTGGGGAGGTTTTCGGGCGAAAGTCCGTCACGGTGTTGAGTAATTGATACTGGATTCACGGTCGGTGCTCACCGTTAGGTTTTTGTAATAGGACCACGCTCGAACTGTAGGGATGTGGTTTCAGAAATGATGTTGGCCGCCAGCAGTTTTTCAATTTCCTCCCGTAACGCAGCAGCTTTGGCGTACGGGACCGGATATATTTTAGTCCGTACTGGGGTGTCGTCTTTCAGTTTCATCTCAAATTCCGAGAGGTGGGTGAGTCCAGGCTTATCCGTTAAAACGTCCGTGTATTGTTGTAATACAGTCCTGAGTTCTCGCGTCGCTCCTTCTGAAAGATTTTCCCAAAATTTTACGTCTCGGTACGACTCTGTTGGGTGTAAGGGGTACTCCCCATAATCCTCTGGGTCGTCCTCTGCCTCAATAGCTACCGCCAAAGCTAACAGGTGGTCTTGAGATGGTGGGGCTCGTTCTAAAAATTTCTTAAGGAGATTCACGTGGTATATCTTCCTTTTTCCCCTGATAGCGATCCTATAGTTGGTGTTAGAGATTTTCTCTAACACCTCGAAAGGCCCCTTCCATCCAATGCGCAGTTTGTTTTCCCCGGTGGGAAGTAACAACAAGACCTTCTCCCCTACCTGGAGGTCTCTTTCCTTGGCCGTCTTATTGTATCTCTGCGCCTGTTTTGCGCGAGCCTTACGAAGGTTGTCTGAGGCCATTTTCCAACCTAACTGTAGTCGCTTCTGTAGCTCTGCCACATATTTGGAGGCCGACACCGTTGTCTCATCTGCCTTTCGATCTGTCAAAGACCTGAACAGTGCCTCCAAGGGGCCCTTGATCTGTCGCCCAAACAATAGGGTGGCTGGCGGGTAGCCTGTAGAAGCCTGGGGGACTTCGCGATAAGCAAACAGGGCGGCGGGAATAAAAAGGTCCCAATCCTCTGGCCGCTCCTGCCCTAATTTGCGCAGCATCGTCATCAAGCTGCCGTTGAATCTCTCCACGAGACCATTTCCTGCCGGGTTATACGGACTGGTATGTATGTGTTGGGTCCGAAGAATGTTGAAGATCTCCTCCATCAGCAAGCTGCGAAATTGGGACCCATTATCTGTCAACACTTGCTGAGGAAACCCCAGTCTTGTAAAGATTTGCAGCAAGGCTTCTGCAACATGTTTCGAGTCGGTGACCGCCAGGGGGATGGCCTCTGCCCACATGGTGCACACATCGACTAATGTCAGGATGAACCTGTTCCGCCGCTTTGTTCTTTCTAATGGGCCTACAATGTCAACCGCCACTCGTTCAAAGGGGGTACCGACGATGGGCATCTCTCCTAACGGGACTGGGGGGGTCCAGTGTTTGGGTGCCACTCTCTGACACTGAGCACACGATTTTACAAATCTTATGATGTCCTGGGTCATTCCCGGCCAGAAATAATGAGCCGCTATTCTATGTATGGTGGCCCCCCTGCCCCATATGTCCACTAAATGGAAGCGCATGCCCCATTTCTAAAATCTGCAGCCTATACTTGGCTGGCACTACCAATTGGCTATGCCCCTGCTCTTCTCCTCCGTCTCTGCGATAAATCAGCCCGTCCTTCTTGAAGAAATTCCCCTTTTGTTTGGGGTCCTTCGACGTGGGTAATTTCTGAAAACAGGTCTCCAGTGTCGGATCCTGTTGTTGTGCCTCCTGCAGTTCCTGTGGTAACAGATTAGTGGGGCCTCCTTTTCCCTCTCCTTCTTTGCTTGCTCCCTAGTAACCACTGCGGCCACTACTTCCGGTTCCTTTGGGTCCCCTAGGTACACATACCTACATCCCAAAATGACCTCAAAAAGGGGCCCCTCCATTACAGCCGCCTTGATCGTGCCCCTGACAAATTTGGACACTATCTCTATCTGCGCCACTGGGAGGCGCATTGGAGCATCTCCCTTTAACACCCCACATATCTCCACAAATTCTCCAGTCATCTGTTCGGGCTTCACTAGATGATGGCCCACGAGACATTCGAAACTTAAGCCTCTATCATACAAACACTCGGTTTCGATCCCATTAACCGTTACCCTTCCCCTCGTAGAAGGTCGGTCACTCGTAGGTTGAGAATCCTGCTCCTTCTCCAAGTCTGGTACAGAAGTTTGTAAACAGGCCACTCTCTTCGGGGGGTTTTCCCGGCTTCCCCCTGCTTTCCACTGTGAGTTATAATTATTTCGGCCACCCCACGTCCGACCATATGCGTGTTTGCAGCCGGGGTCCCTCCTTGCCTCATCTCGTTTATTCGGTGGGTTGGGGTCCCTCGAGGAGTTCAAAGCAGGTGGAGGGGGCTCTCGGGTGTTCGGCCCATTAGTTGGCTTGTCGGGAGAGGTGTTATGTCCTCGGGTTGGCGGGTCAGGGTTTTTCCGTTTCTGGCTCAGTACCTCGGCCTGTGCTGTCTGGAACCTTTCAGTGAACATGATAATTTGATCTAGTTGCTGGGCACCCTGCTCTGCCAGATACCGCCTCAAGTCGGGGGACATGTTTGCTTTTACCTGTTCACACATAACCAACTCTTCCAACCCTTCAAAAGTTTTCGCCAGTCCTGACAGTTCCCTCCAGCGAGTAAGGTAATTTCTCACCCGCTCAGCAAACTGAGCAAAACTCTCTCCCTTCTCCGGCCTGCTCTCCCTGAACATGGTTTGGCATTTGCGTGGAGTCCACTGAAATCTTTGTAATAAAGCGTTTTGCAGTGCCTCAAAGTTGTTCTGATCATCTATGAGCAGCTTGTTGTAAACTTCATAAGCATGACCTTTGAGCGATTGCGATAATTTCAGACACCAAAGACTCTCGTCCAACCCGTATGCCTTTGCCATCCGTTGAAATTTCTCCAAGAACACGTCAATCTTCTCATTCCCGTTAGGGAACGAGTCAAATGGGAAGCTCATGGCTGCCATCCGGGGCCCTCCGTTTCCTGAGGTGTCTGTCGCTCCTGCTCCGGGAGAATCTCCATTAGCTGAACTGCCTTCCGAAGATCGATACTGCAGTTCCAGAGAACGCAGGGCAAGTTCATGCTGTCTCTCTGCTGCCTTCTCCACTGCTTCCCTTTCTGCTGCCTTCTCCTGTGCTTCCAATTTCCGAAGTTCCATCTCGGCCTGCCTCTCCGCTGCTTCCGCGGCGGCTATCCTTTCCTCCTTCGCTGCTTCGGCGGCGGCAGCCCTGTCCTCTTTCTCTTTCTCTCGCTGAATATGCCTATCATTTTCCCTTATCAGGTAGGCCTTAGTCTCCTCCTTATCCATTCCCATGTCCTGAGCAGCCTCTCGCCAGGCAGCTCGTAACTTGGCCATATCCGCCATCTTACCTGTAAACTGCTGTAAGTTCACAAATACAGAGAAATGACAGAAAAGGAAAAGAGAAGGAACAACCTATTACGTAATATAAAATACTCCCTCTTTCACCGCTGTTCCAAAAACCCGAACTCAGACTAGCGTCAAGTCTGAACAATAACCTGAAAAAATTTTTGTTAACAAGCTACCAAAAACCCGAAATTACCTTCCTGTTAAAGAAAAATTTGTCTGTATGCCATCAATTACCTTTACGTCATATACATCAAAATTACCACAAATCTACTAGACTGCAACCTGTGGAAAAAACCTATAACTGGATCAGTTCTAGTAGCTCAAGTCTAGGGGATATTTAAAGAAACTCTATTTTTCAGAACTTCCTAGAGACAATCTATGAATGTAGATCACAGAATTGATCTCAACAGAATGATCCACCGGACGATTGCCGCCCACTTGTCACGAAGTGGTTTTAATTTTATAGAGTGTGCCTGAATGAAAGCAAGACCCTAGTATGAGAAAGTCTGAGAAGATAGAATTTAGATGGAAAATGACATGCCTGTAGACAGGTGAGACTATTGGCTCAAGAGATAGACCCAGGATTTGAATCTCCCCCTGCCGCTTCGTGACTAAAAAAATGGCTATAGTCTCCCCACCTCTGACTGCCTTGAAACACAAGGAGATAAGGTGTATAATTACGACCACAAACACCACTATACAGACAACATAGAGTAAGTATAGTAAAGAATAGAAGCTGATCCAGTAAATAATATATGTATATATTTATTTACATACAAGGAAAACATAAAATGGCATCATACGTCATGAAGTCAGTCGATAGCGTGCACTGTTGCACGGCCTGGAAAACAAGTAACAATTAAATTGAGAGACATGAGAGACAGAAAAACCCCAAATCACATTCACTCTTTCTGTCACCCTGCTGAGGAACAATAAAAATGGTTAGTGATTTAAACCAATTCTAATTTGGTGGGGCTGTCAACTTTTAGCCTCCACTCTCTAACACTAATAAATTTCTACTGTCTTAGTCCTGGTGACTCTTCCTCAACGAACGGCTACACAGCTTTCTACTTGTTGGGCGATATGCGCCTATAACTACACCACAAGAAATGCTAAAAATAATAGACTTGGTTTTTCGAACGCAGACTCAGTGTCTATCCGTCAAATGGATACTGAACAGACCCTACTGGTCCTGTCTATTTTCTCCCTCCGTCTCTCTCGTGGTCTCAGTGTCTCCCTAACACTCGAGGGCTGATGATGTGGCGTCTCCTTTACTCTCTTCTCGATTTCTATCAGGACCTAGGTATGGTAACCCTGTCACCTGTTCCTGATTTTGGTGATGACGATGTTCGGATATCAAGCATGAGGGACTTGATTAACTGTAGACAAAACTTCTCTGCTGCTGAATAGCTTCCCTCTTTTGACCCGCTCCGGAGTTAGAGGAAAAAAAAAACACAGCCTTGATTTCAGGCTGTACAAAAATGAAACCAGTCTCCCGGCCACCTGCCGTTGTTAGAGACTATAATAGCGATGCTCTCGGCTGTATGATAAATAAACCATGGTCCAGCTGAACAGGCTGTACAAAAATGAAACCAGTCTCCCGGCCACCTGCCGTTGTTAGAGACTATAATAGCGACGCTCTTGGCTGTATGATAATTAAACCTCGGTCCAGCTGAAGCATAGGGACTTCACTGCCAGAGACCATAGGGTAATTTTCTTTTGCTCCTGACGATACTCGAGTACACTGACCCTGAGATACGTCTTTTGCCGTGGATAATTTTATTGGACAAAATTATGCTCCCCACTGTTTCGCCAAGACTCGCTGAAATTAAAAGAAACAGCGTCTAATGTACACCCTTCTCTAAAATCGCTTATCTCTAACATATACGATACATAAAATAATTCTATACACGTGTCTCGTCAATCTCACTCCTTCTCCCCTTCTCTCGTTCTTCACACAATACATAAAATACCACTATCCCATGTGGCCTCTTCATCCCCCCTCCTTCTACTAAAATCTGCCAGGAAAAATAACCAATATCCCAGACACCGTCTGACATGTTACATGGCCGTTATGCATGGCCGATCACGTGTTCAAACTTGACAAAAATAGGGAAATCCTTTTACCCATTAACACAGGAGTTTCCCCGGCTTACTCCTATTTAAATTAAATCTCGCTATAGGAATAGTTTCCTCCCCTAAGCAGTATAATTCATTTACAACGTAAATCTGAACCCTCCGACAATATTTCTCACATTTTAGGCTCAGTAAAATTAACGAACACACCAGGGATTTCCCCATAAAATTTACATTAGAAAATATACAGGAATAAATGGGGGTTTCCCAATATTCTACAAATAGGGGCACACGTGTTTTCTCACAACTTCACACTCTCCGATCTACTGCCAAAAACATAGAAAGAATAAGCACACTGTTGCATTACGTCGTTCTTCAAAAATATGATAATGGATGGCACTATCGTTTATTTTAAAACTGAAAAGTTAATCTTTACCTAAGGGCGAATTTCTGAAAAACCCACTAATAAGTAAAACGATTAATAAAATAGCTACATACCGATTATCGTTTGTTTTTCCCACGGTGGAGAACGATAATTACGACGTCCTACGGCCAGGCAATTATTTTTCATAGAGACCTAATCCTCGTTTTCTGTCTCAATATATACAAGAGAAACCGCCCACGCGGATTTCCCTTCCCACGCATATCCCAAGCTGCGCGTGTCCGGAAATTGCATCACATTACGTGAGGGCCGCGTGTTTCCGGCCGCGTGCTTCCGGCCTCGTCATATCGCGTGCCGGAAATGACGATTATTTTCGTAAACAACGAAATCTACGGGAATCGCGAAAAATCATAAGAAAGTAAAACTGATGCTAGAATAAAATAAACCTACCCTCATAAACGAACCCATTTAATTTATCTACTCAAAAAAAATACCAAACACGATATATATTCAAATGAGAAGAAATAAAATGGTGGAAAAGCGTGCCCGAAAATAGCGATTTCCGTAAACAACGGAAAATCGCGTGATCAGAAGAAAATAAAACTGGTGAAAATTCAAAATAGAACCACAGAATCGGGCCTGTTAAAAGTCAGAATTACAGTGTAGTGTCACACAGTCATTGAAACCGGTTATAAGAGCAGTTTTTACATTGTCTATCATAAGGCAGTCACTCATGTGTTACAGGGGCCCTAAAGGGAAGCTGTGCCTAGCAGGCACGTTGTGCAAGAGAACTGAGGAGGGTTGGACATGTGGCCAGCTACTTCATCCTGTAGAAACTTTGAGCCAACAACAGCATGAGCAGGTTATCCAGTGCCAGTTATTCAAATAATTCTCCTGCCAACATGTAGATAGCTTAACGAATACTTCACAACAGTATCAAAGAGGAATGGCTAAACCCGTGGGCAGAAGGGTCTGCTGGATGCACCAGGTATAAAGAAATGACCCGCCCCAACAGAAATGATAACATCAACAACCTACGACGCGTGGAGCAGAGCACAGTCTTCCAACTAAGAAAAGAACTCACCAGACTCAACAAGCACTCAAACAAATTAAACCCTTCATAAGAGCCTAACTGCTGCAACTGTACCCTCCATATGAGATGGTTCAGCACGTGCTGCTCACTTGCCAAGGACTCTCCACAGAAATAAGAAAGCTATTGTCAGGCTCCCCAACATTCACAAACACTCTATACAGCACCAATGAACCGCTACAAAATAAATGTAAATTCTTCAGCTTGGCATTGGCTTCAAAAGAGCGACAATCTGACTAGCCCTAGTTAAACAACAACAATTGAAATAATTCAACTCAGCCATCCTAGATGGAAGAAGGTCATCTATAAAGGATTTAATGACGCAGCCCAGAGAAAACCAAAAGGAGTCTGGGCTGCCGACTGAAATTAAGTATTTTCTTTTTGTCTAGCAAAATCTCCAGATTCAGCACCTAGAATGTTCAAATGCTAAAACACCTGGAGAAGAGGATGGGAAGCAGACATGGAAAGGCCATTGGATGGATGGCACAGGACAGAAAGGCTTGGCGTGAATGTTGTGGAAGCATGTGCTCCACCTGGTGCTGAATGGTAACGAAAGAATGAAGGTATACCAGAGCTGTGCTTGTCAGCCTGTTTTTTTTTTTTTGTATACCACTAAATATTAGCAAGATGTCTACATGTACCACTAACATTAGGGGGTCGGAGTGGCTAAGAGGTATGGCGTCCACCCGCCTCAAATTCTAGATGTACCGGGTTCGATTCCCAGTTGAGGGAATATAATTTATGGAATTTTGTTTTCAGATGTACCAACGGGCTGATCACCCGTTTGCCAGTCACTTCGATTACGGAAACAACAGCAGATGGATTGATTTGCCATTGCCCTAAAGACGCCAATAGGCGTGATGGGAAACAATGGCAAAGAAAACCTATCTGCTGTTGCCCTAAGACGCCACTAGGCGTAATGGCCACTGACTGCTTTGACGGTCGGTGGCTAAGGACGGAAGAAGAAGAAGTTTTCAGATGTCATAATCATCCCCCCTGGTCTCCTGGGTAGTGAGATCAGATGCCTAGCCTTCTCGGATAAGGGCGAAAAAATAGGAGGTCCCGTGTGCAAGTTGGGCACGTTAAAAATCCCACATCAGTTGGAAATCGTAAAGAGTAGGCCTGGCAAAATTTAAAAATTAGAAACCTCCCCACCACAAAAATATTTATAGAATGTGTGATTCTTATATACACATATAGGGATTCTTGCCGGTGCTATGGAGTTCATGCACTGTGCTGAGATCCTCCTTGAGTGATGTAAGGGAGGAGATCGGAGTATTGATGGAGTAGTCCGTGTGCAATGAAGATAGTCCTTAAAACCAAACCACTAACATAATGTTTACATGAACCACTAAATACTAGCAAGACATTTATGTGCAAGTCTTAATACAAAATAGATATCTATATATACCACTAAATACTAGCAAGACATTTATGTGCAAGTCTTAATACAAAATAGATATCTATACTTACTTAGTCGTTCCCCTTCTACCGTGAGGTGTAGAGGTTTGGAAGAGAGAGCGCCAGACTATCCTATCGGCTGTTAGATATCTATATATACCACTAAATACTAGCAAGACATTTATGTGCAAGTCTTAATACAAAATAGATATCTATAGCCTACCACTAAATACTAGCAAGACATTTATGTTCAAGTCTTAATACAAAATAGATATCTATATATACCACTAAATACTAGCAAGACAATTATGTGCAAGTCTTAATACAAAATAGATATCTATATATACCACTAAATACTAGCAAGACATTTATGTTCAAGTCTTAATACAAAATAGATATCTATATATACCACTAAATACTAGCAAGACATTTATGTGCAAGTCTTAATACAAAATAGATATCTATAGCCTACCACTAAATACTAGCAAGACATTTATGTTCAAGTCTTAATACAAAATAGATATATATATATATAGCCTACCACTAAATACAGACAAGATGTCCACATGTACTACTAAATCATCATCATCATTTTCCTTTGCGCTCCTTACAGAGCATGGAGCTAGTGGTCCCCTTGCAGGACGTCTGCACCAAGCAGTCACATGCTCTTGCAGCGGTAGTTTTTGTGGCAATTTGTTTGACATGATGAGGTTGCCAGTCACATGCATGACCTTATATTAGTTGCCTTGTTTGACATGCTTGAGGGTACAGTAGTCCTGTTATTTATTTGTCTGTTCAGAGACCCTTGGTAACAACACGGAGCCAATACACATATGAAACCAAATTCCAACAGCGCAAATGCAGTTATGAATTCCCAAGTCAACTGAATTCCCAAAGGCAAAAGTCTCACTCGGTTATGATAGATACCAAAAAAAAACTGGCCAATTATGGAACCACTTAATACAAGCAGAATATGTGTGTGTGTTTGTGTACCGCCATGCTCTAAATATTCTCTGGAAATATGCATAAAATAAAATTCTGTATGACTTATTTTAGCTGCAAGATGGCACAGACTGCCGGCTGGGGTGTGATGGTGTCTCACAGGAGTGGTGAGACGGAGGACACTTTCATTGCTGATTTAGTCGTGGGCTTAGCCACTGGACAGGTATTATCTTAATCTGTCTGTCTTTCTATCATGTTGTGTTCATCTCTGTCAATCATACATCACTATTAATCTTTAACTGTTGATGATAGGAAACTCTGTACAGAGCGATACAACAGGAGGCAATCTAATCATCATAAGAAGTCCCCCCGTCGAACTAGTGTTTTGGCCCTTTATTCTCCTTTACACTCGGGGGGGGGGGTCCCACCTGGGTCATGACTCCCAAGTTTCTCTGCCTCCTGTTGTCTAATGTAGAAAATGAGCCCACTCCACCTTGGTTGCAGCTTTAAAATCCACAATTCTGCCAGCCGGAGGCAATTGTGAAAGTAACCCTTATGTTTGTATATTACATCATGAGGAAAATATATATTTTTTTTTAATTTCAAAGTAAGTTTCCCAACGTAATCTCATTTCTTATGTTCGTTTGAACCTCAAGGATTTGAGTTTTCACTCTAAAACATTGTGGCATTAGGGGATAGGTTTCTTTGGGCTTTCTTGCAACCCCAGAGGAATTTCCCAGTTCAGCAGGCTGAACATTGGTGCAGGGCACACCAGACCCACTAATTGGCAGATGATGCAATGCTACAAGTTGGATGATTCTCTCGGGGAGAGGGGTGCTTTTATCTCATATGTAACGGAATATTTCCTGTAGCCGATGATAGTTTATCATCATTTCCCTTTGCACACCTGTGGAAGCATAGAACTACCACTGCAGCTGGTCACTTTACAGGCAACCTGCAACAAACATTCATGTGACTTTGTAGTGGTGGTACCTGATTCTTGTTTTACACGCTGAGGTTGCCAGCCACATACACAGTCTTATTTTAGTTGTCTGTTACAACATGCTTGAGGAAGCTATAGTCCTAGTCTGTCTTTGCCCTTTTGAACTCTAAGGGGGAGAATGATACTGTACAAGTAAGCTTAAAGTTGTCTGTTCTTTGTCTGATATTGGATTATGAATTATAATCTGATCTGAAATGTGTGTTTTTTTGTTTTTGATTTTTTTATATATATATATATATATATATATATATATATATATATATATATATATATATATATATATATATATATATATATATATATATATATATATATATATATATTTTTTTCTTTTTTTTAATTAGACCATACATTTTTATGTCAGTACTTAAGGCTGGCAACCCCATCATATAATACAAACTGCTACAGAAGCCATTGCTGCAAGAGAGCATGTATGCTGTTATGTAGTATTTCTTCAGACGACCAGGCTGCATGCTCTGTAAGGAGTGAATAGGGAAAAGAAGATCATTATTTCTGATTGGTTAATAACTCATTTTCATTATATTATGATCCGTTTGTTTTATAATAAATTATCTCTAAATTATGTTATATATATGTTTGTTTTTGTTTTTTAAATAAATTGTCCCTGACTAGATCATAATTTTTGTATGTCTTATTAGATTTTGAATTCTCATCTCAGATATGGTCATGAATTACCCTTGTTCACTCATATGCAGATCAAAACTGGTGCCCCTTGCCGTTCAGAGAGACTTGCAAAGTACAACCAACTGTTGAGAATTGAAGAAGAATTGGGATCTGCTGCTAAATTTGCTGGGAAGAACTTCAAAAATCCCCAGTAATTTTCCAGAATGCTGACCTTGACATTAGTATTACTGTTACTGTTCAGTGTTTGCTGTCATTACATCATGGTTCATGTTTTTTATTGTTCTGTTTCATGTTTTTTTTAAATTGTTCCAAATTTCATGTGAATGTACAAGAAGTTATATTTGTTTAATTTTTATATTGGATGTAAGAATTTCTTTTCTTTTGTTTTTTGCAATTTGTGCTAAGTTACCACTCATATTATATCTGTACAGTGATTGGTCATTTTTAATTATGTATTAACATTATCAGTGATAGGACATTGACTTGTAATAAAAGAATTGTAACAGATTACAATTCACGCAAGCAAATAGTTTTATTGACAGGGTCCAACATTTAATATTGAAATTTAATTACTTCTAATGTATGTAGTATTCTCCAAGTTAAACATATTTATAGTTACATCTAATTATAAATGTTTCATATTCAGTCATTTCATAATCCATTTAGCTAATCTTTAAAGAAGCTAAACAGCTTGTGGTAACAATGAATGTAGTATTCTTCAAGTTAAACATATTTATAGTTCCATCTAATTATAAATGTTTCATATTCAGTCATTTCATAATCCATTTAGCTAATCTTTAAAGAAGCTAAACAGCTTGTGGTAACAATGAATGTAGTATTCTCCAAGTTAAACATATTTTATAGTTCATTTTTAATTATGTATTAACATTATCAGTGATAGGACATTGACTTGTAATAAAAGAATTGTAACAGATTACAATTCACGCAAGCAAATAGTTTTATTGACAGGGTCCAACATTTAATATTGAAATTTAATTACTTCTAATGTATGTAGTATTCTCCAAGTTAAACATATTTATAGTTACATCTAATTATAAATGTTTCATATTCAGTCATTTCATAATCCATTTAGCTAATCTTTAAAGAAGCTAAACAGCTTGTGGTAACAATGAATGTAGTATTCTTCAAGTTAAACATATTTATAGTTCCATCTAATTATAAATGTTTCATATTCAGTCATTTCATAATCCATTTAGCTAATCTTTAAAGAAGCTAAACAGCTTGTGGTAACAATGAATGTAGTATTCTCCAAGTTAAACATATTTTATAGTTCCATCTAATTATAAATGTTTCATATTCAGTCATTTCATAATCCATTTAGCTAATCTTTAAAGAAGCTAAACAGCTCGTGGTAACAATGAATATACAAAAATATCTTTAATATCTCATTGTTCATCTTAAAAGTTATAATCTGTTATACATTTTAGGCATGTTATATATTTCTGGTTGAGAGTTTCATATGGGGTATGGTAGAAATATTTCCATTGAAGTAGTGCCAGAATTAATGGGCCTGCATCCTCATCACATAAAACAAATTGCTACATAGACTTCTGTTGCAAGAGTACATGAATGCTTTGACACAGGCTCCCTGCAGGGAGGACCAGTTGCAGTAGTGGGTCCATGCTCCAGAGGGGGCATACAGGGAACAGAATGAATGCTAGAATAGACACAGAATTGTGAGAATGTTGACCGGTTGTTCCTTCACCTGTACTTTGATTTTCACCAAGAGCTCAATGTCTGGTCATTTCTAAGTTATATATAAAGAACATTTTTTTTAATTAATCGTTCTGTATGTCTGTCATTAGGATAGTTTATATGTGGGGTACATTAGTTGCTTAAAGCATACATTTTTTGCAAAATTTATTCTCTGAGCTTCTAATAAATCCTGGAGACCAGTTATATACTGTAAATATTTCTTTTTATTGTTTATGTGTGTCCCTTATTTCATGAACTGTCATCATGATAAATAATAATCTTCAATTCCAATGTGAAGGCAGTATGGCTGTGAAACATGGAAAACAATTAAAATGACAACCAGAAAGATACAGACTTTCATAAGTGGATGGTTGCTCAGAAAAGAAGAATTAAAATGGTATGACAAGATCACTGATGTAGAAACCAGACAAACACAAGTGTAATGAGATGTGGGGAGAAGACAAACACAAGTGTAATGAGATGTGGGGAGAAGACAAACACAAGTGTAATGAGATGTAGGGAGAAGATACTGCTATTGGTTGGATATGACAAACATTGAGAAAGCCTGTTGATAGCATTACAAGGCAGTCACTGTTCTGGAATCCTCAGGGCGAGAGAGAAAGGAGATAACAAATATGTATAGAGTACTTCATCATTTAAAACACATTGCTACAGAAACCACTGACACAAGAGCAAATGAATGCTGGGATGCAGGTTTCTTGCAAGAGGATGATCTACAGTAGTGGTTTCTTGCTGCTTAAGGCACACAAAAAGGGGGAGAAAAAAAAGTACAGTATCACTTCTTTTTAACTTTTTCTCCTCTTCTCCTTCTTGGATCCTAAACTGCTGTCAAAGGTAGTCAGGGACTGTCATGCCTTGTGGCATCTTGTAGGACAGCAACATATTGCCTCCACCTTGCTCGGTCGGTGGCCATCCCTTGGTGCAGTGCAGCAACTCTTGTTTATGCTTTGCATCTGGGCCTACACAGTTCTCCACCAAGTTGTTTTTGGTCTGCCTCTCTTTCACCTTCTTTCTGTGGTCCATAGCATTTCTTGTGATGGCTTTGGGGTCTCATCTGAGGATGTGGCCAACCCAACTTCAGCGTCTGCCAGCTGTAATGGTGCATATGTCTTGTAGTTGCTCCGAGTAAGCAGTTCTTGGTTGGTGATGGTATTTGACCAAAAAATTCAGAGAATTTTCCTTTATTTTTTCCCTCATGCACCACTAAATTCAAACAAAATGTTAGCAATCATATGTTGGAAATAGTAACTTTCCATATCTATATTTTCCTATGTTGAAAATAGTAACTTTCTGTATCTATATTTCTTATGTTGAAAATAGTGACTTTCTGTATCTATATTTTCCTATGTTTAACTCGTTAGATATGCATCAAAATGGTCAGGATGCTTGCTTCTTATAGCAAAATGACTGGGTTGGAAGCCAGGTCATGTCATAATCCAGTTTACCCAGCTGTAAAACTTGGCCCCTGACTGCTGTTGAATTAGAAAGTCAAAAGCAGCAAGGAAGGGATCTGGTCACTCCTCTCTGGCAGTATTTGCTATGGGACTAACTTTATCTGTATAACACTTTATGTCCTTCACATAATTATTAGTTACCCCAGTATGCACGTTAAATTTTGGTTATAGAGTAAAATTAGCTTATCGATGTTGTACTGCTTTATTCCATCTCCCCTTCAGCTTGTTTTGAGAAAAACACGATCAAAATTTGTGGGTAGTATTTGAAAAGAAGGATATAGCACATTAAAACGACATTTTGCGTGATGACCCAAACAGTTAACTGTAAGATATTGTGTAGGATGATAGATGAAACTATATCATGTCGATGTTTGACCTTAGGTCAATTTTGGCAAACGAATGGAGATGGAATACAGCAGTACCAAGGTGACATGATAAAATAATTCTTTTTCCAGATGGTAGGAAATAGATATGTAAATATATTAACAATACAGATGACTTTGCACTACTCGCACATACACATCAACACATCCAAGAAAAAACCGATAGACTGAATAAGTATAGCCAGCAGGTTGGTCTGAACATCAATCTGAAGAAGACAGAGGTCATGACACTCAATGTGGGCAATCCTGGGCCAATAAGGAACCAGAAGTTAGAACAGACAGACACATTTACTTACCTAGGATGCATAGTAACACCTGATGGTGGAACAAGCAAGGACATTAACAACAGAATGAATAAAGCGAGAAAGCCTTTGCTAGTCTCGACAACATTTGGAAGTCTTCCCAGTACAGCACAAACACCAGATTAAGACTGTATGAGAGCTGTGTACTTTCTGTGCTTCTCTATGTTGCGGAATGCTGGAGAGTAACAGAGAAGGAAATGTCGAAACTGTCCTCCTTCCACACAATCTGCCTAAGGAAGATTCTCCTAATCTTTTGGCCGAATACCATCAGCAACCAAGAATTACTTACTCGGAGTAACCAGGAGGACATGCACACCATCATAGCTGGAGTTGAGTTGGCCACATCCTCAGAAGGGACCCTGATACCATTACAAGAACAGCAATGCTATGGACCCCCAAAGGAAAGCGAAAGAGAGGCCGACCAAAAACAACTTGGCGGAGAACTGCGGAAGCCGAGATGCAAAGAATGAACCAGAATACTGTACGAAGGATGGCCGCCAACCGAACAAAGTGAAGTCAATTTGTTGCTGCCCTACAAGATGCCACCAGGCGTGATGGCCACTGACTGCTTTGACGGTTGGCGGCTATGGATCAAAGAAGAAGAAGAATATATAAACAAATAAAACAATATTGAATCAGCTTTACAAATTAACGGTACACAGGAAACATGGGACGTTTTGGGTTTCACCCTTCATCAGCGACAGTTACAAATAAGCAACAAGGACAAGAAATATAGACAGGTTAAAGAAAAATACTATAGACACTACAAACACATAATATATATATATATATAAAATATAACAACACAGGTGAAGAGCAATAATAAAGCAAAGAAAATACAAAACAGAAAAATTATCAATGCAAGAAATTCAACAATCAACGAAAATCAAAAGCAGAAAATGGAATAACAAAACAAGAAGTCCTGCTATGACAATCGTTGCTAAAAGATCCAGTGAAGGTATGAACACAATAGCGTCAGTCAGCATGAATCCTATTGGAAATAGAGTACGTTTTCTATAAAAGAGCAACATACATCTAGCTAATGTAGTTTTGGAGAAAAAGGTGAAGTAATAAGGGAGAAAAAATGTTTAATTATTTTGTTTTTAATTTTATGACTCTTTGTATGAAATATTATCCTTCAGTTTAAACAAAAAAAGAAAGAAGTTTGAAATGCCATTTTTGTCCTGTAATATATCTTTTTAATAAAATGTATGTGTTATCAAACAAATGACTATATTGCTGATGAAAAAACGGCATTTTGCTGATTTATCATTTTCATAAATAATAAGCTGAGAAAATAATAACATCAGAACAGTATTCTAAGAGTTTCAGTTAAAGGAAAAAAATTCTTTCTTGTTTTACATGCAGAAAATTGTGTTACTAAAATTACAGTGACAATACATAATATGGTACTCACTGTGCCAATTAGAGCGCCTTTGAGGACACAGCGGGTTACTTACTTAGTCATTCCTCTTCTAGCTTGGGGTGTAGAGGCTTGCCAGAGGGAGCACCATACTTTCAGAACAGCTGTCTTCCTCCTGGCCTGAGAAACAGAGATTATCTAATGATGTCCTCCCAGTGGACTCTGGGTCATCCTAGAGGTCTGGATCTCCAGTTCTCAGTTTCCTATACTTGTCATGGTAGCTGATCTTCTCCCATTCTGCAGGCATGGCCAAATCATCGTAGTTGTGGACCATGCCTCTTTTGTTACTTCAACCACCTTCCTCAGATACGTCATTTGTGAGGTTTGGAGCTGGCTTTTTTGGGTTGTATCATTGCCCATGACTCGCATCCATTGGTCAAGACTGGAACACAGGTGGAGCAGTATACAGCCATCTTCTTCTTGCCAACTTCTCTTTTACTGAGGAATTCTCGATTTATGGCCTGAAAAAGTCTTGCTGCTGCTGCTCTTTGGGTAGCCAACTCTTCTTTGATGCCTCCCTTCCAGTCTATTTCAGCTCCAAGTTATTTATTTTTAACAACAGGTTAATGCATATTATTTATCATTTAATTAAAATCAACCAAACCAGCAACTTGACACAGAAACTCATGAAGGGAGATCTAGATCAGTTGAGAGGCATCCTGTATATTCTTTTAATAGCATTGATTAGGCTTTTAAAAACATTTTCTATATGACTTCTAATAAAAAATCTTTTGGGGTAAAACCTAGGGTATTTATTATTTTTTTTTTTTAGTATACTGACTAATATGTTGAATTAATACTTAATTATTTAAAATCACAAGATTTACAAAAAAAAGTGTTAACATCCAAATATCTTCATGTTAACACCAGAAGAACAATTACGTGTCAGTTGATCACAAAGGTATATATATATATATATACCACAAGTTTAATGGTACTGCACTTTGCCTCCCTCCCCACCCTTTTCTTTAAATTTGTTTAGGATAATATTCATATACTCCTCATCATCTTGAGCTTGAGAGATTGTTCACATATGAAATTATCATATTGTTTCAAGGACATGATTCACAACAGATTATCAGCTTAACTCTAAGACATTATTCATAACTATGAGTTACCAACATTAAATTTTAGACATTTTTCATAGCAAAAAGTTATCAGTATAATTCTTAGGACATTAGTCATAACAATAAGTTATCAACTTAAGTCTAGGACATTATTCATAACAAGTTATAAACATGTCTGGGTTTTTTACAGATTTGATCCCTAGTTCAACCTGACCGTGACCCAAGGTGGGCACTTTTGTTATAATGAGGGAAGTCTGGGACATTTGTCGTAACAATATCATTATTCATCATCATCATTTCACTTTTTACTCCGTAAGGAGCCGGCCACTGCAGGTGGTTCCCTTACAGGAAACCTGCACCAGTGCATTCACTTATTCTTGCAGTTGTGGTTTCTGTGGCAACTGGTTTTACATGACAAGGTTGCCAGCCTCAAATTCATGCACTCAATTATCATCTTGTCTTCTTCAAGTACCATGCCAGGTGGTGGAGGTGGTAGCTCCACATTTTCCTGTCACCCCCGTTCTGTTTACCAACCTTTGTTGACTTCTTTCCATGCCATGATGTCCACTACCTGCTCTCTTTGTTGTTATCCTTTTTTATTTTTTTTTTTTCAGCCTTTACTGTTGTCACAATGTATTCCAGCTTTCTGCTTCTCATAACATGCCCAGATAAAGTAAATTGCTTTTTTCTAATATGAGTAATTAGCTTACTTTTAATATGAGTAATTAGCTTACTTTTAATATGAGTAATAAGCTTACTTTTTAATATGAGAAATAAGCTTACTTTGCACATTAGCTTCTTTCAGGGCAATCTCATTACTCTTAATAGCTGTCCATGATATTCTTCTCATTCTTCTGTAAAACCAAATCTCTGTGGCTTTGAGTGATTTTCATGCTTTCTACACATTGTCCATAACTCACTTCCGTATGTCAGGATTGGGTATACATAACACTGAAGAACTCTTTCTCACTTCTTTTGACAAAGATTTGTCGCATATAATATGTTTAATTTTATTGAATGCTGCTTTTGCCTGGGCTGTTCTTCTCTGAGCTTCAGGGTGGTTAGAGTGCCTGATTTTCAAGGCAATGGGACCAGGTTAAAAACTAGACTAACCAGCTGTAAAAAGGGGCACCTGATACTGCCATTGAGTTAGAGAAGCCAAAGTTGTTGTTGTTGTTAATTAGGGCTGCTGAGCCTGTTGCTCTTTCACATTCCAATGTCAAGTTGAAGAATCCTTGGCATTATCTACATTGTAGATTAAGGCTTTTCCTGTGGTGTTTTTGCTATACTGAAACTTGTTGAGTAGTCACAAGTTCAGTTTCTTTCTCCAGCATGCTATCCTGGAATACATTTAAAGGATCTTCACATCTGGTGTCATGCCAGAAGGAGCGGCATTCTGCGCATTCCCCGCCATCCACGGAAGATCTCCAAATATGCAGGTTAAAATTCTTGACTCTCCCAAGGAATCATCATGTCCTGCACCCACCTCCCAGTTTCTCCACGTCACCTATTCATTATGAGATCCTCTTACACACGGCCAACCAGGTAAAAGCTTGAATTAAGTCTGCAGCTCTAATGATTCCCCTAAGCTTAATGCGCAATGCTTGGTTCTCAACATGTTTCACCAGAGGGGGGAATCATGGCTAGTCAATCCCTGAAGCATTAGCCAAGCAACTCAAAGTTTGCCTGTTTCCAGTATGCACCATGAGGAGGTTCTTCAAAGTCTTGGTTAGAGATCCAACCCTGGAATTGATGCAAAAGCAGCGTGCATTCAGAGATAGATCTAACTCTGGAACACATGCAAGAGTCACTTGCATTCAGAGGAATTCACACAAGAGCAGTGAGCATTCCTTCGCATCCCCTGGAAACTGGTTACACTACCTCATAAAACAGAGGCCTAATATTGATGAAGTCTCTAGCACTTACTCCGCAATGGCATTATCTGCTATTGTACTATTACTACCTTTACTATTTTTAGTTCTACTCTGAGATGCAGATGTGTCTTCTGTCATCTCATACTCTTTTTATCTAGGAGAAAATTCATATATTAAATTATCAATTTACATCTAGAACATTTTAATATTAACTCGTTCACTCTGGTGACAAAAGGACCATTTCTCTTCTTACCAGCTATAGATCAAATTATGAAAACATCAATCAGTAGAAACAGAATTTAGTGAACTCTGACTAAACATACTGAATATCTCGATATAGCCAATGACCTGGATCTTCTGTCCCATAACTTTAACTGGATGCTAAACAAAATGAGAATACTTGATGAGAGTTCACAGCAATTGAGTGTGAAAAACAGAAAAGACAAAGATTATGTGACCACAGATTACACAGGGAGATCCATCACTCCTAGGTGTGGAATCATACATATATCTTGACAGTAAAATAGATGAAGTCAGAGGAACTGATTTTCGTTTCCTGTGCTCAGGTCAGGGACCATGTTTGACACTAGGTCAGGGACCATGTTTGACACTGATAGCAAATAGTTGATAAAAGTATACTATTTATTATTGTTTAGTTTCCATAGTGATGTTTGAGCAGGGGTGATAGTTGGTATTTCACTGCACTGAATTTATGACATCTTGTTTCATTTCTTTGTCAAGTCTTTCATTTTCTTAGAAAATGCCTGCAGGGTACTTAAACTCCATAAACTGTTTAAGCTTGATGCTGTTGACATGTATGTTATGTGGGCAGAGTGATTTACTGATCTTTAAAGTTTCTGTCATTGATGTGCTGATCCTCATGTTGTATCGTCCACAAGTTGTTTTTGCAAGTTGATTTCATCTTTGTACATTAGACTTTGATCATCTGCAAAATGTAAGCCATTCAGTGGGTTGTATTTTTCATTATCTGGGTTCTCTTCTTCTTCGTTACCATGAGGGACTGAATGAGAAATGACATCAGACAGATGGTAGGAACTACATCATGCATCAAATAAATAGTTAGACAAAAAAATTAAGTGGTTTTGGCCATACCATGAGAATGGAGCCTGATCAGTGACCTCTATGTGCTTGCCTTGAGTAGAAGATCTTGTTTTAGGCACAGGGAACATCAAGGGCAGAAACAGAATCTCAGAAATCCAACAACAGCACGAGGTCATATCAAGCAATTTGACACACTTGGTTCAAGAACAAAAACTTCATCTCCCCATGTTGCTTTATGGCAAAACTGGACCAAAAAGTCAAGTAAGGAGGAATAAATAATGATATCAAAATAAGAATACAATACACAAGATGAACTATCATTGCTTTGAGAAATGTATGGACATCCAGAGAAATCATGTCCAACAAAAAAATGTAAGAATCTACAACTCAGTTGTCAAGGCATTCCTATTGCTTGGCTGTGAAACATGGAGCACCACAAAAATGACAACTAAGATGTTACAGACTTTCATGAATGGGTGGGTGCTTGTGGGGAATAGAAGAATAGTAAGATAAAATCACTAATGTGGAACTTTATGAAAACAACCAGACAAATGTCGGTGGAACAAGAGATGCTGTAACTGGCATTGGATAGGACACACATTGAGAAAATCTGCTGATAGTGTTACATTATGTCCCTTGTTCTAGAATCCCCAGGGGAAGAGATATAGAGGAAGACCAAAAAAAGCACATTTTTATATTTTTGATCAGAATTGATGTCATTGCACTTGGACAAACCCATAGGTACTCAGTCACCCTCAGAAAATATGGAAGGGTTGTATACACACCGGAAGCATCCTCTCATACGTTCATCCCTGCCGGTCTTACGTTTGGTGCCAAATTCCAACAATCTTATCCTTAATGATTCATTGATTGCAGTATCATTGTCTAATAGGTGATCATTAATTGTCATCAGTATCTCTCACTTATCCACATCCAATGCACCTTCTATGGGTGCTCTTGAAACTAGTCTGTCAGCTCTTTCATTGCCGCGTATTCCTGCCTGACCAGGACAGTAGATCTGAGGCATCTATTGAGGTTTTCCACACATGCCGTGGTATTCATTTTGGACCTTCCGAAGCTGGGCTGAGAGTCTGACACAATAACTGCCTTTGTTAATGAAGTTTCAGCCACTTTAAGGCTGCAGTAGCTGTCTTTACCTCCATTTTCATGCTGGATGTAGTAATCATGTAAGCTCCGCTCTGTTCAGCGACAATTCTGCCCTTTACTCTAGCAGAGAAGCCCTACCCAGATTTCTCACCCAGGATTACAGACCAATCAGTGTACACAATGGCATCAACATCCTCAGCATGATCATTTATCAGTTGATCAGAGTTCTGCACTCTCTACCAAGACTTATGATGACTTGCTGATAGTTAGTCCAGTTCTCACCTGACTTACTCCACTCTTCCCTCTTGAATATATTTTCAACTGTGGTTCAATCAATACCCTTTAGCTCCCCAAGGAGCATAGGTCTTCAACAAACACATGCCAAGTCTTCCTGTCTTGTGGTTTGGTTTGGTTTAAAGGACTATCTTCATTGCACATGGACAACTCCATCAGTGCTCCAATCTCCTCCCTTAGATCACACAAGGAGGATCTCAGCACAGTGCATGAACTCCATAGCACTGACGAGAATCCCAGTGTGTGTATGTAGAAATCACACATTCTATAAATATTTTTGTGGTGGGTAGGTTTCTAATTTTCGTTAAATTTTGCCAGGGCAGCGGCCTTATGGCCTACTCTTTACGATTTCCAACTGTCGTGGGATTTTTAACATGCGCAACTTGCACACGGGACCTCCTATTTTTTTGCCATTGTCCGAGAAGGCTAGGCATTCGATCTCACTACCCAGGAGACCAGGGTGGAGTATGATATCATTGTGACCACTGGTTCTGAACAAAATTTTCCATAAAATATATTCCCTTAACTGGGAATTGAACTTGTACCTTTAGAATTCGAGGTGGACACCGTACCTCTTAGCCACTCCGACCCCCTTCAACTGTGGTTACCTGTCTAATAGTTACGTCTGCCTATGCAGAAGAGAGGCGAAGAAGACATGGAAAGACCTTGAGTAGATGGCACAGGATACGAACACTTGGTGCGTATGTGTTGATGGCCTGTGCTCTATACAGTTAATCATCATTGCCTAGGTCAATTTTATGCAGACATTAAATCACCATTATTATGTATGTAAGTTATTACTCATATGCTAAACCATGGCAAAATGTTGGCCTGTGGGACTTATGCAGCCCTCAGTGTCAATTTTTACAGTCCACCATAAAGTAGTGAAAGTTTATGCAGCTTTGTAGCCTGGTAAATTATTAAACAGTGATTTAAACACTAATCCACGTGACAGAAAGACATTCTAAACGTTAGTACTTCTTTCCTTCAATGGCTAAGTCCAGTATGCTACTGAGTGAGCCATTACTGCCAGTTTATATAAATAACGTATATGCATCTGTGTTGTTTGCTGTATTATGTAGGACAAACATTTCTACTAAAGGTCTAACCCTTTATCCTAAATCCATGGGGGTCAGCTTTGTTTTGGAAACTGGATTTTTTTTGGTTTTCAGATGTCGCCCAAATCATTCAAATAGTAGCCCAAAGTCACCCAATGTGCATTAAAAATAGCCCAAAAAAAAGGTAAAGGAACCCGTTACATGCCCATTGAGGCATATTGGGAATATGGTGTTAGGCCCATATTATCTTGACCGTCGGCACACTTGGTCAGCATCACGCCGGCCGCCTTAACCTTCCCAGAGTTGCTCTGGTACCCAATAGGGGCTGGGTCGACCCAGGAGCCGTTTGTGGCCTTAAAAAAATCCCACCTCATCTAGGGATCGAACCATAGACCACTGCGCTAGGAAGCCAGTGCACTGACCACTATGCTAAAAATAGCCCAAAATAGTCAAAAATTGCCCAAATTGTCTGGTCTGTACAAGACCTGCTATGTTGAAAGTCTGCTTGTTCTTCTCTAAATTATCTGTCTGTGGCCTCTTAATCTCTGTCGCCCAATCCGCTTTAAAAACAGTCAAAAATCACCCAAATTGTGATACAAAATAGTCCAAGAAACCTTTGATATTCAGAATGTTTTGGGTTTCTGGATAAAAGGTTATAAACCCGTAATAATAATTTTATTTCAGGTGAAGTTATATCTTGATGCTGTTCCTTGTAGTTAAATGTATGATTATGTCTTTGAAGAATGTTATTGTTACTAATGATATTAAATAAGTGTTAGAGTCTTACTTCCATTTTTATTGAAAATTTTGGACGAAAGTAGTGATTTGCTAAAAGACAGATATAGTGAACTTGAAATTACTGGAGAAATATCGAACACAGCCATTAGGCAGAAATCTGAAAATGAAAAGTTTTGAACATTTTCCATTTTGTATGTTCCAAGTTTTCCATTTTGTTTTTGTGTTATTTTAACATCAAGAGTTATTTCATGCATGTTTTTATTACGCTTTTAGCATTCCTACATTTCAAATGCAGTTTCAAGGAATTTTAATTAAAATTAAAATAAGTCTTCTTCATTCACACACACTGGATGACATCTGTATCTCCCATACAACAGGCAATCTCAGGCTGTCTCATCACCACATGGTCTTTCATTCAAGGTCGTTTGTGATGACAAAGCAGTCAATCTGGTTCTCTTATGGAGCTGATAATTACGTAGGAACTTTCTATTATTTGCTTTTCTGTCCCATGTGAACGCGTATCCATTTGCACAGCTGTTAATTTTGTAAAGACATAGCAATCTGCAGTGGTCACGTCTCAGTCAGAAAATCGTCACCTGATCTCTCATTTGGCAAGCATGCGAAGTTGAACTAAGAATAGTAAATAGACTGGAAAGGAATATTTTTGAGGTATAGGTGGTTTGAAACTGCCTCATTACTAAACCATTACGGAACAGCAGTGAATTCGAACCATCACTGATACAGCTGCTGTGAGTTCTGGCAAGTATGATGGAAAAAAATGTGTTCTCAGACTGACCCAGCAGTATTTGCAGTGAATTATAAACTAGATTTGAAACTGATATTTTACGGTTTTACCGCGAGAGAATCTTTCCAATGTTCAAATATTTAAATTTTTCATAACTTTACAGCCATGAATAAGAAATGCAAAATTAGTCTGACAAATATATCCTTTCAGAATAAATGGGAATTTGAATTTCTATTTACGAACAACAAAAGCAGCATACCACAGTGCTTTGTGTGCTTACAAGTAAATGTGTCACAAAGAATACAACCTTTTAAGTAAATCACATTTCTCAAAACCGCAGAGAAAAATATAAGTACTTATGGGGAAACGCCTCTGTTTTAAGTCCTGAAAGATGGCTCACAGCAGTAAATTAGCAGTATTAAACACCTTTTTGAGAAGATTACTTCAGTGTTTAGAAGCACAAACATGCCTGAATATACATTAATCTCGATGAAGGGGATCAAATCCCCATAGACATTGACTGACCATCCCTTTCAAAACTTGGTGCAATAATCTTAACTTCATTACACACTGACTTCATAGAATTCATGAACTCATATGAGCATTGACATTGTCTTCTTCTTCTTGTGATCACATCTTTGATGTTTACACCGTCAGACAAATAGTTATCTGTCCCTGCCGGTCGAGAGTGTGATAGTCGTCTTTGGGTTGGTTCTGTTCTCTTCTGATAGTCTGGATAGCTCTCTTTTTCTCAAAGTATGTGACTTCATTATCTTCTTGTTCACATTCTCCTCCCTTTTTTGCAAGTTTATCTGCCTTTTCATTTCCGGGTACACCACAATGAGATGGTACCCACTGAAGTATGGTTCTCTTTTTGGCAGCTACCTTGTTTAGTTCATTTCTCAGATGCGGGAGTTTACCACCCTTGAGAGCTTGCAGGACAGACAGTGCATCTGTGAGGATGACTACCTGGTGGCAGTCAGAGTTGGTGTTATAAATCATATTTGCAGCTTGCTCTAGAGCTTGAACCTCAGCTGTATAGTTGGAACAGAATTTACCAGTGGGAATGTGCCTAGTCTCATAGTGGTTGTCAGGATATGAGATAAAGATACCGGCACCTCCATTCCTAACAGCATTAGTTGCTGATCCATCTGTATAGGCATGTATCCATGATTGATCGGGATAGCTTTCTTGGATCATACTCAATGTAGCAGTTCGTTTTTGCAGATCATTATACTCACATCCACTTGTGAGACCACTGACTGATGTATTAATTTGGAGGGCACTGCTGGCCTGCTCCCATGGTACAGGGTATAGGGTGGGCTTCAGTGGTGTTGTCTTTATGGATAGGTCCTCTTGATGCTGTCTTATAAGTCTTTTCCCCCGATGCACAAAGCTGCTACGCTTTAGACGTCCCAATGCCAGATCATCTAGTCTTGCCTTCATTGGGTGCATTGGCATACTCTTGTACTTTTCCATCTGGATCATGGTTTTTGTGTCTCTTCTATGGGACAATGTCTGTAATCCAGCAACCTTCTGCATCTCTGTTATTGGTGTAGTTTTCATGGCTCCTGTAATGAGCCTGAGAGCTTGATTTTGCACCCTGTCCAAAGACTGCAGATGTGAGTTAGCAGCTGATGACCATTGTAACTGTCTTTTTTTCTTTGTTGATGTGATCACTGGCCCAAGACAGTATACATGTTGTTAGATGTGTAGTGCGAGCGTATGATGAATTGAGTGTGGGTGCGAATGAAGACGCGAATGTGTTTAGGCTCGTATAGATGTAGATCCTGCAACCCATACTCTCACATGCAGTAATCAAGGATGCTTTGACACTGCAGGCATGTTTCAAGACATTTATTGACGGGAACACACATAATATCAACAGGAACAGTCAGTGTAACAAGGTCATGCTGACCTGACATCGATAGGTATACATTTGGCATTCAAAAAGGTAAACATCAGAATAGACGTGCATGGTCAATAGCAAAGTTCTTCAATAATGACAGTTCGTAGCGTCGCCCTTGGCGTCTCTGACTAACGCGTCAGATGCCTTAGTCACTTGGACACATAGGTGCAACTTGGCACTCCCCGCCAATTGCACATATCAGGCTGTAGTATAACAGCCGAAAGCACAGGCCTCGTTCTGACGTCGGCCGTGTACTTCTGTTAAATAGGTTATCATCAACCCTGCAGTAATACTTATTGTAGATAGAAGTTCCGCCAATCTGCGGCTCCCACAATATATCTTTGTCACTGGATTTCTGGACAATATAAGACTAACAGTCTTGGATGGCTACCTCGAGCACAAATATATAAGTTCTGAAATGGCGGATCAGTGAGCTGCTGTTCACCCTAGGTAATCCTTTACATGTTCTGCCACCGAAAAGCGTAATAATGCATAAAGGTCGGTATTACCTGGAAAATGAATCCTCAGAACTAAACAAGGAATTCTGTCGTCATCCCGACGCACAGAGATTCACTGGGGAAAACTGCCATAGCAGTTACTTCGAAGATTCTCCCCGAAAAACAATGGACTCTTGGTCCCTTCAGAAAAACAGGACCTCCCGGCTTCCCGGAAGTATATCTCACTCCCGCTTAAAAAACCTTCCCCTAGGCCTACGCCGAACTGTCAACCTCTGACCCTAAAGGTCAAACACAATGAATGAATAAACAAGGGAAGACAACCCCTAATCAACCTGACATCGCAGGTAAAGACACAATTATTCTTATGATACAAACATAAGCAAATAACTTGACAGATGACTCCGTCGAAAATGACAGCAACATTACTACCACCCCCCTGTAAAAAAAAAATGCAATTTTTTTTTTTTTTAATATGTTCATGAGCATGATAGCACCAGTATCACTTCTGTGCTCATGCAAACAATGAACCTAATATCAGGTACAATAGAAGAGGGTACAAATCATCTCCCAACATAGGAGAAAATATTTCCTTTAAGCCAAACAAACTAAGGGATACCATTCAAGAAACCTAAGTTGCTGGCAATACCAATCATATATCAAACATTACTAAATAATATAACCATAGCAATATACAAATGTCAATGCTATTTTAGCAACATATCACTGATGGATGGACAAAATGAAATTTGTTAAATTATCTAAACATCATCCAAATACATTTGTATTACAACATATTATGATATTAAGGACAGACCTAAGTCTGAAAATATATCAGGAAAAACTAGGACACAAGATTTAACTGGAATCATGTGGGCATCTAGACAATATGTCCGCCATCACATTATCCGAACCACGGATAGCTCGCACCGTGAAATGGAAAGGCTGAAGAGCAATAGCATAACGAGTAGATCTCGAGCTCTTCAAATCCTTACTTTGCATAGCCGTAAGAGCTTTTTGGTCGGTTTCCATAAAGAAATGCGCGCCCAGAAGGAACCTTTGTAGCTTAAGAATGGACCAAACCATAGCCAACAATTCACGGTCCAAAACCGAGTAATTCCTTTCTGCCGCATTCAGCTTCCTAGAAATATACATTACAGGATGCAGAGTTCCTGAATATTCCTGCATTAGTGCCGCTCCAATGCCAGTGGAAGAGGCATCACTACGAAGGACAAAAGTCTTATCAATCGTCGGTAGTCTTAAGATAGGATGAGATGAGAACAAATTCTTAACCTGATCCAATGAAGATTGGCATTCTTGGGACCAACGCACCATATTAGGAGAACCTTTTTTCAATAACGTTGAAAGTGGTGCCATAATGGAGGACAGATTCTCAATGAATCTTCCATAGAATTGTATCAATCCCAAGAGACTACGCACTTGCTTTTTTGTCTTCGGAACCGAGATATTTAATATCTTTGAAATGTTTTGGTCCTCTGTCTTCAACAGACCATGACCAACTCGAT
This sequence comes from Oreohelix idahoensis, assembly GCA_024509875.1. NCBI lineage: Eukaryota > Metazoa > Mollusca > Gastropoda > Stylommatophora > Oreohelicidae > Oreohelix > Oreohelix idahoensis. The sequence continues at coordinate 46,950 of JAMPIV010014228.1, forward strand.
GACCTAGGAAGGAAATTTCACTAAACCCAACAAAAGCTTTAGAGGGTTTAGCAGTCAAACTATGCTCACGTAGAGTAGATAGCAATTCCTTTAGACCCACATAGTGTTCTTCCCAAGTATCGCTGAAAAGACAGATGTCGTCTAAATATGCAATGACATCTGCACGATCTGATAGAATTCGTCGCATCATGCGTACGAAAGTCGCTGGGGCGTTCATAAGCCCGAAAGGCATAAAATTCCATTGAAACAGACCCCTAGGTGTCGAAAAAGCAGTGAGAGGTTTGGCGTGTTCCGTCAGTGGGACTTGCCAATAACCTTTCGACAAGTCTAGTTTAGTAAAGAATTTAGCTTTAGAAAGTCTAATAAGTAGATCATCTAATAACGGCATAGGTTCAGCATCGAACTTCGTAACTTGATTTAATTTGCGATAATCAACGCAAAGACGTATGTTATTGTCTTTCTTTCGAACAATAACTATTGACGAAGAATAAGCTGAAGTGGATGGTTCAATTATTTGTAGTTGAATCATTTCATCCAATTCTTTCTCGACTTGTGCTTGAAAATGAATAGGTATTGGGTATGGTCTTACTCTGATCGGATTACGATCAGTAAGTATGATGTCATGTTCTATGACATCTGTGTGTCCAGGAATGTCGGTAAGGACATCCTGATATGATTGTAACGTAGAGGATACTTGACATTGTTCCTCAAAAGACAAGTTGGAAGAGACTGTAACGTCTCTCCACGATTCCGTTGAAGTAAGTGGAATCGTAGGAAGAGGTAAGTTCACGTCAGAAAAAATAGTTTCCTCATCCTGTATAACAGACAGGGATGAGATGTGACCATGTTGGACTGGAGAGTCGTCCGTCGCCTGGAAAATAGGCTGTAAATAGTCTGGGCGTTCAATAAACTCTGTTAGCATATTTATATGGAAGGTTTTATGCCTTCCATCCACATCGACAATATAGTCGACATCAGAAATTTTCGAGACTATAGTGTATGGACCCTTCCAAGAAATGAGAAGTCTATTCTCTCTTGAGGGCAGTAAGACATATGCTTTGTCTCCAGGACAAAGTTGACGTAGGCGTCTTTTCTTATTAGCAAATCGCCTAGCTTTTTCTTTCGCAAATTCGGAAGATGAAGTTGCTAACCTGCACGATTCGATAATCTTTTCTCTAAGAGCTATAACATATTCATATGACGATTGTGTATCATCGTCAATATTATCGGAAGTTATCAAATCGTGTAACAAGGACATCGGCCCGCGCGGTTGCGCGCCAAAGACAAGTTCGAAAGGAGAAAACCCTGTATGCTCGTTGGGAACCTCTCTATAGGCAAAGAGGACTGCAGGTAAAACCCTGTCCCAATCTTCAGGATGATCCTCCGTTATCTTGCCAAGTAAGTTCTTTAGTGTCCTGTTAAGACGTTCTACCAATCCATTGGACATTGGATGATAAATACTACTGAGAGACCTTTTAATGTCTAGCGTAGCCATTACCTGAGACATAACGTCCGAAATTAACTGAGTGCCGTGATCCGACAGTATTTCTCCGGGGAATCCCAGACGAGAAAATACGAGCCAAAGAGCATCAGCGATATCGACAGTTGATATGCTCTTCAGAGGAATAGCCTCTGGCCAACGCGTGCACATGTCCACGCAAGTGAGGATAAATTGGTGTCCTCTGGCTGACTTAATTTTGAACGGACCAATGATGTCTATAGCCATTTTCTGAAACGGCCGAATCGGAATATCTGCAGCCTGAATAGGAGCAGCATGTCTCGGACCCCTAGACTTGACCTCTTGACAAATTTTGCAAGATCGGCAATAAATTCGGATGTCTTTATTCACGAATGGCCAAAAAAAAAGACGCAAGGACTCTAGTTTTAGTTCTGGAAAAACCCATGTGTCCAGCACACTGAGAATCGTGTGCATGCCGAAGAATTAAGGCTCTCATACACTTAGGCACAAGAATTTGCGAATGCATAGACTTGTCCGAGTGTTGTACCATTCGTACCAATATACCATTCTTCATAGTAATATACGATTTGTGATTCGTATTTTGATTGGGATCCCCTTTCTTTGCAAGAAGGAAGTATTTCTTCAAAGAAGGATCCTCTTCTTGACGTTTAACAAACGAGTCATGGGAAATCACCAAGTGCTCGTCTTGGCTATCAACTTCATTACTATTATCAGATGAAGTTGGGGGATTAAGAGCTTGAGCTCTTGTCATCACTGCATTGACCGTTTGAATGTTTTCTTCTTCCCAACTAGAAATTTGTTGCGGGGTGCATTCCTTAACCCCATGAATACGACCGATTATAAGATCCGCAATAGGATTAGGAAGAAGACATGCATGGACATCTCCTGTGAAGAAAGGAGTGTCAATCCTAATAATAGCAGTAGGATAACTTTCCATAGTACCACCAAATGTAACACATTTGATTGTTTTTCCAGTGGCACAGCAAGGATCTATCAGAGACTCCTTAACCCCGACGGTAGTACATCCCGAATCGAAAAGTACTGAGACTAGCCTATCATTTATTAGACCTTTATCTAAGATGAGAGATCCTCTCCCATCATGCGCAACTGTAGCAGGTAGAGCAGGAAGAGGGTGACCACAACTTAGCGTAGATACAGTTGATGAGTCAAACAATGTTAAGCATTGGGGGCATTCAGTTGCTCTCCCAAAATCGAAAGCACAACCAGTGATAGCCCTAGAGTTACCACTATCATTTACTGTATTACAGGCTCCATCAAACTCTTGTTGCGCAGAGTTTGCCTGTTGGTAAGGTCTTTTCTTGTTAAACCTAGGTCTACCTCGATTATCATTTCCCCTGTAATTATTTCGACTATCATTTCCCCTGTAATTATTTCGACTATCATTTCCCCTGTAATTATTTCGACTATCATTTCCCCTGTAATTGTTATCATATTGCCTATTGTAATCATCATTCCGGTTTGAATCCCGGTTTCTAAATTCACCATCGTCATAATCTTGACGTCGAGAATGATTACCTCGAAAATTTGAATAATTATTATTTGGATAGCCTTTGCGAAAGTGTCTCAAATTATTACCACTAAAATTACGAGAACTACCATCTTGTCTCCACTGCATAGACGAAGAACCATCATGTGTTGGATTATTCCGCTTCTGAGTGTAATTTTGATTACTTCCCCTATTCCAATTTTGTTGAGCACCCTGAAATTTTTTTTTGAAATTAGGGCCATATGGTGTTGCCGAAGCAGCTGGCAACCCTTCTTTCACTTTAGAATTGCTAACTGTAGCATGGGGATGTGCTGTGGCATACTGACAACAGTATTCCTCCATTTCTTTTAAGTTTTTAGGCTTACGCTCATGAAGGAATGCAAGAAAAGAATCATTAACAGATGACAAAACCTTATCTCGCAATAATAAGTCCATTAGACCTTCATATGTTTTCTCAATCTGAGACAACTCAACCCATCGTGTAAATGTACGACGTATCTTTGTAACAAAATCAGAGAAATCTACTTCATTTTCTGGCAACATTGTCCTAAAACGAAGACGATAGTCTTCTTGTTTTAGTTGATATTTTTTTAGTAATGCTGCCCTGACAACATCATAATTAGTCCTCTCATGTTCGTCTATTGTCATAAGAGTAGTCACTGTGTCACCTGTAAAAAATGGCATCAGTTGTTCAACATATTTTTCCTTTTTTATGTTATGCGTATCGCACAAAAATTGGAATCTATCTAGATAATCTGCTACGTCATCCTTTAAAGGATTGAAATGAGGCAATTTAATCCTACTAACAAACTCCCTTGTCGTACTCGAAGTTGTTTGCTGAGCACCCGTACTCGCCAATTTCAATTTCTCTAACTCCAAAGTTGCGAGTTTTTCATCAAGTTCCATCTTCTGTTTTCTTTCCTCATGTTCCATTTTTCTGATTTCAGCCTCAGCTTTCCTCTCCTCTGCAGCAGCTTGAGCTTTCCTCTCCTCTGCAGCAGCTTCTTTGTCTAATCTCTTCTGTTCCGCTTCTTTGTCTAATCTCTTTTGTTCAGCTTCAAATCTCCTTTCCTCCACCTGCATCTGCAATTTCTTTTGTTCAGCAGCAATATTAGCTTCTCTGTCTAGCCTTTTTTGTTCCGCCGCAGCTTCTCTTTCTAATCTTTTCTCTTCAGCCTGAGCTTTTTTCTCTTCTGCAGCTAATGCTTTGTCATACTGAGCAACAACCCATTGTAGACATCTTGTCTACTGAGATCAGTAACTTGAAAAAAAATTAAATAAATTACCTTATCCCACTTCAATGGGAGACAAGTCTGAAATGCTAGACTTGTATACTCACTTCACTTTCTTTCACACTCTTAGTCTTGTTTATAATGTACCCAAAAAATCACCTGAGTACCTGTGGAAAAAAAATTCCCTTTATATCCCACTCAATATGGGCACAAGTCTTTTTTATAAAGAACTTGAATATGTATTTCACCTTGTCTCAATCTTTGTAGATAACAAGTCTTTTATCAAAGAACTTGTATAAATATCTTATATAATATTATTTAACAAACTCTATATGAAGAGTCTACCTTATCAATAATATCAAAACATGACCAAGTATGTGTATGTAGACTGTGCATGACAGTAATGTAGTACAACCAAAAAAAAATACAAAGACAAAAATACAAAACAATACAAATGGCAACACTGTTTTAACCAAAAATGTGTAGAGAAATACACAAGAAAGGAGAGACCTACAGAATACAAACAAAACAAATCGACAATCAAAACTGAAAAACAGACAAAATATTACAAAAAACAACGTTAAGTACAATTACATCACAGCTAACATCAATAGCGACCAATTGTCCGCAGAAAAATACACAAAAACAGCAGAAGTAACATAATATAGCAATCAATTTCAATGTGTTGCAGAACAAGTTCAGTCACAGCTGAAACTAAAATAAATTCCTTGCTCCTTGCGAACACAGAAACGAAATGTCAAACGCGCACTGAACGTCAAATCCACTGTAACATAAAGTGGTATTCACGAACCAAAGTTACTATGACCTTCTCAAATTAGGGCTTGCACATTGAATGTTTACCATTTCCACGTACTGTTTACAAACACTTGACCTCCAACAATGTAGCTTGAATGCTCTGACCTAGAAAAGTCTGTTGTTGAATGAAACGTGTAACAACCAGCAGTACTGTTTACAATAGGAACCCGCCTTCTATGCAGTTATGGTCCACGTAGCAAATGCCTAGTAGTTAACTTCAGTACATGTCTTGTTATGCTTTATGTAGCATTATAATATAAATGCTCGTACTGTTTATTTGGGTCAACCGTTGATGACCTATATCTGTCCTGTTGTAGCCAAAACTTGCAAGTGTAGAATTAGCGCTGTGTGTTACGGCTGTCCCGTGTGCAGCTTAGATCCACAGATCAGAAGTATAATGTGTACTTGTCCTTCTTGTCACTTTCTCGCCAAAACTGGAGACATCATACATGTAACAGCCAACCAGGAATGTAAATTTCTGAATCCATAAATGTCAACAATAATGTCAAATGCTCGCTCTGTTCTTTTTAAACCCACAGGTCTGGTCCATCAGAAATGTAAGTTTCTAGGCCACATTGGCGACAAGAAATGTATCATAAGAGCCCACGTAACTGGTCCACCAGAAATGTAACTGTCTTTTTTTCTTTGTTGATGTGATCACTGGCCCAAGACAGTATACATGTTGTTAGATGTGTAGTGCGAGCGTATGATGAATTGAGTGTGGGTGCGAATGAAGACGCGAATGTGTTTAGGCTCGTATAGATGTAGATCCTGCAACCCATACTCTCACATGCAGTAATCAAGGATGCTTTGACACTGCAGGCATGTTTCAAGACATTTATTGACGGGAACACACATAATATCAACAGGAACAGTCAGTGTAACAAGGTCATGCTGACCTGACATCGATAGGTATACATTTGGCATTCAAAAAGGTAAACATCAGAATAGACGTGCATGGTCAATAGCAAAGTTCTTCAATAATGACAGTTCGTAGCGTCGCCCTTGGCGTCTCTGACTAACGCGTCAGATGCCTTAGTCACTTGGACACATAGGTGCAACTTGGCACTCCCCGCCAATTGCACATATCAGGCTGTAGTATAACAGCCGAAAGCACAGGCCTCGTTCTGACGTCGGCCGTGTACTTCTGTTAAATAGGTTATCATCAACCCTGCAGTAATACTTATTGTAGATAGAAGTTCCGCCAATCTGCGGCTCCCACAATATATCTTCGTCACTGGATTTCTGGACAATATAAGACTAACAGTCTTGGATGGCTACCTCGAGCACAAATATATAAGTTCTGAAATGGCGGATCAGTGAGCTGCTGTTCACCCTAGGTAATCCTTTACATGTTCTGCCACCGAAAAGCGTAATAATGCATAAAGGTCGGTATTACCTGGAAAATGAATCCTCAGAACTAAACAAGGAATTCTGTCGTCATCCCGACGCACAGAGATTCACTGGGGAAAACTGCCATAGCAGTTACTTCGAAGATTCTCCCCGAAAAACAATGGACTCTTGGTCCCTTCAGAAAAACAGGACCTCCCGGCTTCCCGGAAGTATATCTCACTCCCGCTTAAAAAACCTTCCCCTAGGCCTACGCCGAACTGTCAACCTCTGACCCTAAAGGTCAAACACAATGAATGAATAAACAAGGGAAGACAACCCCTAATCAACCTGACATCGCAGGTAAAGACACAATTATTCTTATGATACAAACATAAGCAAATAACTTGACAGATGACTCCGTCGAAAATGACAGCAACAACCATGCTGCTGAGCTAAACTCTAAGTGTGGTCTTATTACTCCATTATAAATCTTCTTTAGATTTCGTTCATTTGCTCTCCAGTTGGTACCTGCTAATTTTCTGAGTATGCCTAGTCGTCTTCGGGCCTTTCCTTCTGCGTTTTCAATATGCTTATTCCATGTAAGCCTTTGGTCAAATGTCACCCCAAGATAGGTGGGGTAGCTTTCTTCCTTGATCACGGTTGTCCCTAGGTGTATGTTAGCTGATTTGTCCTTGGGGGTGAGGGAGAACAGTGTTGTGGAGGTTTTGTCTGTGTTTATTGTGATAAGCCATTTCTCTGCCCATGACACTAGCATGTCTGCTGCCCGCTGCATTCTATAATTTGCTGTGGTGACATTTTCATCAGCGCACCAGAGTACTAGGTCATCTGCATATAAGGCAGCTTTAACTCCTGCAGGGAGATCTTTCACCAGGTCATTGATGTAAACAAGGAAGAGTGTTGGGGAAATTACTCCTCCTTGAGGTACCCCCTGATGGAGCAACACTTTTCTGCTCTGCAGACCGTCAAGAGTGACTCTAGTTCTCCTGTTATGCAAGTATGACTGGATCCATTTCATCATGTTGCCTTGGATTCCACTTCTCCTAAGTTTTGCAATGAGGCCATCTTTCCACACCTTGTCAAAGGCCTGCTTGAAGTCGACCCAGATCGTTAGGACCTTTTTCTTCTCCTGGAAGGCATCTTCTATTGCTTGAGACAAGTAAGTAACTTGGTCTTCTATACTGTAGCATTCTCTAAATCCAGCTTGTTCCGGCACCAGGATCTGCTCAGACTCTAAATACCATTTCAATCTGTGGTTGACTATTCGCTCCATAGTCTTCCCAACACAGCTTGTGAGACTGATTGGCCGGTAACTTGCAGCCTCGGTCTTACATTTCCCTTTCTTTAGTATGGGTATTGTGATGGCTTCTCTCCATACTTGGGGTACCGTTCCTTTCAACCAGCTGTGGTTGAATATCTCAAGCAGTTTTGTCTTTGCTGCTGAGCTCAGATTTACTAGCATTTCGTTGCTGATTTTGTCTGGGCCGGGTGACTTTTGAAACTTAAGCTTGGAAATAGCCTTCTGTAGTTCTAGTGTGATGGGTTCCCTCATTGGGGCAGGAGTATCTGTCTGTCCCATGGTTGCCAGTATTTCTTTTCTTATCTCTCTCTGATGATCTATGTTAATGGGTAAGTTGCTTTCTGAACTGTATCTTCTAGCAAACAAGTCTGCAGCTTGTTTTCCTCTGAAAAGTTTGCCACCTTCATCCAATGTGATAGTCTGCCTAGGTGAGGAACGCTCTTCATTTAGAGACTTGACTAATCTCCAAAGTTTCCTGCCGTCTTTCTCAAGGTTCAGCGATGCCGTTTTAGTTCTCCAGCTTTTCCGTTTTTCTTCTAGCTTTGTTCTCTGAAACTCTGCTACAGCCTTTTTCCATTTGTTGTGAGTTTCAAGTGAAGGCTGAGACTCTGCGTCCTTTCTAGCCCTGTCCATGGCTTCCTGACGTTCTTGGAGTGTGCTGGACCAGTATGGTATGTAGTTACGCCGGCATCCTTTGGGAATGGTTTCTTTTGCAGCTTGTAGTATGCATCTGTTGAAGTCTTTTACCACTTCATTAATGTCTCTGTTCTGTACCTTGAGGGTAGACAGCAGCGTGTTCACCTGATGCCTGAATAAACCCCAGTTGGCTTTTTTGTAGTTCCATCTTGTAATGGCTGGGCCTGTACTGAGAGTTGCACTCTGGACAGTAAGAAAGATTGGGCGATGGTCGCTTCCCCCTAGTTGGTCTCCTACTTCTCTACTAATAGATCCAGCTATATCTGGTGTGGAGAAGGCAAGATCTGGTGTTGAAGTTGTGTGCCATCCTCTGGAGTAGAAGGTAGGAGTATCTGTGGCATTATTGACTAGGATTAGGGAGTGATCATCTTGCCAAGTTTCAACCTCTTCACCTCTGTGATCCAGATGGTTATAGCCCCAGCTCTGGGAGTGGCTATTAAAGTCTCCAACTGCTATAAAGTTGGTGGCTGGTACCTGTATAGAGCTGAGACTCAGGGGTTTGTTGTTCGGACAGTAATAGTTCAGGAGTTCTATTTCCATCTTGTCTACCTTTATCTGCAACAGCTGATATTCTGCTCCATCCATGAAGGTTTTCCTTTCGTGTGCAGGAATGTTATTCCTTACAAGAGTAAGTACTCCTCCTTTTCGTCTATCTTTTCTGTCGGATCTGAAGCATTGATATCCCCTTATTTTAAAGGTTTGATCTGCTTTCAAGTGAGTCTCTTGGATACAGCAAACACTGACTTGCTTCTCATACAAGATGTTTTCCAGCTCTGTCTTTTTGCTGTATCCAGCCTGCTTGCTGTTCACTCCCTCTGCATTCCAGTGCATCATGACAAGTGGCACTCTGGGTTTCTCTTTTTCTGTTTTGTTTTGGTCAGTAGTTCTCCTCCGCCGTCTGCTGACTCCACAAGACGGTCTAGAGGGTCCTCCAGTAGCTGAGGGTGGGCTCTGTCGAGGCTCAGAGCCCGGCACTGCACCTGCCTGGTGGAGCTCCACAGGGCGAGCACCAGTACGAGATTTATTTGACGGTGTACTCTCCATAGAAAAAAAAAAAAAGCGAGTTGCGTGATACTGTGGTTTCCGGTGCGCCTTCTGGCCCAGTATCTATGACTTTAGCACCTGTTCAACGGGAGAGTGGGCTCATCCCTAATCTGTTTATGTTCCCAGTAGTAGACTATTCGCAAGCAGCCTGGGGGTGTCACTGCTCTGCGCGGACCTTGTTTACCGAGGCGGCGTCCGAGCTCGTATGGTGAAAATATGGTTGCATTATCTTCAAAATAGCCCTGTCTTTCCTGCCATCCTGCAACTTTGAGTTAGGGAGTTCTGAGCTCCAGTCTCTTTCCCAGGCATTTTATCCTGGCCTGGCACGCATACAGAGGACCCCACTTCTGGTTCTAAGTTAGCAGTTGGGGACAGGTGGGGTAGCACACTGTGCATTCCCCGTCATCCAGGGGGCTCTCCAACTATGCAGAGCTTGCACAATGCTGTGCTCTGGTTCTGGGCTCACCCAAGGAATCCTCACGTCCTGCACAGAGCCACTTCCAGATACCCACCACCTGCCAACCCCCATTGTAGAAATCTCCTGCATGTGGCCATCCAGTCAAGAGCCAGTATTAAGTCTGGTGCCCAAGTGATTCCCCCCAAGCTCAGTGTGCAATTCTGGGTTCTCATCATGCTGCAACACAGGGGGGATTGTGATGCTCAGCCATCTCTCTCAACTCTGCACCGATAAATGACATCGGGGACTTAACTGTGTCTCAGTACTGGGAGGCCCCGTTTCCGGGTACACCACACACAGCCAGTTGAGGCAACGGTCGCCGTGGGCGTAGTAACAGTAATAAAAGATGAGCAAGAGGAAGGAAGAATGCAAGAGGGGACAAACCTTTTCAACCCTTGGCAAATTAATTGCTTTCATATATGTCTATCTAACTATCGACCTTGTCTGATTCTGGCCTTGAGTTTGGGACGCAAAGACAGCGAGGAAAGTAACTTAATTTTTTTAATTTTTTTAATTAATTTTTTTTGGTTTTTTATTATTTTTATTTTATTTTAAAAACACTTTAATTATGATGATTATTGCAAATGTAATATTACTTGTATAATGATAAATGCCTTAATAATGCTTAAAGTAAATGTGAGGATGAAAGGATATTAGTATACATGATGAGAGAGAGAGGAAGGGCAGAATGTCAGTCGGGCCTGCGTGCCCAATTCTTAACCCTTTGAAAATAAAGTTCGTTCGTTCGTTCGTTCGTCCCCCCCCCCTTCCTTCCCCGTTATCACTATAAAAACAAGTGTGCATTATCATTTCAAGGTAGTATGGTTCCTTTATCCCTTTTCCCCTTCTCCCTTTAATCACTACTATCATTACAAAAAAAATGTACCGGTATAACCCTTTTAAATGTGCAAGAAAGAGTTTTTTGTAAATGAGTGGGTGCGAGGAAGTGAAATTTATATATATATATATATATGCAATATATATAAATATATTTATAATATATATATATATATATATATATATATATAATATACTATAGTTATATATATATAATATAATAAAATAAATATATATATAAACTGTTCATTGTGTAATTGTCTTTTCAACTGAAATTCTTTATGAAAATATGTAAAATGAGCAAATTTTGTAAACTCCAATGGAATGCGAATAAAGATTTATAAAAAAAAAAAACCATAAATATATAGAAAAAAAAAAAGAAATTTAAAGTTGTAAATTACGGCAACCAGTGTTAGAAGCTAGGTATTTTTTACTAGATCTGGTTTTTGGGCTTCCGTCTGGGTATCTGGGTATTTTTTTTCTCCAAATCTGCACAAAATCTGGGTAAATGAAAGTGACAAGTACGCACTTGTGTCTGAAAGTTCGCAATCAAATTTGACATTATTTACAAAAGAAACAAGCATAGAACCGAAAAAGTAACTGCCACTGAAGGCCCTTTTGCTTTTCATACTGTGAAACTCACAATAATTTGAAATCAGTGGACTATACTTTAAAATGTTTTCCATCATTCAGAAAGTGCCAACAAATTTGCTAGTGTTATTTATGTGACATTGTTTGTGTTTATTTAAAAAGTCTAATTTGTAAAGACGATTTATATCATCTTAATATATCAATAGACACAAAATCAAGGTGATTTAATGAAATTATTGTTTGATGTGTAATAAATAAGCTTCAGTCATTTGTTATTTAAAATAAATATGTCCTACTTTTTCAGTATAGTGTCCTCCTTTCCATGACACAAAAGTGAATATTGTCCTCCTTTTTTTTGCATTGAATGATATGGTCACCCTAATTTATATGTGTGTATGCACATGTACTATGCCCCTATTCCATCTTTTTCTTATTTGTACTGAAAAGTCTAGTGGACATTTGCTTGTTTAGCTTGTGTTTCGTATGCTGAATATTTTTGTACAATATCATTAACCTGAATTTCACTGCTGTTGTTCCAATTCTAAATTTTACTGTATTTCTTCCTGTATATTTCTATCTCAGTGACACAGCTGCTGAAATACCTAAATTCTTCTGTATCATCTAATTTGGCTGTAATTTATTCCTTATTTCTGACATTCATCTTCATTATCTAGGTATTGTCATGGTTTTTGTTTTTTAAAGCAATAAATATACATTTACCTTGTCGCTTCTTAAGACCTTGGGATCACAAATGCAGTTAACTAACCCTGCACAGAGAAACTTTATGTGTTTTTGAAGTGGTTTATGTTTTAGATGAAATAAATATTGCTAAAAACATAAATGTACACGTTTTGCAATACCGTCATATTTCTGACATTCCTATATATTCATTCATCTTGTGTGAATGAAGTTGAGTGTATGAATGAATGTATAGCAGACGAAGTCTACTGTGTCTTACTTCTACCTATATTTCTTGCCTGTTCATCTCTGTCATTATAACCTATTTCCAGTTCTTGAACTTTCTTCAAAAATAAATTCACACACCGGACAGTTAAAACAGCGTAAAGGAAGTTCTCTTTAACATTCACACAAATGATTGGATTCAAATTTAACAATCAAATTTAACATTTCAGTGCAAAACGTAAGAGAAATCTGCTTCTCTGCTTCTGCTAACAGAGCACCATAACCTGAAAGATACCATAATCCTGAAGACCAAGAGCAACAATGTACATCTGTCAGTGATCTATGCAGCCTGAATCCATCACTTGAAATCCACAAATTTAACATACATTTTTTCTGTAAACTTTGAAGAAGACTCCTTTATACCAAATTAAAATGTAAGTTTTATAATGTAAAATCTTTTTTTGACTTGGTGAAGTTCTTTGGCAGTTCTGAACATTTTATTTTGGTAAATAATTTACAAAATGTAAAGTGGTGTGACAAGATCACTAATGTGGAACTGATGACAAGAACTAGATAAGCACCAGGGGAACAAAAGAAGAAAACACTGGAGATGGAAGGACACACATTGAGAAAACTTGTTAATAGCTTTACTTGGCAGTTCTTGTTATTGAATCCCCAGGATAAGAAGTAGAAGACCAACAAACGCATGGAGAAGAGAACTGGAGACATACATGAAGGGAATGAAGAAGATATATAAAGACCCTGAGCTGATGACACATGACAGGAAGGCGTGGCATAAGTTTGTTCAATGCCTATGCTCCTTGGGGAGTTGAAAGGTGAAGAAAATGAAGAAAAAATAATTGAACAAAGAATGTTTGTTAATAATTAATATCTTTAACTATCCTTTGTACTGCTTAACTTTCTGTTTTGTCTGCAGCTTCTCGAGTTTTCCTCGCTGCTTTCTCGTATAAAGATATACACCTGTTTTGATCTGTGTTCTTTTATTAGTACTATACTTATTAAGTATATAGTCTTTTTCTTCTGTTTTGCTGTTTAACTCTTTAAGTCCCAGTCGACTTTATAAAGGCTCAGGGGTTAGACGCGCTTGGCCCAATCAACTTTAAAAAGCCTTTAGTATATGTGCCTCTGTTTGAGACTGTTTCTAATTAAACTACCCACAAAGTCATTTCCGACTGCAAGTACATTCTTTTAAATAAACCTCTGCAATAAAAAGACAACCTGGCTTTTTTATATCTGATCACACTTTATTTTAGTATTGACACTCTCTCCACATGTAAGCCTACCTTGCCGTGGTTGGAGAGCTTGAGCGCCTCAATGATCCCGGGAGCTATGCCGGCGGGAGTTTTACTCCTGGCAGGGTCACCCAAGCCGGACAGGTCCTGGGTGAGGGGCCAGACTAAATGGGCTGAGGAGTGGGTGGAACCCTATAGGTGTAGATGCAGAACCCACCGGCGAGTGGTACATGCTCTGGTCTGCACCAATCCACCCCCACTTCATGGGTTAAATGCTTTCTTGCCTCATTCTTCACTGTTTGTCGTCTATCACGCCCATGGCGACCGTTGCCTCAATTGGCTGTGTGTGGTGTACCCGGAAACGGGGCCTCCCAGTACTGAGGCAAAGTTAAGTCCCCGATGTCACTTATCGGTGCAGAATTGAGAGAGATGGCTGAGCATCACAATCCCTCCTGTGTTGCAGCATGATGAGAACCCAGCATTGCACACTGAGCTTGGGGGGATCACTTGGGCACCAGACTTAATACTGGCTCTTGACTGGATGGCCGCATGCAGGAGATTTCTACAATGGAGGGTTGGCAGGTGGTGGGTATCGGGAAGTGGCTCTGTGCAGGACGTGAGGATTCCTTGGGAGAGCCCAGAACCAGAGCACAGCATTGTGCAAGCTCTGCATAGTTGGAGAGCCCCCTGGATGACGGGGAATGCACAGTGTGCTACCCCACCTATCCCCAACTGCTAACTTAGAACCAGAAGTGGGGTCCTCTGTATGCGTGCCAGGCCAGGATAAAATGCCTGGGAAAGAGACTGGAGCTCAGAACTCCCTAACTCAAAGTTGCAGGATGGCAGAAAAGCCACGGGAAAGACAGGGCTATTTTGAAGATAACGCAACCATATTTTCACCATACGAGCTCGGACGCCGCCTCGGTAAACAAGGTCCGCGCAGAGCAGTGACACCCCCAGGCTGCTTGCGAATAGTCTACTACTGGGAACATAAACAGATTAGGGATGAGCCCACTCTCCCGTTGAACAGGTGCTAAAGTCGTAGATACTGGGCCAGAAGGCGCACCGGAAACCACAGTATCATGCAACTCGCTTTTTTTTTTTCTATGGAGAGTACACCGTCAAATAAATCTCGTTCTGGTGCTCGCCCTGTGGAGCTCCACCAGGCAGGTGCAGTGCCGGGCTCTGAGCCTCGACAGAGCCCACCCTCAGCTACTGGAGGACCCTCTAGACCGTCTTGTGGAGTCAACAGACGGCGGAGGAGAACTACTGACCAAAACAAAAACAGAAAAAGAGAAACCCAGAGTGCCACTTGTCATGATGCACTGGAATGCAGAGGGAGTGAACAGCAAGCAGGCTGGATACAGCAAAAAAGACAGAGCTGGAAAACATCTTGTATGAGAAGCAAGTCAGTGTTTGCTGTATCCAAGAGACTCACTTGAAAGCAGATCAAACCTTTAAAATAAGGGGATATCAATGCTTCAGATCCGACAGACAAGATAGACGAAAAGGAGGAGTACTTACTCTTGTAAGGAATAACATTCCTGCACACGAAAGGAAAACCTTCATGGATGGAGCAGAATATCAGCTGCTGCAGATAAAGGTAGACAAGATGGAAATAGAACTCCTGAACTATTACTGTCCGAACAACAAACCCCTGAGTCTCAGCTCTATACAGGTACCAGCCACCAACTTTATAGCAGTTGGAGACTTTAATAGCCNCTCCCAGAGCTGGGGCTATAACCATCTGGATCACAGAGGTGAAGAGGTTGAAACTTGGCAAGATGATCACTCCCTAATCCTAGTCAATAATGCCACAGATACTCCTACCTTCTACTCCAGAGGATGGCACACAACCTCAACACCAGATCTTGCCTTCTCCACACCAGATATAGCTGGATCTATTAGTAGAGAAGTAGGAGACCAACTAGGGGGAAGCGACCATCGCCCAATCTTTCTTACTGTCCAGAGTGCAACTCTCAGTACAGGCCCAGCCATTACAAGATGGAACTACAAAAAAGCCAACTGGGGTTTATTCAGGCATCAGGTGAACACGCTGCTGTCTACCCTCAAGGTACAGAACAGAGACATTAATGAAGTGGTAAAAGACTTCAACAGATGCATACTACAAGCTGCAAAAGAAACCATTCCCAAAGGATGCCGGCGTAACTACATACCATACTGGTCCAGCACACTCCAAGAACGTCAGGAAGCTATGGACAAGGCTAGAAAGGACGCAGAGTCTCAGCCTTCACTTGAAACTCACAACAAATGGAAAAAGGCTGTAGCAGAGTTTCAGAGAACAAAGCTAGAAGAAAAGCGGGAAAAGCTGGAGAACTAAAACGGCATCGCTGAACCTTGAGAAAGACGGCAGGAAACTTTGGAGATTAGTCAAGTCTCTAAATGAAGAGCATTCCTCACCAAGGCAGACTATCACATTGGATGAAGGTGGCAAACTTTTCAGAGGAAAACAAGCTGCAGACTTGTTTGCTAGAAGATACAGTTCAGAAAGCAACTTACCCATTAACATAGACCATCAGAGAGAGATAAGAAAAGAAATACTGGCAACCATGGGACAGACAGATACTCCTGCCCCAATGAGGGAACCCATCACACTAGGAGAACTACAGAAGGCTATTTCCAAGCTTAAGTTTCAAAAGTCACCCGGCCCAGACAAAATCAGCAACGAAATGCTAGTAAATCTGAGCTCAGCAGCAAAGACAAAACTGCTTGAGATATTCAACCACAGCTGGTTGAAAGGAACGGTACCCCAAGTATGGAGAGAAGCCATCACAATACCCATACTAAAGAAAGGGAAATGTAAGACCGAGGCTGCAAGTTACCGGCCAATCAGTCTCACAAGCTGTGTTGGGAAGACTATGGAGCGAATAGTCAACCACAGATTGAAATGGTATTTAGAGTCTGAGCAGATCCTGGATACCTGGTGCGGGAACAAGCTGGATTTAGAGAATGCTACAGTATAGAAGACCAAGTTACTTACTTGTCTCAAGCAATAGAAGATGCCTTCCAGGAGAAGAAAAAAGGTCCTAACGATCTGGGTCGACTTCAAGCAGGCCTTTGACAAGGTGTGGAAAGATGGCCTCATTGCAAAACTTAGGAGAAGTGGAATCCAAGGCAACATGATGAAATGGATCCAGTCATACTTGCATAACAGGAGAACTAGAGTCACTCTTGACGGTCTGCAGAGCAGAAAAGTGTTGCTCCATCAGGGGGTACCTCAAGGAGGAGTAATTTCCCCAACACTCTTCCTTGTTTACATCAATGACCTGGTGAAAGATCTCCCTGCAGGAGTTAAAGCTGCCTTATATGCAGATGACCTAGTACTCTGGTGCGCTGATGAAAATGTCACCACAGCAAATTATAGAATGCAGCGGGCAGCAGACATGCTAGTGTCATGGGCAGAGAAATGGCTTATCACAATAAACACAGACAAAACCTCCACAACACTGTTCTCCCTCGCCCCCAAGGACAAATCAGCTAACATACACCTAGGGACAACCGTGATCAAGGAAGAAAGCTACCCCACCTATCTTGGGGTGACATTTGACCAAAGGCTTACATGGAATAAGCATATTGAAAATGCAGAAGGAAAGGCCCGAAGACGACTAGGCATACTCAGAAAATTAGCAGGTACCAACTGGGGAGCAAATGAACGAAATCTAAAGAGATTTATAATGGAGTAATAAGACCACACTTAGAGTTTAGCTCAGCAGCATGGTCATCAGCTGCTAACTCACATCTGCAGTCTTTGGACAAGGTGCAAAATCAAGCTCTCAGGCTCATTACAGGAGCCATGAAAACTACACCAATAACAGAGATGCAGAAGGTTGCTGGATTACAGACATTGTCCCATAGAAGAGACACAAAAACCATGATCCAGATGGAAAAAGTACAACAGTATGCCAATGCACCCAATGAAGGCAAGACTAGATGATCTGGCATTGGGACGTCTAAAGCGTAGCAGCTTTGTGCATCGGGGGAAAAGACTTATAAGACAGCATCAAGAAGACCTATCCATGAAGACAACACCACTGAAGCCCACCCTATACCCTGTACCATGGGAGCAGGCCAGCAGTGCCCTCCAAATTAATACAACAGTCAGTGGTCTCACAAGTGGATGTGAGTATAATGATCTGCAAAAACGAACTGCTACATTGAGTATGATCCAAGAAAGCTATCCCGATCAATCATGGATACATGCCTATACAGATGGATCAGCAACTAATGCTGTTAGGAATGGAGGTGCCGGTATCTTTATCTCATATCCTGACAACCACTATGAGACTAGGCACATTCCCACTGGTAAATTCTGTTCCAACTATACAGCTGAGGTTCAAGCTCTAGAGCAAGCTGCAAATATGATTTATAACACCAACTCTGACTGCCACCAGGTAGTCATCCTCACAGATGCACTGTCTGTCCTGCAAGCTCTCAAGGGTGGTAAACTCCCGCATCTGAGAAATGAACTAAACAAGGTAGCTGCCAAAAAGAGAACCATACTTCAGTGGGTACCATCTCATTGTGGTGTACCCAGAAATGAAAAGGCAGATAAACTTGCAAAAAAGGGAGGAGAATGTGAACAAGAAGATAATGAAGTCACATACTTTGAGAAAAAGAGAGCTATCCAGACTATCAGAAGAGAACAGAACCAACCCAAAGACGACTAACACACTCTCGACCGGCAGGGACAGACAACTATTTTTCGACTCAGGACAGGGCATAACAAACTGAATAAACACATGCACAAGCTACGATTGTCTGCTTCACCACTGTGCACATGTGGATTAAACGAACAAACTGCTGAGCATGTTCTACAGGACTGTCCTCTGTATGACCAGTTAAGAAAGATATACTGGCCCAATGACTCAACACTAAACTCAAAGCTATATGGAGTTAAAGAGGAACTTCAAACAACAGTCGAATTCATCATGAGAACTCGTCTGACGGTGTAATCATCAAAGATGCGATCGCAAGAAGAAGAAGAAGAAGACTTGGGACTGAAAGAGTTAACAATGTTGTCCGATTCTTCTTTCTTTAACTACCACTTTGTACTACAGGTCCATAATCGCTTATTGGAAATGCTTGGGGAACTGTGTATTTAGGAATCCATGATTTTTAAAATTTTTAGATAACACCCAAATCGCGATTTTAAAAAAAGGAGAAAAATTGCCCACACGGTATCAAAATTACGATTGAAAAGTTGCCCAATCAGGCACATTTTTAGAATATTTTGATTTTCAGAATTGAGGTTACAGACTTGTACTTCACCTTCTCTTTTGTCTGCAGCTTCTAGATTTTTCCTTGATGTATTTTCATTTTATCTTTGTTTTCTTATATATACATACTTCTCTTTACATCTGTATTCTTCTCTTAGCACCTTATTGCATACATCCCTTTGTTTTGCTGTTTATTGATGTTGCCTGGTTTTTCATGAAGACATTTACCATGAATGTACCATGAAGTTCCCAGGATTCTCTGAAGAGACACAGAAAGAATAGGACTACTGTATACTCAGGCACGTCGTACGAGGACACTAATGTCAGGTCAGGTTGTCCAAGTGAATGGCAACCTCATCATGTAAAACACATTGCCCCAGAAATCATTGCTGCAGGCCTCCTGCAAGGGGACCTAGTGCAGCGGACAACTCGCATTACACTCAACCCACCATGTGCGAAGCTGGATATGCGCAAGCTATCTTTTAAACCTCCTATTTCTTGTACATGAACTAAATTTAGTTATACGTGAGTTGAGTTTTGTCATCAGTAATCATATGCAAAACTGGATTTGTATTTTTTCAAACAAAATTATTGAAAAAAACAAACATTGCACGGTAATGCAATGGAATGAACGCGCTGAATTTTAATGTCTTTAACGTATGCTGTAGCACAAATATTATAGAATCTATTTCATATTATCCTTTAAAATAATTTCATACGATAATGTGGCCCCATATAACCTAATATTGGTGAAGTGGAAACATGTATGACAACCATCGCTAGCTGAGTTTATGAGTTGGTCATGCAGTGTTACTCGACCTTCATAATCTCAGATTTCAGCTTCTTCTTTAGATGACCCAAACAATCAGCCAGGACCTACAGGAAAAACATGCCCATCTATGACAGACACTAACACAGAATCTGCATCTGATTAGGTCTCTGTGATTGTTACATAATATTCATATAAGATTTTTACACTGTTAATGTATCAAACAAGTGCAGTAATAACCAAAATAAACTTATTTATTTTTAAAATTTGTTTTAATCACTCTTGATTTCATTACCTTGCACATTTACATTAATACTAGTACATAAAAATGTTACATAAAGATCACTCTACCTGAACCTGGAACTTAACTCATCATTTCCTATAGCTTCTAAAGCTCCATTCACTTTACGCAAGGTTTTTGAAGAACCGAACCTTGTGCACCTCAGGGGTTGAGTGTATTTTATTATACAGCAAATTGAGTAAATACTTACAATGAGAATGGAACGCAGCAAATGGCTCAGACAGAATAGTGACTTGTAACTATACTGTCAGTGACATGGGAAATGGACAGTGACACTGTAGCATCTGGTAATGACTAAAACAAAAGAAACTAAAAATGCCACAAGAAAAATGGTCATGCTACTGTACCATCATGTTAAAATAGTAGCATGACAAATGCATTGATGGGAAATCAACTTTGTTACAGCAGCATTTTGACAAGACTACAACTTGAGAAATGGAAACTTCAAATGGAAAACTGACATGCCACTGCAACATCTAATTACAATTGAAACATGAGAAAATGACATGAAAAACGAACAAGCAGTACCTCATGTCTATGGGAAAGTGACATTATTATTGCAGTACTCTGATAGGATTGCAACGCGGGAAGCAGAAACGATCATATAGAAAACAGTCTGCTGATCACATATAAACATTATGATATTACTAGCAATAACCCGTCAACCTTGACAGGTTATTAATTATAGTGTGTTGTTTCTGTTACATGTCTTACAGACGGTACTATCACTACTGTGGTCATTTCATTGCAAGCGACCATCATTAGATATTTGTAGTGAAAATTATATGGATGTATTAAATATGAAGACATGGAGTAACCTTACCTAAATGACATGTGGAGCAGTAAAAATGATCTTATGGACCGTAAACTGACTAAATTAACATTTCTTTTATGACACATATCTCGTAATTGTTCGTGCATTTTTTAAAATCTTGCCCTGGTCGACTTACTGCCTTTGAGAACGTTTGAAGTTTGACGAAACTCCAGTTCATGTACTGTGTATCAATTGTGTTGTTGGCTTCTTTCCATAATCAAACTGTTCATACACACCTTCATTTGTGCACTTTTTCTATTTTCGGGAGAGTACATATAAGGGGAAACAATACAATTATTATCTAACTTTCAACCACGGTTGCACACCCTTAGCTGTGGTTGAAAGTTAATGTACTCTCTCGAAAATAGGAAAAAGTGCGCAAATGACGGTGTGCAAAATGTGACTGACCGAACGACCGACCGAAGTACTTATGGCGGGTATTATGGTATTGAATGGCACGTTTCTTACACCAGGTCCATATCCTTGAATCTGAATGCCTAAAAACCGAAATATTCTGAAAAACAAAAGTATTTTGGGTTACTTTTGAGTGACTTTGGCAACATTGGGCAACTTCGGGCGACATCTGGAAACCAAAAAATTAAGTTTCTGAAAAAACAGCTGTCCCTGAGCATTTCGGATTCAAGAATGCGGACCTGTACTAATCAGCAGGGTTTTGGAGTCAGCCAAAAAGATTTTCCAGACTCCAACTCCTGAAATTTTAGAAGCTCGACTCCCGACTCCACCTACAGTTTTTTACTCTCATACAGCGTAAAATTGGTAGGAGGGGTCCGGACATTATTTATCGACTCCACTAAAAAATGACCGACTCCGACTCCTCACTTCGATTCCATAGCCCTCTAATCAGCATGTTAAATTATCACATACTCATATGAAAAATGAATAAAGATATATGGGAAATAGATAATGACACTGCAACATCTCGTAACAACTGAAACTTAGGACATGACAATGCCACAAGGAAATTGGACAAGCTACGGCAGTATTTTATCAAAAAGCAACATGAGAAATGTATCAATGAGAAACTGAAGTTATTACAGCAGTATTCAGATATGACTTCAACATCAATCAATACCCTTTAGTTCCCCAAGGATCATAGTCCATCAACAAACGCATGTCAAATCCTTCTGTCCCATGCCATCAGCTCAAGTTCTTTTCAAGTCTTTCCTCATCTTTTTTTACTTCTGTCTCCAGTTCTCTTCTCCATGTGTTTTTTGGTCTACATCTGCCCTCTCTTTCCCTGGGTATTCCAGAACAAGGACTGCCTTGTAATGACTTCAACATGGGAAATAGAAACAATCATATGGAAAACTGACATGCTCGACTGCAGCACATGGTAATGACTGAAATGTGGGAAATTGGCAGACAATGCCATATGGAAAATGGACATGCTGCTGCAGCATCACGTTAAAATAGTAGCATGAAAAATGAACAGTGTCTATGGGAAAATGACATTATTATAACATTTCTGATAAGACAGCATAATAATAATAATAATAGCCCCTTCAGTCATAACTGACTATGGGAATGCGCCCCTGAGGTGACAGCCCTCAGCTGCTTATTTTCCTGGTGCTCCTTTCGACGTTTTCTCCTCACCTCTGCTTCTTGTGTGAGCCTCTCTTCGCCCAATCTGAGGTGGCGCCGTAAATAGCATCGCCACTTAGTGCGATCTGCAGCTTCATCCTCCCATGTTGCTGGATCCATGTCCAGTGCCCTCATATCTCTCTTGCACACATCTTTGAACCTCAGCTGTGGTCGCCCAACTGTTCTCTTGCCATCTGCTAATTGTCCGTAGAAGATATCTTTTGGGATGCGACCATCATCCATGCGGCGAACATGGCCAAGCCAGCGAAGTCTGCGTTGTCTAAGAAGCGTATACATACTTTGAAGGCCAGCACGTGACAACACCTCGACATTTGTCACTTTATCTTTCCACGAGATGCCGAGGATGCGGCGTAGACACCGCAAATGGAAGGTATTGAGCCTTCTTTCTTGCATAGCATAGGTCGTCCAGGTCTCGCTGCCATATAGGAGTGTGCTGGTGACGCAGGCATTATATACCGCAGCTTTGGTCTTCATTGTGAGTTTAGAGTTTCCCCAAACACGCGATGTGAGGCGGGCAAAGGTAGCTGCAGCTTTGCCAATGCGGCTGTCGATTTCTGTATCCAGTGAGAGTTTGTCATTGATGGTAGACCCTAGGTATGTGAAGTGGTGCACCACTGCCAATTCATAGTTATCGATAGTGATAACTGGTGCAGCACCCACATCCTGACTCAGCACATTCGTTTTCTTTAGACTTATTGTGAGGCCAAAGTCCTTGCATGCTTTAGTGAAGCGATTCATCAAGCTCTGAAGCTCCTGTTGGCTTTGAGTGACGACTGCAGCATCATCAGCGAACAACAAGTCTCTTATAGTGACCCTTCTGATTTTTGTTTTTGCCTTCAGCCTTGAAAGATTAAACAGACGGCCATCTGACCTAGTGTGAAGGCATATTCCTTCAGTTGCATCTCTGAATGCATGTTTCAAGAGTAAGGCAAAGAAGATTCCGAAGAGGGTTGGAGCCAGAACACAGCCTTGTTTAACGCCACTTCGTATATCAAAGGGCTGTGACGTGCTTCCAGCATATTGGACTGTTCCCTTCATGCCGTCATGGAATGACTTTATCATTTCCAGCATTTTAGAAGGGCAGCCTATTTTCAGGAGGATTTTAAAGAGTCCATCCCTACTAACCAGGTCGAATGCTTTTGTGAGGTCTATAAAGGCGATATATAATGGTCTTTTCTGCTCTCTTGATTTTTCCTGAAGCTGGCGGAGAGAGAAGATCATGTCTGTTGTTGATCTGCCAGCTCGGAATCCACACTGTGACTCTGGATATATGCGCTCAGCTAACTTGTGTAGTCGCATTAAGATGACTTTGGCAAAAACCTTACCAACAATACTAAGAAGAGAGATGCCTCTGTAGTTATTGCAATCACTTCTGTCTCCTTTATTTTTATACAGTGTTACAATCTTGGCATCTCGCATGTCTTGAGGAATAGTTGTCTCTTCCCAGCACTGGCACAGCATCCTATGCAGGGGATGTAATAGCGTGCTCTTACAGCATTTGATTAAATCAGGAGGAATCCCATCACTGCCTGGTGCTTTGCCAGAGGCCAAGCTATCAATGGCCTTGCTGAGTTCCTCTAATGTTGGTTCGGCATCCAGCTCCTCCATAGTTGGCAGACTGTTGACACCATCAAGGGCTGCAGGCGTAACGGTATTGTCTCTAGCGTAAAGCTCAGAGTAGTGCTCGACCCACCTCTCCATCTGCTTACCCTTATCGGTTAGCTTCTCTCCGCTGATGGTTTTTAGCGGTGCCGTCTTACTTTTATGGGGGCCAAGTGCTTTCTTTATACCGTCATACATTTGTCTAATGTTGCCTGTTTGCGCTGCGATCTGGATGCTCTCACTGAGCTGGAGCCAGTAGTCATTTGCACAGCATCGAGCAGTTTGTTGAACTTTGCTTCTCGTAGCCCTCAGGATCTGTAGGGTTCTGGCACTTGGTGAACGTTTGTATTCATTCATAGCACTGCGCTTAGCTTCAATGACAGGTGCCATCACATCTGATGAAGCATCAAACCAGTCATTTGACTTGGCTGTTTTCTTACCAAAGGTGGCAAGTGCAGTACTTTGAATAGTGTTCCGTAGATGCTCCCAGTTCTCTGTAATAGTATCACCATGCTGAGGGCTACTGAGCACTTTCTCGAAGGTCGCAGTGAATTGAGCGATCATGAAAGGGTCTGACATCTTGCTGGTATCAATGCGTGGTTTCCCTTCATGTCTGACACGATAGAGTTTTCTTGGTTGTGCTCAGATTTTGCAGCAAACCAAGGAGTGATCTGTATCACAGTCTGCACTATGGTACGAGCGCGTGGAGAGCACAGACCTGAGGAGTGGCCTTCTGACGAGAATCAGGTCAAGTTGGTGCCAGTGCTTGGATCGTGGGTGTCTCCATGACACCTTATGCTGGGGTTTTGTCTGAAAGTAGGTGTTGGTCACGCAGAGGTCATGGTGGACGCACAACTCTAAGAGCCGTTGTCCATTTTCATTCATCTTGCCAATACCAAACCTGCCCAGACATGAAGGCCATGAAACATTATCGGCACCCACTCTAGCGTTAAAGTCACCAAGGAGAACAAGCTGTTCTTGCCTAGGTATGCTTTTGATAATTGCTGTTAGATTCTCGTAGAACTCATCTTTAGCTTCTGAGGCAGAGTACAGAGTAGGAGCATACACACTGACAAGGGTGATGGGACCTGTGCTAGTTTGCAGGCGGAGCGTTAACAGGCGTTCTGATCCATTCTCGCCTGGTTCAACCATTTTAGTTAGCGATTTTTTGACCGCAAAACCTACTCCGTGTTCTCTAGCTTTATTAAGATCTTTCCCTTGCCAATAAAATGTGTAGTCCTTCTCGCTCACCGTTCCAGAGCCCGCCAGGCGCGTTTCCTGGAGTGCAGCTATATCCACCTGAAGTCGTTTAAGCTCATCATTAATTATGGCTGTCTTCCTTACATCGTTTACATCCTGTAGGTTTTCGGATAGTCCAGTCAACATAGTCCGGACGTTCCAGTATCCCAATCTGAGAGTTTGCTTATTTCTATTTTTTCGATAATTGCTTGGTGCAAAATTTTCTGTCCACAGTTCGGGTTTGACCCTAATCCCCATGCACCCAATGGGGAAAGCAGACAGTGGCGGGACAACACCTTATTGACTGGGGGCTGCCCAGCTTGAAGCGGGCGGTAGCTGTCCAGTGAGATCCTAGAACCTCTCCCACTGTCGGAAGTAGCCCCTGGCGCCATGCCCTACGCCAATTGGGCAAAAAGTTTATAACCGGTAACTGCTACTTCCCGTGTTTTGCCGACACCTATAGGGTGAAGCTGGAGTGTCCTCTCCAGGGCGCGAGCTTGGGCACAGTTATATGGAGATCAAGCTGTTGCCCATGCAGCATGTTCCCCCTCTCCACACAGCCGGTAGATCCAAAGGAACGGCAGTAGCCGATACAGTTTGGTACCAGCCATGTCGCAGGAGTTGCCAGAATAATGTCGAATCGACATTAGACTGCCTTAGGGACTCCGACTCCGGATTTATCCTCAGGGTTTACTCCCGAAGCCAATTCCATAAATGGATATTCCCGCAAGGCAGCGGTGGTTTGAATTCAGAGTTCCTTCTCTTAGATAAGCTACCAACCAAGGATCACGAGCCCTATCTGCCCGAAGCTGCTGGTTTTAAGGCGCCAGTCGCTCGCCTTTGCCCCTTCTCCCGTCAGTGGAAACAGTTCTGCCGGGCTCAAATTGAGCCACACATGAAGGCCGGGAGCTGGACTTGGTTGTCAGAGGCTGTTTGAGGCGCGTGCCATAGAAGTATTTTATCTGCAGTGAGACAGCAACATGAGGAATATAAATAATCATATAGAAAACAGTCTGTTGATCACTTATGAACATTATGGCACATTTATTTCTTACTACTTATCAGCACATTAAATTATCACATTATCAAATGACAAACGAGAAATAGATAATGACATTGAAACATCTGGTAATGACTGAAACATCAGAAACTGACAATGCCACAAGAAAAATGGACATGCTACAGCAGTATCATGTCAAAAAGCAACAAGAGAAATATGTCTATGAAAAATTGACATTACAGCAGCATTTTGACAAGACCACAATGTGGGAAATGGAAACTATCAAATGGAAAACTGACATGCCACTGCAGCATCTAATAACGATTGAATCATGGGAAAGTCACATATGGAAAACGGACAAGCAGCATGATTTTTTAAAAATTTTGCCTCCTTTTGGTCAGGCGTTCAACCTAGACACTGGATCCATCTGTTATATTAGGGCGCATGTTCAAATATTAAAGACCTTACAGTCAGGAATAAGTACTGGCCCAGCATGATATAATGACATTACAGCAGCATTCTGATAAGATTGCAATATGGGAAATTGAAATAATCACATAGAAAACAGTCTGCTGATCACAAACAAACATTATGATATTATCGCACATTCCTTACTACTAATCAGCATGTTAAATTATGATACAATCATATAAGAAAACAGCAATGGGAAACAGACAATGCCAATGCAGCATCTGGTAATGGTTTAAAATTATACTTTCTTAAACTTTTTCAGACTGGCACATTTACCAATGCAAATTTCTGTCATGGCACACCTGTGTTCTTAATGCTGGACTCGTGTTATTAACCGTAAATTTATTGTATTTTACAGTTTAAACTACATTGACTGTATTCAAATTCTATTACAATATATATTTTAATAGTAAGACATGACAAAAATAAAGAAAACTCAGAGAGATTTTAAATGTTATTATGCAAGTCCGCTATAATTTGGATTAAAATGTTTTTTCTATCAAAATTTGGAGGCACACCTCTGGCTCTCTCGCGGTACACCATTGTGTGCGGCATACGGTTTGAGAAACTATAGTTTAAATCATAAGAAACTGATAATGCCACAAGTAAAATGGCCATGCTACTGCACAATCATGTCAAAAAGCAACATGAGGAAAGTGCCTATGAGAAACTGACATTATTACAGCAGCATTCTCATACAACTACAACATAAAAAAAAAAAAAAAAGGTAAAGGAACCCGTTACACGCCCACTGAGGCATATGGGCTGATCACATATCTTGAAACATTGATATTATAGCCTTAACCTTCCCATTTCTTACTACTAATCAGCATGCTAAATTATGATATGATGTCACAGCATGACTGCTGATGATTAAATTGTTACTTAACAATTTGACTTTAGACAACTGAGCTGGTGAACTTAGATACTAGTTTCGTACATTCTACTGCTCAAATAATCTTGAGCAGGGTTTCTTAACCTGTGATCCTTGGAGGTCCATAAATGGATTGCATGGGGTCCATGTAAATAACCTAAAGATTTGACTTTTATTTTCACGGCAATTTTTTACTCTGACAATTTTCATAGATTTTCGCATTAACAAAAAATATATTCTTTTAACAGATTGTTTTTTTTTAAATTTCAGTATGACTACACTAACGATTTTTCTTTGTAAAAATAAAGTGTATTTGTATGCACAAATTTTAATTATGCAATGCATTTATGTACATATTTTTTTAAAGAAGGGGTCCATACCCTTCAAGGGACAATCAAATATGTAGCCTTCACTAGACATTAAAGGGATTCATGGCACAAGAAAGGTTAATAACCCTTGATCTAGAAGAACTTGCAAACTTCATGAAACTTAGTCTGACTGGTCTGGAGGATTGAAATACCACTTTAGTGTTAGAGAACTTGAATATTCTGGCATTGTCATCTTTGTGGTACCAATCTTTCTTGTACTGAATTCATTCTGCAGCTGGAAATATAAAAAATACAGTAATTAACTCTTTCATCCAAACAAATTAAAAGTGAGTCATCAAGTGTTATATATGATCTTCGTTACTGTATGGTGAAAAGACATGGACAATGAACAAGCAGTCAGAAGAAAGAATTGAAGCCCTTGAGATGTGGATATATGAATGTGGCACAGTGCTTGAAAATGTAACAAAACCAATAAAGAAGTCCTAGAAAAGGTAAGAAAGAAAAGAAAAGAAAAATGAATGAGATTAAAGTCAGAGAGATACAATATTTTGGTCATATAGTTATTGTTGTTCAGAATCAACGTCATTGCACTCCGGGCAAACCCATAGGTGCTCAGTCTCCCTCAGCAAATGTTGAAGGATATGAATACTAACTGTTGCGACTGGTTGTATATAAGCAGGATGCATTCTCTCATATTCCATCCCTCCCAGTCCTATGCTTAATGCCAAATTCCAGCAATCTTAGCCTTGATGATTCATCAAGTGCTGTGTCATTCTCTAATAGGCAATTATTAATTGTCCTCAGTACCACTCCCTGGTCCATATCCAATGCACTTACTATGGGTGCTGTTGAAGTTACACTATCAGCTCTTTCATTGCCGCGAACCCCTGCATGACCAGGACAGTAGATCCACACCAGTTCTTGAAGATTCGAGGCATCTATGGAGGTTTTTCCATTGATGCTGTAGCCATCCATTTTGAACCTTTCGAAGCATGGACTGAGAGTCACAATAACTGCCCTTGTTAATGAAGTTTCAGACAACCACTTTAGGGCTGCCAGTAGCTGCCTCTACCTCCATTCTTATGCTGGAGGTTGTTGTTATATAAGCCCCACTATGTTCAGCAACGATCCTGCCCTTAACTCTAGCCGAGAAGCCCTATCCTGATTTCCTACCACAGACTACAGACCCATCAGTGTACACAATGGCATCATATTCCCCGGCATTATCATTTATCAGTTGATCAATTTCCAGCTCTGATTTCCCACTTCCCCAAACTCTGCACTCTTTGCCAAGGCTGATGATGACTTGCTGGTAGTTTGTCAAGTTCTCACCTGACTTACTCTGCTCTTCCTCCTTGAACATATTTTCAATTGTGGTCACCAGACTATAACAGTCGCCTCTGCCTGTACCATCCATGACATCCCCCTCTTGATGTCAGCTATGTTCCTATGCAAGGGGTGCATTTTGTCTCTGTTTACTCGCAAATAAGCTTTTACCTGAGCCATCGCATATCTGGATTTAATCAACAGCAATCCAAGCATGTATCGCGTCGTCACAATGTGATGCATATCTCACATACAGCCCAAGATTAAATGCATCCCTTCATTTGGAATGCGTTCCAGTCATTCACATTGTGATATTGACAGCATGAGTATTCCAGACCATACTCAATTACTGACATGACTAGTCTCTGCTCCATGTACACTGTGGCCATTGTTTTTAGGGCTGCCAGGCCTCTGTTGCACTTCTGCACAATGTGATCAACATGGTATTTGTACGATACCCTGCGATTGAATGTAACTCTCAAGGTATTTCAGCTTGTCATGTCTTTCAATTTTCTGCTCACTGAGAGTAATGTCTGGGAGATCTCCTTTCAATATGGAGTTGTTCAAGGAGCACCATAGCACACAGGCTTTGTTAGAATTGATACTTGGAGTAGGTTTCCTTGCACCGTTTAGAAACTGCCAGAAGAGGCTCATGTATGCTTCTGACCCTTTCTTGCCTATCTAGCCAGTCCTGTAAATGAGCAAAAGTTAATGTTCATCCCAGACCTGATGATTGAATTGCTGCTATTTTTGCTGAATAGATGTTAAAAAGCACAGGTGATGGTCGAGAACCCTGAGGTAGTTCTGGACTAATGCTTATTGGTTCATGTCCATGTTCCCAAACGGAATGCAACTACTCTCTCAGTTAAGGCAGCTACTATCCACCTTGTTAGACAAGGGTTTATACCACTTGCCATTACACAGTCCATTAAGATTGCAAAGTCCACACTGTTGTAAGCATCTTCTAGGTCCCGGGTTCCCAACCTGTAAGTCGCAACCCCCAAGGGGGTCGCCGCGGTTATTTTTAGTTGTAATTATTTTTATAGGAAATATTAAGAAGACTATCAAAAATTTTGGTTTACCACCTTGATCAGCAATGGCATAGAGAAGCCACAATGCGTTTTGTGCAATGTTGTTCCATACCTGTCAACCTGTACAAATTTTTCGAACAATGTACGTATTTTTTATACTTTTAGCAGTGTACGGCCGTACAGACTCGTTGTACGGATTTTTCCTCCCTCCCAAAAAAAAAAAATCGAAATTTTTTTTTTTTTTTTAAATTCTAAAAATATTTTCCAACCCAAGTTTTTTTAAATTTTAAATCAGAAAATATTTTCTAGCCCAGGTTTTTTTTAAACCAATTTTTTTATTTCGGGAATCTCGGCATCTGTTTTTAAACTGAAGTCTCTCGCAGCAACCAATCAAATCCTTTTATACCCAACAATTTGGCAAAAACTTTGAATTCAGCCTCAAACACTTTCGGCTTTCAGTGTGACATGACATATTTTTAAAGTTACCTGTTATCAGCCACGCTTGCCAATTTGTTTAAAAAAAGCTAAGTACCTATAACTTGGTTAAATTTTGCTGTTGTTTTGCTTTGTTGCAATTTAATCGCTGTCTTAATCTTTCCAGTTATATCTTGCCCTTCAGTATATTTCCGATAAATTATTGTCATAATATTCTGTGTAGGCCCTGCATAACTAAAAAAAAAAAGTTTGTTTGCGTTGAGTAGGCCTACTTTATTCCGGCGATCGAGATTCACTGCTTTATTTCTCTCCACATGTAAGCCTACCTTGCCGTGGTTGGAGAGCTTGAGCGCCCCAATGATCCCGGGAGCTATGCCGGCGGGAGTTTTACTCCTGGCAGGGTCACCCAAGCCGGACAGGTCCTGGGTGAGGGGCCAGACTAAATGGGCTGAGGAGTGGGTGGAACCCTATAGGTGTAGATGCAGAACCCACCGGCGAGTGGTACATGCTCTGGTCTGCACCAATCCACCCCCACTTCATGGGTTAAATGCTTTCTTGCCTCATTCTTCACTGTTTGTCGTCTATCACGCCCACGGCGACCGTTGCCTCAATTGGCTGTGTGTGGTGTACCCGGAAACGGGGCCTCCCAGCACTGAGGCACAGTTAAGTCCCCGATGTCACTTATCGGTGCAGAATTGAGAGAGATGGCTGAGCATCACAATCCCCCCTGTGTGCAGCATGATGAGAACCCAGCATTGCACACTGAGCTTGGGGGGATCACTTGGGCACCAGACTTAATACTGGCTCTTGACTGGATGGCCGCATGCAGGAGATTTCTACAATGGAGGGTTGGCAGGTGGTGGGTATCTGGAAGTGGCTCTGTGCAGGACGTGAGGATTCCTTGGGAGAGCCCAAAACCAGAGCACAGCATTGTGCAAGCTCTGCATAGTTGGAGAGCCCCCTGGATGACGGGGAATGCACAGTGTGCTACCCCACCTATCCCCAACTGCTAACTTAGAACCAGAAGTGGGGTCCTCTGTATGCGTGCCAGGCCAGGATAAAACGCCTGGGAAAGAGACTGGAGCTCAGAACTCCCTAACTCAAAGTTGCAGGATGGCAGAAAAGCCACGGGAAAGACAGGGCTATTTTGAAGATAACGCAACCATATTTTCACCATACGAGCTCGGACGCCGCCTCGGTAAACAAGGTCCGCGCAGAGCAGTGACACCCCCAGGCTGCTTGCGAATAGTCTACTACTGGGAACATAAACAGATTAGGGATGAGCCCACTCTCCCGTTGAGCAGGTGCTAAAGTCGTAGATACTGGGCCAGAAGGCGCACCGGAAACCACAGTATCATGCAACTCGCTTTTTTTTTTCTATGGAGAGTACACCGTCAAATAAATCTCGTTCTGGTGCTCGCCCTGTGGAGCTCCACCAGGCAGGTGCAGTGCCGGGCTCTGAGCCTCGACAGAGCCCACCCTCAGCTACTGGAGGACCCTCTAGACCGTCTTGTGGAGTCAGCAGACGGCGGAGGAGAACTACTGACCAAAACAAAACAGAAAAAGAGAAACCCAGAGTGCCACTTGTCATAATGCACTGGAATGCAGAGGGAGTGAACAGCAAGCAGGCTGGATACAGCAAAAAGACAGAGCTGGAAAACATCTTGTATGAGAAGCAAGTCAGTGTTTGCTGTATCCAAGAGACTCACTTGAAAGCAGATCAAACCTTTAAAATAAGGGGATATCAATGCTTCAGATCCGACAGAAAAGATAGACGAAAAGGAGGAGTACTTACTCTTGTAAGGAATAACATTCCTGCACACGAAAGGAAAACCTTCATGGATGGAGCAGAATATCAGCTGCTGCAGATAAAGGTAGACAAGATGGAAATAGAACTCCTGAACTATTACTGTCCGAACAACAAACCTCTGAGTCTCAGCTCTATACAGGTACCAGCCACCAACTTTATAGCAGTTGGAGACTTTAATAGCCACTCCCAGAGCTGGGGCTATAACCATCTGGATCACAGAGGTGAAGAGGTTGAAACTTGGCAAGATGATCACTCCCTAATCCTAGTCAATAATGCCACAGATACTCCTACCTTCTACTCCAGAGGATGGCACACAACTTCAACACCAGATCTTGCCTTCTCCACACCAGATATAGCTGGATCTATTAGTAGAGAAGTAGGAGATCAACTAGGGGGAAGCGACCATCGCCCAATCTTTCTTACTGTCCAGAGTGCAACTCTCAGTACAGGCCCAGCCATTACAAGATGGAACTACAAAAAAGCCAACTGGGGTTTATTCAGGCATCAGGTGAACACGCTGCTGTCTACCCTCAAGGTACAGAACCGAGATATTAATGAAGTGGTAAAAGACTTCAACAGATGCATACTACAAGCTGCAAAAGAAACCATTCCCAAAGGATGCCGGCGTAACTACATACCATACTGGTCCAGCACACTCCAAGAACGTCAGGAAGCTATGGACAAGGCTAGAAAGAACGCAGAGTCTCAGCCTTCACTTGAAACTCACAACAAATGGAAAAAGGCTGTAGCAGAGTTTCAGAGAACAAAGCTAGAAGAAAAACGGAAAAGCTGGAGAACTAAAACGGCATCGCTGAACCTTGAGAAAGACGGCAGGAAACTTTGGAGATTAGTCAAGTCTCTAAATGAAGAGTGTTCCTCACCAAGGCAGACTATCACATTGGATGAAGGTGGCAAACTTTTCAGAGGAAAACAAGCTGCAGACTTGTTTGCTAGAAGATACAGTTCAGAAAGCAACTTACCCATTAACATAGACCATCAGAGAGAGATAAGAAAAGAAATACTGGCAACCATGGGACAGACAGATACTCCTGCCCCAATGAGGGAACCCATCACACTAGGAGAACTACAGAAGGCTATTTCCAAGCTTAAGTTTCAAAAGTCACCCGGCCCAGACAAAATCAGCAACGAAATGCTAGTAAATCTGAGCTCAGCAGCAAAGACAAAACTGCTTGAGATATTCAACCACAGCTGGTTGAAAGGAACGGTACCCCAAGTATGGAGAGAAGCCATCACAATACCCATACTAAAGAAAGGGAAATGTAAGACCGAGGCTGCAAGTTACCGGCCAATCAGTCTCACAAGCTGTGTTGGGAAGACTATGGAGCGAATAGTCAACCACAGATTGAAATGGTATTTAGAGTCTGAGCAGATCCTGGTGCCGGAACAAGCTGGATTTAGAGAATGCTACAGTATAGAAGACCAAGTTACTTACTTGTCTCAAGCAATAGAAGATGCCTTTCAGGAGAAGAAAAAGGTCCTAACGATCTGGGTCGACTTCAAGCAGGCCTTTGACAGGGTGTGGAAAGATGGCCTCATTGCAAAACTTGGGAGAGGTGGAATCCAAGGCAACATGATGAAATGGATCCAGTCATACTTGCATAACAGGAGAACTAGAGTCACTCTTGACGGTCTGCAGAGCAGAAAAGTGTTGCTCCATCAGGGGGTACCTCAAGGAGGAGTAATTTCCCCTACACTCTTCCTTGTTTACATCAATGACCTGGTGAAAGATCTCCCTGCAGGAGTGAAAGCTGCCTTATATGCAGATGACCTAGTACTCTGGTGCGCTGATGAAAATGTCACCACAGCAAATTATAGAATGCAGCGGGCAGCAGACATGCTAGTGTCATGGGCAGAGAAATGGCTTATCACAATAAACACAGACAAAACCTCCACAACACTGTTCTCCCTCGCCCCCAAGGACAAA
Source organism: Oreohelix idahoensis (assembly GCA_024509875.1). Taxonomy (NCBI): domain Eukaryota; kingdom Metazoa; phylum Mollusca; class Gastropoda; order Stylommatophora; family Oreohelicidae; genus Oreohelix; species Oreohelix idahoensis. The sequence continues at coordinate 81,222 of JAMPIV010014228.1, forward strand.
TCAGCTAACATACACCTAGGGACAACCGTTATCAAGGAAGAAAGCTACCCCACCTATCTTGGGGTGACATTTGACCAAAGGCTTACATGGAATAAGCATATTGAAAATGCAGAAGGAAAGGCCCGAAGACGACTAGGCATACTCAGAAAATTGGCAGGTACCAACTGGGGAGCAAATGAACGAAATCTAAAGAAGATTTATAGTGGAGTAATAAGACCACACTTAGAGTTTAGCTCAGCAGCATGGTCATCAGCTGCTAACTCACATCTGCAGTCCTTGGACAAGGTGCAAAATCAAGCTCTCAGGCTCATTACAGGAGCCATGAAAACTACACCAATAACAGAGATGCAGAAGGTTGCTGGATTACAGACATTGTCCCATAGAAGAGACACAAAGACCATGATCCAGATGGAAAAGTACAACAGTATGCCAACGCACCCAATGAAGGCAAGACTAGATGATCTGGCATTGGGACGTCTAAAGCGTAGCAGCTTTGTGCATCGGGGAAAAAGACTTATAAGACAGCATCAAGAAGACCTATCTATGAAGACAACACCACTGAAGCCCACCCTATACCCTGTACCATGGGAGCAGGCCAGCAGTGCCCTCCAAATTAATACGTCGGTCAGTGGTCTCACAAGTGGATGTGAGTATAATGATCTGCAAAAACGAACTGCTACATTGAGTATGATCCAAGAAAGCTATCCCGATCAATCATGGATACATGCCTATACAGATGGATCAGCAACTAATGCTGTTAGGAATGGAGGTGCCGGGATCTTTATCTCATATCCTGACAACCACTATGAGACTAGGCACATTCCCACTGGTAAATTCTGTTCCAACTATACAGCTGAGGTTCAAGCTCGAGAGCAAGCTGCAAATATGATTTATAACACCAACTCTGACTGCCACCAGGTAGTCATCCTCACAGATGCACGGTCTGTCCTGCAAGCTCTCAAGGGTGGTAAACTCCCGCATCTGAGAAATGAACTAAACAAGGTAGCTGCCAAAAAGAGAACCATACTTCAGTGGGTACCATCTCATTGTGGTGTACCCGGAAATGAAAAGGCAGATAAACTTGCAAAAAAGGGAGGAGAATGTGAACAAGAAGATAATGAAGTCACATACTTTGAGAAAAAGAGAGCTATCCAGACTATAAGAAGAGAACAGAACCAACCCAAAGACGACTATCACACTCTCGACCGGCAGGGACAGATAACTATTTTTCGACTCAGGACAGGGCATAACAAACTGAATAAACACATGCACAAGTTACGATTGTCTGCTTCACCACTGTGCACATGTGGATTAAACGAACAAACTGCTGAGCATGTTCTACAGGACTGTCCTCTGTATGACCAGTTAAGAAAGATATACTGGCCCAATGACTCAACACTAAATTCAAAGCTATATGGAGTTAAAGAGGAACTTCAAACAACAGTCGAATTCATCATGAGAACTCGTCTGACGGTGTAATCATCAAAGATGCGATCGCAAGAAGAAGAAGAAGACTGCTTTATTTTTCATAAAGCGGCGATCTATTATCACTGGTCTAGGCTATAAATTTTTAAATAACATTTTTTCAGATTAATCAGATTAATTTCAGTCAGATTAATATTCTGTTCACAATTTAGTTAATTTTTTTCTGTTGCTTTGCTTTGCTTCATTGTATTTTATTTTTGTCGTTCTCTTAATCTTTCCAGTTATATTTTGACCATTTCAATATTTCCAATAAATTAATATCATAAAATTTTGTGTAGGCCCTACAAAAGTAGAAAGATAAAGTTTCTTTGCATTGAGTAGGCCACCTACTTTTTTTCAGCGGTCGAGATTCGCTGCTTTTTAAAAAAAATAAAGTGGCAATCTATTATCACTGGTCTAGGCTACTAACTCTTAAATAATTTTGTAAATTTTTGGTGCTACGTTTTTCTTCCTAGATTTGATATTCCATTCATAATTTGTTAATTTTTTTTTTTTTTTTTGCTGTTAGCTGTTTGCTTTGTTGTATGTTTTTTTTTTTTTTTTTTTGTCGTTCTCTTAATCTTTCCAGTTATATTTTGATCATTTAAATATTTCCAATAAATTAATGTCATAATATTCTGCTCTGCCAAGTTGTTTTTGGTCGGCCTCTCTTTCGCTTTCCCTCGGCGGTCCATAGCATAGCTGTTCTTGTGATGGTATCAGGGTCCCTTCTGAGGACGTGGCCAACCCAACTCCAGCGTCTGCGAGCTATGACGGTGTGCATGTCCTCCTGGTTACTCTGAATAAGTAGTTCTTGGTTGCTGATGGTGTTTGGCCAAAAGATTCTGAGAATTTTCCTTAGGCAGATTGTGTGGAAGGAGGACAGTTTCGACATTTCCTTCTCTGTTACTCTCCAGCATTCCGCACCATAGAGAAGCACAGAAAGTACAAAGTTCTCATACAGTCTTTATTTGGTGTTTGTGCTGTACTGGGAAGACTTCCAAATGTTGTTGAGAACAGCAAAGGCTGTTATTGCTTTATTCATTCTGTTGTTAATGTCCTTGCTTGTTCCACCGTCAGGTGTTACTATGCATCCTAGGTAAGTAAATGTGTCTGTTCTAACTTCTGGTTCCTTACTGTTATTGGCTCAGGATTGCCCACATTTAGTGTCATGACCTCTGTCTTCTTCAAATTGATGTTCAGGCCAACCTGCTGGCCAAACTTATTCAGTCTATCGGTTGGCCAACCTGCTGGCCAAACTTATTCAGTCTATCGGTTTTGTCTTGAATGTGTTGATGTGAATGCGCGAGTAGTGCAATGTCATCTGCATATTCCAGGTCTTCCAGTGTAGAAAACGTTGTCCATCTAATTCCTCTTGGACTGCCCTCTGTTGTCTGGCACATCACCCAATCTATGACTGTCAAAAATAATGTTGTTGATAAGGGGCATCCCTGTCGTACTCCTGTTTTCACTTCGAAAGTTACATTACTCGATCCAACACTGCACGTAAAGTTAGAATAGAGGCTTTTTATGATGGGATCAAAATTGTGAATTACATAAAATCTGGAGCCCTCAACACCCGTCTGTTTAAAGAACTCAGTATAGACATGAATTCTGATCACGAGGTTCTTCTTTTCTACACTGCTGTACGCTTGTTGTGGTATCCTGTCACTCATCTTGTTAGCAGAGACGAACATTGGTGTTGTACCTAGCGGTGTAGGATTTGAACAAGCACCCAGTACCTACATCAGTTGGAAGAGTGGGGACCCTCAGTGTTGGGCTTCTCCATCTTATATTCCTGCTTCAAGTTAAAAGGCGGAAGCGAAGAAGTTAAGTCCCATTAGACAAGACTGACTCGCAGAGCATTGGCGTACCACACCCTGTTTAGCTTTGTAGTGATGAAAACAGTGATGATTAAATTAGTCTGGAAACAATATAGACTTTAGTCAGAGTGACAGTTTTCAAAAGCTACATAACATAGAAATATTTTGAAGTCAAGTGATATCAGTAACAGTGAAGTCATTGTGACAGTTGTCAATATGTACCACCTTATTAAGTTAGTTGCTTATCCTTTACAGGACGTGGCAATCAACCCCAGCTTTTATTGGCTGTTTGTGACTGAATTCGGTATTAATTCAAGTACCATCATAAAAATCCAACAATGCGATTGGCCTGCAGGCAGGTTTCCGAACCTGGTTTCCAGAGGATTAGACTAACTTATTTGAACTAAGACCTATTAACATTTTCATAACAAGGGAGCCTTAGCAACAAGGAAAAGACTTTATTTTTAGTGATTGACTTTTATTTGGTGTAGATACATGCAACATCATCAGCGTATTTTTAATTTTAGGTTTTGTGTTTACACAAACAAAACTCAACAGATGACTGTACATAAATAAAATTAAGAAATTGTAGTGCACTGTTTTGATTACTTTATGTCAGCTTTGAATTCCTTTTACTTTGAATTTAATTAATTCCCCTAGATGCTATAACGGCCCATAGGTATAATTCCGAGAATGGCACCATAGAATTCTGGTTCTGAATATTACTATCTTGGCCAGAAATTCTTTACAGCCTGACTTTAAACCTATGAACTCTATACACCATTGCTCTTTTCTGAGAATGGGGTATTTCTTATAAGACCAGACTCTTCTCTGGCAACTATCCTAGTATCACCTGATACACCTTGTTGTCTTATTCTTCATAAATTAAGGAACCTCTCGCGAAAAGTGGTACTTCCCTGAGATTACAGATGAAGAAGCTGCACTAGTACAAAACCCATTCTCTGCTTCCCTGAATGTAGCCAGCATTCCCTATGAAGTACAGGATGAATTCTTGGATCTGTGGAACGATTCCTCAGCACGTAATTTGTTTTATGAAAAATTGCTGACTCAGCTCTGGTGTGCTATGTATCAGTCATACTCAAATGTCACCATGCTTGCCTTTCGAGTTTTACTTCCATTTGCCTCTATATATCTCTGCGAGAGTGGATTTTCAACGCTTCTTCATATCAAAACAAAGGCAAGAAACAGACTGAATGTTGAGTACGACATGAGGTTGGCTTTAACAAACACTCAGCCGCGAATTTTGAAGCTGGTTGCCCAGATGCAAGTACAACCATCGCATTAAATATTAGATTAATTAAATATTAGGTTAGAATTATATTCTGAAAAATCTATTTTTAATGTGTTTTCTTTATCCTATTAAAAATGCTTTTTATGCAAATGTGGCGGGGGGTCGCAGGTTACTTGGCTGTCTTAAAAGGGGGTCGCGACTCGAAAAAGGTTGGGAAACACTGTACTAGGTGAAATGAAACAGCCAGAGTTTCTCTTTTGCCCTAGAATCCCTTGTAAACATCGTACGCAAACGTTCCAGCGTTACTTACTTACTTAGTCGTTCCCCTTCTACCGTGAGGTGTAGAGGTAAAGGAACCCATTACACGCCCATTGAGGCATATTATCTTGACCGTCGGCACACGAGGGGTGATGTGGTCGGCATCACGCCGGCTCCAGCGTTACACCATGTTGTTTTTATAGGCTTATAGCATGGTCCCAGGAAAAAGGGGAAGGGGTTGACCTAGACGACGGTGGACCCAGGACATCACAGAGAGTCTGAACTTGTTTTTGGTTGATGCAGGTCAACTTGCCCAGAATCGTGATGCGTTCAGAGCAGCTGTAATGGAGACAACGTTCTGGAGAGAATACGTTCACATGATGATGATGATAGCTACCAAAGGTATCAGGGAGGATATATGCATTTTCAAGGTGGCTCATTACTTGCCTCGCAACTATCTTTTTCAGTAATTTGCCATAGACATTCTGTAGTGGGATAATGCTGAGCTTTGTGGGGTCTTTACCAAGTTTAGGAAGTGGCCACAGGTAACTATGTTGCTAGTCTTCAGGCACCTCAGCATTCTGAATGCTGTTAAAGTCCCTAACCACCTTCATAATGCCTGTATCATCCCGCTGTTTTATGTGTTGGTATTGTATACCATTAAGGTGGTCAGTGTGAAGCTGACCACATCATCCCTAGTGTGTCGATGGTCAAGAAAATATGGTCCTAACACCATTTTCCCAATATGCCTCAATGAGCATGTAACGAGATCCTTTTTCCTCTTTTACTGTATACCATCACGACCTGGAGCAGTGTCTCTACTGGTTTCTAAAGTGTACACCATGTCCTCTTCAGATATGAGGTTGAAATATACCTCACCTCTTATGTCATTTTCCATAAAACTGTCCTTAATTTTTAGATGGGCATCTTTGTTGCCTTTATTTGTTTGGGCCATATGTCGATCAAATAATGCTTGGTCCTTCTCTTCATCTGTCTTTTGGCTTATTCCTGTTGAGATTTTAATGTTGGGGATGTGTTGGCTTGTATTTTTCCTGCTCCTTCTTCAGTGTAAGGACTAGTATTTCTTTCTGAAGTGTTTTTTCTGTGCCCACCTGTGTCACGAAGGCTTCTCACACTTTATAATTGGCATCTTTCGCCAAACTTTTAAATCTATTGTTGGCTTGTTTGTTTACTTCCTCCTTCTCTTCAACCAGTACATCATTCCTCATATCTTTCTTTCGCACTTTCCGCCATTCCTTGGTCGCTCTTGCCTTTTCAACCGATGCTTTCTCCACCATCTCATTCCACCAGTGGTAGGTAGGATGAACAGTGTCCTAGCTGTCAGTTGTCTGGCGTTTTGACGCAGTGTAGGAAATTCGAAGGCATGTTTCGGTTTCCTATGTCGGGTGGTCTTCCCCTTTGCAATAAGGACAAAACAGGGTAGGTGATCACTGTCCTGTGACCCTAATACATCCCAACGTGCTAAGGTGGCATCAACACTAAATGAATGCCTGATCTATGACAGCATCAGTATCCCCTGGTTTAGTCGCTAGTCTTGCTGGACAGCCATCATTTAAGATAGCAAGGTTCATATTGATGAGCTCCTGGCATAAATCCATACCCTGTCTATTGTCAGTGATGTTTCTCCACTCCTTACATCTAGCATTAAAATCTCCTATAATTAGCACCTATTGGTAGGTTCCTCAGACAACTCCACCAGGAAATTCCAATTACCCTCTTGCGGAAGGTGATCAACGTGGACATATAAATTGTAGACTTACGATTCTTGATCATCTATATTAAATTTGATTCCACGTCTTCATTGACATAGGGCCTATGCTGTATGGGGGACTGAAAGGCAAAGGAGGAGAAGATAATTATTACTGTATTAACAGGAATAGTATAACTAGATTTTAAAAAAATCTAGGATCACTTGATTTTAATGCTACTGTCACAAGTGAAGCTATAAACTTACTTTCAGAACAATATCTTGAAAGCTCTTCTCATGGGCATGCTGAATAACGCTTTCAGTTAAATGTTTCACAAATGGGCTTCCTCCATGAACTGACCTGTATGCTTTATAACCTGAAAGTAAATAACAGAGTTGTCATCAAGTCTTTCCTGACAAATCTCAAGTCGAGTCATTAATAAAAACTCTTGAGTCGAGTCACTGTGGTACTTAAATTTTACTTGAGTTTGAGTCAATTGGCTCAATAGTGAAATAGGCAAGTCCCAACTCAAACCAGATCGCTATCAAAAAAGTATTGAGTTGAATCGTTGTGGTGACTTAAGTCAAACTCGAGTTCAAGTCGACTGATTCGAGTCATAGTAATAGTAATAGTAGCCCCTCCAGTCATAACTGACTATGGGAATGCACCCCTGATGTGATAGTCCTCAGCTGCTTTTTTTCCTGGTGTTCCTTTCAGCATGTTTTTTTCTCTTCTGCTTGCTGTGAGAGCTTCTTTTTTGCCCAATCTGAGGTGGCGCCGTAGGAAGCATTGCCACTTTGTGCGATCAGCAGCTTCATCCACTCAGGTTGCTGGATTTATGGCCAGTGCTTTCATGTCATGGCTCGAGTCAACAATATTGGTAAATAAGTTAAACATGGTGTTTATATTTCTAGATGTCATATTCAATAAATTAACACACACAATGTACTTCACATTACACATACATTTATATTTAGACGGTGATCTCTATAAAATAGATTATATATACAAGGAAATATCCATACATCACATTAGCACACATGGTGACCATCAATCCAAAAAAAAATTAAAATACATGAAATGAGAAAATAAAAAATGAAATGAAAGATTAAAGGTGTATATAGTCAGACAACTCAAAGATGAACAAGCAGGTTTTCGACAAAACAGATCCGTACAGACCAGATAGCCACATTGAGAATAATAGTTGAACAAAGTCTGGAATGGAATTCACCGCTATACATTGGATTTGTGGACTACGAAAAAAATTTGACAGTATAAGCATAAAATCACTTTGGAAATTGATGAGGCATTATGGAATCCCCCTGAAGATCATTAACTTAATAAGAAAGCTTTTGCAGATATGACATTAAGAGTTCTTAATGAAAAAGAACTTTCTTTTCTTAGTAACAAGAGATTTGGTTATAGAAACATCGACATCACAAAACAGAAATGGAATCCAGTGGAATCCAACTAAACAACTTAACGATCTAGATTTTGCAGATGACTTGTATCTTATGTCCCATAACCTTCCACATGCAAGACAAAATGAAAATACTCAATGAGAGGTCACAGCATGTGGATTTTAAAATACAGAGGTGACATACGTCAGCTCTAATCACATCATGCTTACAAAATACGCAGGGAATCATGGGTTACACCGCCTCCAATGACATATTTGTTAGGTGGCTGCTGATTGGCGGAGAGCGGATAAACACGGAAGTCTCGCAACGCCATGAGAAATGGAAGCCATTTAACCCGTCAAACTCTGGCTGGCTGTCCTTTTCCATTGCCATTCAAGCAGGTATCCAGAGTGGTGATAAGAGAGTTTCCCCCTTGCCCTAGGGTAGTCAGTAGCAAGGCTTGACAAAGGAATTTGACAGTGCAAGGTTTAACAGGATCTGGTACACAGCTTCTTCATTGATAGAAACACTGTGTACTATTGGACAGAAAAAGACAGTACAGTTTGTGTATGTCCGGCAGATTTGTTAGAGACCTCGCCACCACCAGACCATTACACCCATGTGTTAATCAACACCACATGGCAGGTAGTCTTCATACCAATAAGTATTGTTATATATTAAGTCAAGACAGTGGAGCATCTGCACAACCGATAGTTCCTGTCAATATTCATGAGCAAATCCAAATCAGTAGTTTATATGTCTCAAAAGTTATCCCAGGTCCAGGAGACTGAATAATCTGTTCAACAGCAGAAAGTCAGGTATTCGAGATGCACACGTTTCCAGTTTAGCACTCGATACTTGACAGCAGTAAAATTATTACTGTGCTGTGAGCTTACTGCCAAGAACAGCCATCTATAATCAAAAGCAGATTAAATTGTTTGTTAGTCCTCTATGAAAAATTACAAAATATACATCGGTGAACCCATGTTTTAGCTCAACTACCCGGTTAGTTCTTCAACAGTAATTCTTCACTGGGACAAGGAAACAGTACACAGCTAATTTCCTCACTGGAACCAGAAACTTTTTCAATTTTATGAGCAACAACAGGGATCTTTAGTATATTATATCATATAAACTTTTAGATTCTAAATAGACATCTTATTCTTAATTATTTCATCAGGGATTATTTGTTTAAATCAGCTATTACTTTGTTTTGCTTTACTCACGCGTATGTGAGGGCGTGTCTGCCAGAGATCGCAGAGGGGACTTCATTGCAAGTCATAAGAATTCCCTCTCTTCATCTTCAAGATGACTTCCTTAGAGAGTATTCGCTTTCTCTGTTCCACCTCTGTATCTTATGTAGGCATCTCCCTTTTCACAAGCCATTATTATCATACATTTTGTTTTAATGTTATTTATTTGCATGCAATTTTCATTGCTCCACTTAATAATATTGTCTGTATCACATTGTAATAATATTTCGAGTGTGTTGCAACTTTTATCACTTGTGTAAATGGTACAGGCATTGGTGAATAGGGCGTAGGATGAGTGCTTGATGTGTAGTGGAAGGTCATTTATGTAAATGGAAAAAAGTAGAGGACCGAGAATACAGCCTTGAGGAACACCAGTGTCAATAGTAGTTGGGCTTGACAAGGAGTTGTAAGGCACTAAGTTGTAAGTTGACACTACTTGCTGTCTGTCAGACAAGAATTATTTAAATAATGTCACTAGTTTAAAGTTAACTTTCATTGTTTCCAATTTTCTTATTAAAACAGCGTGATCTAACATATCAAATGCTTTCCTAAAGTCTACAAAGATTGCTCTACATATGTTATTGTTATTAATGTTTAGGTGCAAGTTGTCTATCATCTTAGTTAGAGCTGTGTGGCATGAATGCTTCTGGCTAAACCTCAACTGTTTGTCAGTTAACAAGTTGCTGCTAACTAGGTATTGTAGTGATGTTTTATGTATGTGCTTTTCCAGTGGTTTAGATAGTGATGATATCAGCGAAATTGGTCTATAGTTACCGAGGTTCCTATTATCTGATGAACCAGGTTTGAAAAGGGAATATACTTTGGCAATATTAACACATTAACGACCACAAGCCGGTAGGACCGGCTTATGAATCCTATCATTTGGACCACGAGCTGCTCAGAGCGTCGATCTATGTTTAGTAATAAAATTAATGAAAAATGTACTGAAACACTTTCTGATCTGGTTCGTGATTTTAAGTTGCCACCAGAAAACAAATTCCCAAAGCATGGTTGTTGTAGAACACTGAAAAATTGATATTATGTTCATATTTTTCAGCATTTTGGGTTAGTTACCAATATTTTATGAAAGTGGTGTAAGTGTGATTATGTAAGCTACCAATAGTGTAAATATTAGTCAGTATGTCTGTCCTTGGGCTTGTTATTATTGTAAATGGATATACTACGCAATAATCACCTACAGAAAGGCATTAACTGCCTTAGAAACAAGCAACATGTTGATATATTGATAATTAAAAAAAAAATTGAAACTTTGTCTTTCAATCAATTAATATTATTAATAATATTTACCATACCTGTAAACATAATTTTTTCTGCTTGTTGTAATAGTACATTCATTTATCTTTAAAATGACATATAATTCATAAAAATCTGTAAGCAATTACGAAAACTATAGCTTAATTTGTGCATACACCTACAGGGTGAAAATGGGAACAAAATTTAATTACGCCACAGCGTGTTTTCCAATTCCGTAGTTAATGTGTTAAAGGCTGAAGGAAAATAACTCTTAGTGATAAATTGATTATATATATAAGTTAGTAAATCACTAATAGCTGGTGCAGTATAGCGCAGTATTCGATTGCTAATTCCATCAAGCCCTGATGAGCTATTATATTTAAGGCCTTCATTAACTGTCATGAAAGGAATTTGTTTGGTTTCAAGGACTATCTTCATTGCATACGGACAACTCCATCAGTGCACCGATCTCACACATGGGACCTGAAGATGTATTTCATCCTTAGGACCACTGGGTCCATGAACAATCTACTGGGAAAGTCATATTCCCTCTACTGGGAATCAAACCAGTACCTTTAGAATTCGAGGCGGACACCATACCTTTTAGCTACTCCGATCCCGTCTGTCATAAAAGGAATGTCGGGTGGAACTGAGTTTGTACATTTGTCTTCACAGAATGCTGAAAGTTTGTCTAAGTGATAAGGGGAATGTGATATTGTGGATTTCAGACTGTTTATTTCTGCCTGAAAGTAATTTCTGAAGTCTGTGCAAGTAAATGAAGTGTTGGGAGTTAATGAGTCTGGTGAATTACATTTTTTCGATAAAGTGTTAATTGCCTTCCATATCTCCTTACAATCTGATTTGTTCTGAACCAGATTTCTTAAGTGATTTTTTCCTTTCTTTGTGAATTAAATATTAAACCTTGTTCCTTTGTACCCTGTATGGGTTGAGGTCCTTATTTTTGTGCGCTTGATCTCTCAGTCTCATAGTTTCCAGTACTCCTTGCACGATCCAAGGTAATTTTAATTGTCGTCTGACGCAAATTTCCTTTGCTAGTACGTGCTTGTCAAACACACTATGAAAAATTTTCGTCCAGAATCATGAAGCGTCGTCCGGATCATGAAGCTGGTAAACACTGGCGAGAGGTGCGGTTAGCAAGTCATTTAAAAACAATTCCCAATTGAAATTTTTTAAACTTCTGAATTTAATACTTACATGTTTATTTTTAGGAACTTTTATTCTATGAGGAAACCTGCTAATAGAATTATAAGGCAGTCCTTGTTCTAGATCCGCCAGGGTAAGAGAAGCAGAGGAAGACCATAAAACATGTGGAGAAGAGAACTGGAGACAGAAGTGAGAATGATGAGGATGAATTTCAGCTGATGGCATGTGACAGCAGGACTTAGCATGTGTTTTTGAAGGACTATGCTCCTTGGGGAGCTAAAGGGTACTGACCGATTGATTTAAAAAATGTAAAATGGTATTGGAGTTTCCCAAATGAACAATACGAGAGAAACATGGGATGTTTCAGGATTACACTTCATCAGCCAGTCACGATGAGAGAACAAAGATGATATAATTTTTTCCTTCTTTCTCTCATTATTTTCTCTTTTCTTTCAACTTTTTCCTTTTTTTTATATTTGTGATGAGAATTATAGAAAGGCTGTAAGAAAACAACACAGAACACAGCAGACATGAAAAATATAATTAATGAATAAAATACTAAATAAGAAACAAATATAAAAACAAAGAAGTTAACTGCAATAACACAGCAATTAATATTTAAAAAATGGCATGATATTAGAAGAGATCTCTAGCAATAAAACAAAAGTATGAAGTTAGTTGCAGTTCTGAACCAGAATAATACCCTTCTTTTAAAACTTAATATTATCAATTTTATAGCAGCCCTCTTCAGTATTTATACACATTGTGTGAGTATGTGTGCACATATATCTTCTCTAATAATTTTCTTGCTTGTTATTGTTTAACTAGGGCTGCTAAGCTTCTTGCTCTTTTGCAGCCAATACCAAGTTGAAGACTCCTTGGTATTATCTACACTGTAGATCTAAGCTTTTCCTGTGGCTTTACTGCCATTCCGTAACACATTGAGTTGAAGTCATAAGCTCTAATTCTCTTCAGCCTGGCTTGCATTTACAAGATCATCACATGTGGTCCCAAACTAGGAGGAAGAATCACATAGCATACTGTGCATTTCCCGCCATCAAAGTGGGCTCTCCAAATATGCAGATCTAAATACTGTGATCTGAAAGAAATTGTCACGTCCTGCTTAGAGCCACTTCTCAGCTCCCCCTGCCTATGATGGGTCCATAGTGAGATCGTCCTGCATGTAGTCAACCAGGTAAAAAGCCAGAGTTACATCTGGGGCTCAAGTGACTCTTCCACGCTTAGTGTGCAATGCGGGGTTCTCAACGTGTTGCACCACAGGGGGAATCCCTGGAAATGTGTGGATGATTTCAAGAGTCAATGAGGTTGTAATAATCCTCACAGACAGAAGTCACATCCACATCTGTACACTATATCATTGTGCTTATCTGGTAGTTATATAAGGATGACTCCAAATATGCCTCTATGCATAATTTTCTTGTTATGTCCACAAGTAGTAGAACGCTAATTAAAATAGTTATGATGTTTTTAAAACCCCACATAAATCTTAATGTTGTTAACACATATATTACGCGAGCAATCTGCTAATCTTCATAGTTTCTGTAAAAGACACACAGAGTAGGAAGCATACTACAGCCAACCTCCAATTGGAGACAGCATTTGATCGAATCTGAACATCACAGGATGACACTGTACTAATAGAACTCACTCAATATACCACTTACATCATTCACCATAATTTCTCTTTTCATTCCCTATGGAGCATGGAGCCATCACTGCATCTGGTCCCCTTGCTGAACCCTTCACCAAAACATTCACATGCTTTTTCAGCAGTAGTTTCTGTAGCAATGTATTTTATATTATGAGGTACCTAACCTCATATTAGTCACCTCTTACAACACGACTGAGGAAGTAGTTGTCCAGTTCTTCTTTTATCTCCTCAAAGACTTGTGGGAAATACACAGAATATAACCCCTTACAGTCCCCTGAACACAACAGAACGGGGCATTACATGCACTTATCCATCATCAGCCTTGAGCTCCCAAAGGAGCACTGACATAAAACCACACGTATGCCAAATCTTCCTGTACCGTGCCATCAGCTCATGCGCTTATCACTAGAGGAAAATGAAGAACAGTAAAAGACCATATCATCAATTTAAAAATTTTTAAGAAAGTAACTGCCACTGAAAGGAAATATCTGCAGCAAGAATGTTTTAAAAAACAGAACAGAAAAATGCTGAAACAATTTATTTTCACAACATTGTTTGAAAGCATGACAGACGGCTTGAAGAAGCTTAGCATTAAAACATTCTATGCCTCACTCCGTGCACTGGGATGGTAAAGATTTAAAAACATTCCCTACGGTATTTCAAAGCAAAATCACTAGGAGAATAAAATTAAAATGTAGCAAAAGTATTCTGCCACATACCTAACGATGATGAGTGCAGAAAAAGCATATCTGCAGTCTCAGCTTTTCGAAGATTTTCTTGCACTGGAGTATCCGACTCTGTTAAGCTCTCATCAGGACCATCTAGACAAATACCATGACTTTGGTTGCCTAAGGACTGATTCTCTTTTGCTTGTCTTTCATGCATGTCTTCTTCCGCTAAGTAAAAATGAAGTTAAAAATTTTTAAACATAACAAGATTCCTTTACACTTTTTTTTTATCTTTCTACGATTCATTGTTAAAAATAAAAAAATCGATGGTTGAGAAAATATATGCCTCAATGGATGTGTAATGAATCCTTTACCCCCCTTTATCTTTTCCTTTTCTCATAACATGCCCAAGGAAAGTGGATTGTTTCTGTCTAACATGTAAAATGAGTTTCCTTTGTGCATTGGCCTCTCTCAGGGCATCCTCATTACTCTTGTTGGCTGTCCAGGGTATTTTTAACATTCTTCTATAAAACCCCATCTCATTGCTTAGCAATATAAAAAAATATTAATTCTGAAGAACTTTTAAAAACACCATTTATTTTAATGAAGAAAAAATATCCCATTCAATATCTGACGGGTTATAATTATGATAGATGGTGTTGCAAACTCAAGATGATAAATCTGATTTCCGATATCTGAATGTGGCATCATTTCATCCCTTTAATCAGTCCAAATAGAATCAATCAAAAAGTGTCAAACTGTGTGAATGTGTGTGTCCTTCCTTGTCCCAAAAACTAAAGACATCCACACCTGTCATGTTGTTAACGATGGGGAGGAGGGTGTGAAAACCAGGGGTGTCTGGACCAGCCCCACAAAAGTCCCAAGACATCCAGCCAACAATGGAGCTACAAGTTAACTGTGAAAGAGCAAACTGGAGAGAAATAAGGAAGAAATGGAAAAGCTAAGAAGAGAGATTTACAAGAGTGCATAAATAATCTTTACTATCAGTGCTAGGAAAAATATTAAACAGGATCATCCCTGAGAGATTAAAAGAGTCCATATATAGACAAAAGAGAGATGAACAAGCAGGTTTTCAGCAAAACATTACAGACTAGACAGCCACACTGCTAATAGTAGTTGTACAAAGTTTAGAATAAGGAATGCAGAAAATCATGCTTGGGATTCCAGGAAAGGAAGAGACAAGATTGGATAACACCAGAAACAATAAACACCATAACGATGAGAAAAGAAATAAAACAGAAGCAAAGTCCCCCAGGCTA
Organism: Oreohelix idahoensis; assembly: GCA_024509875.1. NCBI lineage: Eukaryota > Metazoa > Mollusca > Gastropoda > Stylommatophora > Oreohelicidae > Oreohelix > Oreohelix idahoensis. The sequence goes on from JAMPIV010014228.1 coordinate 96,419, forward strand.
AAAGAATTATATAGCGAACAGTACAGTCAGCTGGACAAGGATGTAAAATGTCAAATTAAAAGGAAATTCCTAGATCTTGCAAGACAGGCAGAAGAGACAGCACTGAGAAATGGACAAAGCACAGTATATAAATTAACTAAAACTATTAGTGGAAAACAGGATGCAGACAATATTACATTAGTAAGAGATAAGCAAGGAAATCTCATCACTTGCAGCACAGGGGCAGGAAACAAGATGGGCAGAGCACTTCAGAGAAGCACTGAATAAGGAACCAGCAGGGACGCGGCTGAATGTTCCAGAGGCTGAAAATGATCTAGACATAAATACAGACATTCCACGAAGGAAAGAAATCATCACAGCTATCAAAGGGTTAAAGAATGGAAAAGCTCCTGATCATGATAATTTAAATGCACAGTTATTTAAGACAGAACCTGAACAAGCAGCAGAACTAATAGAACCACTATTTGAACAAGTCTGGCAAACAGAGACAACACCAATGGAGTGGAATGAATGGATACTTGTCAAATTGCCCAAGAAGGGCGATTTGCAGTACGAGTGGCAGGGATTGCACAGTGGTGATTCCCATAGAGAATGCAATGGTTAAAGCTGGAGGATTGCAAACTATCACACCTGATACTTTTGGACTGGGAATGTGTCACTCAGAACTGACCAGTTTTACAAGGATAAAATAGCCAAATGGCCACCAAACTGGTCCCCAATTATGGATCAAATAGTAAAAAAATCACCTCCAGAGAAGTGGACTATCCAACTCATGGCATCATACACCTCACCATTAACACAGCCTGGTGACCTTGACCAATAAATTTCACTTTCAAGAAAGCTCAGAAACAACACTAATGAACTCCAAGTTGAAGGGCTGCTGGGCTTCTTGCTCTTTTGCAGCCAATACTCCAAGTTGAAGACTCCTTGATATTATCTAAACTGTAGATCTTGGCTTTTCCTGTGGCTTTTCTGCCATTCTGAAACGTGTTGAATTGAAGTCGTGAGCACCAGTTTCTCCAGCTTTGCTTGCATTTAAAGGATCAAGGATCATCACATCTTGTTCCAAACGGGAAAGGGGGGGGGAGCATGTGGCATACTATGCATTACTCGCCATCCAAGGGGGCTCTCCAAATATAAAAAGGATCCTGTTACATGCCCACTGAGGCATATTGGGAATATGGTGTTAGGCCCACATTTTCTTGACCATCGGCACACTAGGGGTGATGTGGTCAGCATCACCCTGGCTGCCTTAACCTTCCCAGAGTTGCTCTGGTACCCAATTCATGAGGCTGGGTCGACCCCAGAGCGATTTGTGGTCTAAAAAATCCCACCTCAATTAGGGATTGAACCATGGACCACCGAGCTAGGAAGCCAGTGCACTAACCGCTGTGCTACCATGGCTCTCCAAATATGCAGAGCTAAAATACTGTGCTCCTCAACTTCGCCTGCCTTTCATGGGTCCATAGTAAAATCCTCCTGCATGCAGCAGGTAAAGGCAAGAGTTATGTCTGAGGTTCAAGTGACTTCTCTAAGCTCAGTGTGCAATGCTGAGTTCTCAACATGTTTCACCACAGGGAGGAATCCCTTGAAGTGTGTGGATTATTTCAAGAGTCAATGAGGGTATAATCAGCCTCACAGACAGTGGTTCACATCCACATCTGTAAACTATAGCACTGTACTTAGATGGTGGTCATATAAGGATGATTCCAGATATGCCTCCATGCATGAATCCTATATAAAACATGACAAAACACTTCTATGTATACAATGACCTGTACTGGGTTTTCATAATAATTTCACTTTTCTGATAGTGTTCCCTATAGAAGCTTACAGAAGAAAAACAAAGAGCTTTATCTTCCCTGTTATTAATGGATATACCCCTCTGCAAGCCTGCAGAATGAAAAGCTTTGGTTTCCCCATCTTTAATGAACTTAGTGAAAGGAAAAATGTGACCGATGTCAAGGTGCTGTTATGCTCTGGCTTTCAAAGCATATATACTCTGCTTAAACAGTGCAGATTACACTGGTTTGGCCATGTTCATTGCATGGAAGATGGTCACATCCCCAAAGATATTTTCTATGGACAACTGGCAGATGGCAAAAAAAGACAGGCGACCACAGCTGAGGTTCAAAGCTGTGTGCAAGAGAGAGATGAAAGCACTGGACATAAACTCGGCATCCTGGAGTGGAGATGCTCCCTACAGTGCCACCTCAGATTAGGTGAAAAGAAGCTTTTGTAAGAAGCATAAGAGAAAAGAACATGGCATAAGGGACACCAGGTCAAACACAGCTGAGGGCTATCACTTCAAGGGTACATCATCCCCATAGTCAGTTATGACTGGAGGCTACTATTCTATTCCAATGATCTTACCCCCTCTACAAGCTTACCTGAATGAAAATTTCCCTTTCTTTAATGGACTTCACACCCCCCCCCCCACACACACACAAGCCTGCAGAATGAAAAATGCTGATTTCCCTGTCAATAACTTACTTCATCAACAAGCCTGCAGAATGAAAAACTTTGGTTTCCCTGTCACTAACTGACTTACTTCACCTACGAGCCTGCAAAATGAAAAGCTTTGGTTTCCCTGTCATTAACTTACTTCATCTACAATCCTGCAGAACAAAAAGCTTTGGTTTCCCTGTCATTAACTGACTTACTTCATCGACAAGCCTGCAGAATGAAAAGCTTTGGTTTCCCTGTCATTAACTTACTTCATCTACAAGCCCACAGAATGAAAAACTTTGGTTTCCCTGTCATTAACTTACTTACTTAACTCTTACTATACGGCTCACCACCTGAAGTGGCGCGCCTTTAGTACCAAATTTACAGCTCGCCACTTGAACTGGCGCAAGACGGTAAGTCTCTATCGGCAAAGTTTAATGAAAAATTGTCGATGTTTTATCCAATCCAATATTTATAAAGTCACTTCCTGTATTCAATCTGTTTACATTTTCAGCCTGGTGTATTTTATTTCGTCATTACGTTCAATTTTAGTACCTCTGTTATTCGACTGTTGACCGTAAACAAATTTTTTTCTAACCAAAATGGCTTCATCTTCAAACGATTGTAAGAAAAGGTTATCGGCTGTACAAGCAGCATAACTTATTTCTTCTTGGATTGAACACGAGGATGATTAGTTATCAAGCGATGGTAACAGTTCAGATTCAGAATATATTTTGCCCAGCGAAGATATCTATAAGCAAAACAAGGAATCCAATGAGAAAGGGAAGTTTCCCCTAGCTGGTTCTGTCAGTAGTACTAGTACTAGAAATGCCAGGCCAGTGAAAAGACAAAAAGGAAAAGGTAAAGCTCCCATGAAGAAAAGACTAAGAGAAGATTCATCTAGATAACCCCATAGAGAAGCAGAACCCACAAGTACTGATGGTAATTGTTACGAGGGATAGTTACGGGGTTTTCCTTGGGCTAGTAGTTCTTTAGATATATTATATAATGAGTCGGACACTGCTTCAGATCAAGTGCCGATAGGGGTATGTCCTTTTCAGTCCCCGCCCAAAGCCGTAATCTTCAACATAAATGATACTCCAAAGGCCAGGTTGGACATTTCAATTACACATTTATTAACATCTCGTAGCTCCAAATAAATCATTGATAATATGCTCATAAGGTTATGGCATCAACTAGACAGTCTCTAGTGTCGCAGTACAGTCTTGTAACTGGAACAATGTCGAGGACATTTCCGTACAATTTTATTATAAATTCAACTCATGTTCACCAGGTCAAACATCATTCCTCTTACATAATAACTGGCATCATCGAACGGAGGTGTATGGATGATCCAGAGATGGAATTCATAGGAATATGACCAAGAAATCTGCTAACATTCAGGAGCCGAGAACACATACGTCCAACACCTTGAAAAAAACACACAGCAAATATCCCAAAGGAACGCTCAACTCAGCAGACGGCAAAAACTGGCATCTGCCACTACGGCCAACAAAAGTAATGACGTCACATCCTGTAACTAGGGTCAACGGTCGTAAACAAATAAAATACATGTCGAACTGAATTGATATCGACATACATGTTATGAACTTTACTCATAACAGTAATACAAGTGCAGTGAATGAGGAGATTAGGTGGAATGAAGTTGATGCTGGCTCAACACAAAAATGCTTTCCGCTTTGTACCGCCTTATGCTAGGATTACAGGTGTGAATTCAAATATTATACCTGATGATTCTTCTGCATTTTATTGTCTCAAAGCTCTTTTAACTAATGAGATTATAGAAGAGCTTGCTGTTTCTATAAATGAATACGCTGATCGACTCTGTCAGTCAAAATCAGAAACGGCAACAAAAAGATTTGTCTATCAAAACTGGTATCCAGTTACATCTCCAGAACTGTGCAAGTTTTTTGCTGTGATAATAGAAATTGGGATTGTAAAAAAACCAGCCATTAGTGATTATTGGTCTAATGATGGCTTTATGCAAACTCCCTGGTACAGACAGATGTTTACACAGGATAGGTTTCAGATGTTATATCACACTGGACCTAAGACGCATCAACAGTGAGGAATGCAGTAAGCGACCCATAGCTAGACTGCTTGCGTCAGGGTCAACGAACCAGAGCTGACCTAGACCCTACTCCACCTCCAAGTGGTGGTCCTGGAAACAGGCTGCATCATTACAGTCTGGTTGAGTGAGTAGGGATCGAAGAGGGAAGGCTAACCTGGGTCCCAAAAATGCCATGCTGAAGTCGAATGTGTCAGCCGAAAGGCGCAAATATTGCAGCTTCGCTGTAAACAGACACAACACAACCAATGTCCTTTTCATGATGAACAAAGGAGAAGAATATCACACAATGTTTCATGTAAGTGATGCAGACGCACAAGGTAAAGCAAAGATCGAACCATTTCATTTCTACAGAAAATGTTATCTAGATTCCAGGAAGCATTGTACCCTTACAAGGAACTGTCTTTGGATGAAATGGTAATTTGGTGGAAAGGCAGTTGAGCTCACAAAATGTTCAATGCCTCTAAACCCCAAAAATATCATGTGAAGACATTCAGTCTTTGCGACAGTAGCACTGGGTATGTAGTAAATTTGTTGATATACTTTGGGGCCAATACTTCTTACAGTCCAGAAGTTGATCTAAATTGCCAACAAGCCATCAAAGTTTTTGACACTGTGCTACAACCACGAAGAAAAGGTCATCACATCTATGCTGATCGACATTACACAAGTGTGCCATTGCTTCAATATCTGAATAACAGGAGTCTTTATTTCACTGGGACTGTCAACATTTAATCTAAAGAACTTCCCAAAAGAGCTGAAAACTTCACAGCTAATGCATTTGGAAATGAAATGGTATAATGGAGCAAGAAAAAAAGATTTTTATGTGTAATGTTTAGGGACAAAAAAGCAAAAATACCAAGCATTCTTGTATCAAACTGCGCAACAGTGGAAAGCAAGGACATCACCAATCGCTCTGGTGAAACAAAACATAAACCACTGATGATTGATGATTACAATCAACGTATGAATGGATGTGACAGAGTGGACCAAAGCATTGTAACATATGGCACATTCAGCAGAAGAACAAGAAAGTGGTGGAAAAAAATGTTCTTCTGGAATTTAAACCGCAACTTGTCAGTGAGCTCTTTCTTGTTGCTGCTGTGGATTTCCAGCAAACTCCTCCCAGGATTGGACATGGCAATTTAGTGAACAATCCAGTTAACAGACTAGGAGGAACAAATATAATAAAAAAAACCAAAATTTAATCGCAACTGTGTCGTTTGCAGCACCCCTCAAGTAATGGTCAGGACATCCTTTTATTGTGAAGGATGCACAAATAATCCCCATCTACATCCAAATAACTTTTTTGCTAATTATCATGAAAGGAAATAGTTTTTGGTAAATGTAAATATCAGTTGTATATAAAGCTGAGTACATAGTTTATTTTCATCATGATTTTTCAATATGTGAAATGAACATTTCAAAAAGGAAATTTTTTTTATTTATTTTCAACACAAATGAAACTTGTCTGTGTTCTGTATAATTTGATAAAAGTGGTTCTAGGAGTTCCAGGCTTCCAAATTAGATTATTTTTGTGGATAAGTACAACTTTTTTCCAAATTTTGTTAAATGTTTCACCTTTTCTGCAATCACTAATGTATATGCTGCATGCATGTTTAAAACCATTGAACTGTTCAGTTAGGTGCATGTCAAAGGGGTTTCTTTTCTCTATATTTGTATATATAACACTTTATGTTATCATAAATAAATTATTTTATGCAAAATCAGTAACTGTAGTAGTCATGTCTGTAAATATAGGCTAAAATGAAAGTAGTTTTAGGGGTTGAAGTTATGTTGTTATTATAAATTTATGTTATCATTTAAGTTATCATTATAAATATTGAAACCACTGAACAGTTCAGTTAGGTGCATGTCAAAGGGGTTTCATTTCTCTATATTTTGATATATAACACTTTATGTTATCATTATAAATAAATTATTTAATGCAAAATCAGAAACGGTAGTTATGTCTGTAAATGTATAATAATAATAATAATAGCCCCTTCAGTCATAATTGACTATGGGAATGCGCCCCCGAGGTGGCAGCCCTCAGCTGCTTATTTTTATGGTACTCCTTTCGACGTTTTATCCTCTCCCCTGCTTGTTGTGTGAGCCTCTTTTCACCCAATCTGAGGTGGCGCCGTAAATAGCATCGCCACTTAGTGCGATCGGCAGCTTCATCCTCCCATGTTGCTGGATCCATGTCCAGTGCCCTCATATCTCTCTTACACACATCTTTGAACCTCAGCTGTGGTCGCCCAACTGTTCTCTTGCCATCTGCTAATTGTTCGTAGAAGATATCTTTTGGGATGCGACCATCTTCCATGCGGCGAACATGGCCAAGCCAGCAAAGTCTGCACTGTCTAAGCAGTGTATATATGCTTTGAAGGCCAGCACGTGACAACACTTCAACATTTGTCACTTTATCTTTCCATGAGATGCCGAGGATGTGGTGTAGACACAGTAAATGGAAGGTATTGAGCCTTCTTTCTTGCTTAGCATAGGTTGTCCAGGTCTCGCTGCCATATAGGAGTGTGCTGGTGATGCAGGCGTTATATACCGCAGCTTTGGTCTTCGTTGTGAGTTTGGAGTTTCCCCAAACACGCGATGTGAGGCGGGCAAAGGTAGCTGCAGCTTTGCCAATGCGGCTGTCGATTTCTGTGTCCAGTGAGAGTTTGTCATTGATGGTAGACCCTAGGTATGTGAAGTGGTGCACCACTGCCAATTCATAGTTATCGATAGTGATAACTGGTGCAGCACCCACATCCTGACTCAGCACATTCGTTTTCTTTAGACTTATTGTGAGGCCAAAGTCCTTGCATGCTTTAGTGAAGCGATTCATCAAGCTCTGAAGCTCCTGTTGGCTTTGAGTGATGACTGCAGCATCATCAGCGAACAACAAGTCTCTTATAGTGACCCTTCTGATTTTTGTTTTTGCCTTCAGCCTTGAAAGATTAAACAGACGGCCATCTGACCTAGTGTGAAGGCATATTCCTTCAGATGCATCTCTGAATGCATGTTTCAAGAGTAAGGCAAAGAAGATCCCGAAGAGGGTCGGAGCCACTACACAGCCTTGTTTAACGCCACTTCGTATGTCAAAGGTCTGTGACGTGCTTCCAGCATATTGGACTGTTCCCTTCATGTCGTCATGGAATGACTTTATCATTTCCAGCATTTTAGAAGGGCAGCCTATTTTCAGGAGGATTTTGAAGAGTCCATCCCTACTAACCAGGTCAAATGCTTTTGTGAGATCTATAAAGGTGATATATAAAGGCCTTTTCTGCTCTCTCGATTTTTCCTGAAGCTAGCGGAGAGAGAAGATCATGTCTGTTGTTGATCTACTAGCTCAGAATCCACACTGTGACTGGATATATGTGCTCAGCTAACTTGTGTAGTCACATTAAGATGACTTTGGCAAAAACCTTACCAACAATACTAAGAAGAGAGATGCCTCTGTAGTTATTGCAATCACTTCTGTCTCCTTTATTTTTATACAGTGTTACAATCTTGGCATCTCGCATGTCTTGAGGAATAGTTGTCTCTTCCCAGCACTGACACAGCATCCTATGCAGGGGATGTGAGAGCGTGCTCTTACAGCATTTGATTAAATCAGGAGGAATCCCATCACTGCCTGGTGCTTTGCCAGAGGCTAAGCTATCGATGGCGTTGCTGAGTTCTCTAATGTTGGTTTGGCATCCAGCTCCTCCATAATTGGCAGACATTTGACAGCATCAAGGGCTGCAGGCGTAACGGTATTTTTCTCTAGCGTAAAGCTCAGAGTAGTGCTCGACCCACCTCTCCATCTGCTTACCCTTATCAGTTAGCTTCTCTCCGCTGATGGTTTTTAGCGGTGCCGTCTTACTTTTTTGGGGGCCGAGTGCTTTCTTTATATCATCACACATTTGTCTAATGTTACCTGTTTGCGCTGCGATCTGGATGCTCTCACTGAGCTGGAGCCAACAGTCATTTGCAGTGTCGAGCAGTTTGTTGAACTTTGCTTCTTGTAGCCTTCAGGATCTGTAGGGTTCTAGCACTTGGTGAATGTATGTATTCATTTGCAGCACTGCGCTTAGCTTCACTGACAGGTGCCATCACATCTGATGAAGCATCAAACCAGTCATTTGACTTTGCCATTTTCTTACCAAAGGTGGCAAGTGCAGTACTTTGAATGGTGTTCCGTAGGAGCTCCCAGTTCTCTGTAATAGTATTATCATGTTGAGGGCTACTGAGAACTTTCTTGAAGGTTGCAGTAAATTGAGCGATCATTACAGGGTCTGACATTTTGTTGGTATCAATGCGTGGTTTCCCTTCATGTCTGACACGATAGAGTTTTCTTGGTAGTGCTCTGATTTTGCAGCAAATCAAGGAGTGATCTATATCACAGTTTGCACTATGGTACGAGCGCATGGAGAGCACAGACCTGAGAAGTGGCCTTCTGACGAGAATCAGGTCCAGTTGGTGCCAGTGCGTGGATCGTGGGTGTCTCCATGACACCTTATGCTGGGGTTTTGTCTGAAAGTAGGTGTTGGTCACGCAGAGGTCATGGTGGACACACAACTCTAAGAGCCGTTGTCCATTTTCATTCATCTTGCCAATACCAAACCTGCCCAGACATGAAGGCCATGAAACATTATCGGCACTCACTCTAGCATTAAAGTCACCAAGGAGAACAAACTGTTCTTGTCTTGGTACGCTTTTGATGACTGCTGCTAGATTCTTGTAGAACTCATCTTTAGCTTCAGAAGGCAGAGTACAGAGTAGGAGCATAAACACTGACAAGGGTGATGGGACCTGTGCTAGTTTGCAGACGGAGTGTTAACAGGCGTTCTGATCCATTCTCACCTGGTTCAACCATTTCAGTTAGCGATTTTTTTACCGTAAAACCTACTCCGTGTTCTCTAGTTTTATTAAGATCTTTCCCTTGCCAATAAAATGTATAGTCCTTCTCGCTCACCGTTCCAGAGCCCGCAAGGCGCGTTTTCTGAAGTGCAGTTATATCCACCTGAAGCTGTTTAAGCTCATCATTAATTATGGCTGTCTTCCTTACATCATTTATGTTCTGTAGGTTTTTGGATAGTCCAGTCAACATATTCCGGATGTTCCAGCATCCCAACCTGAGAGTTTGCTTATTTCTATTATTACGATTATTGCTTGGTGCAAAATTTTCTGTCCACAGTTTGGGTTTGACCCTAATCCCCATGCACCCAATGGGGAAAGCAGACAGTGGAGGGACAACACCTTATTGACTGGGGGCTGTCCAGCTTGAAGCAGGTGGTAGCTGTCCAGTGAGATCCTAGAACCTCATTCCCACTGTCGGGAAGGTAGCCCTGGGCCATGCCCTAACGCCAATTGGGCAAAATGCTTAAATTTAAACCAAGTAATTGCTACTTCCTCCGTGTTTGCCGACCCCATCCTATAGGGTGATAGCTTGAGCTGGTGTCCTCTCCCAGGGCGTGAGCTTGGGCACAGTTATATGGAGATGACAAGCCTGTAAAGGTAAGGATAAAAATATTTGTTGAGTTTTTGTCCCTAAATTGTTGACTAAAATATGCCCAAAAAATGTGTCAAAACTGTGATAAAAACACTTTATTTTGTGCTTCCACGAAAACTAACTGCAATCTTTCTCTCCTATCTATGATATGAGAAAATGGGATTTGTAGTTTAAAATGAGAAAGTAGTTTTTGGGGTTGTATGTTTACCAATAAAAGATATTAGTTATTTAACATATGATAAGTGCAATTTGTTTTTCAATTTAAAGTATGTTTTCTGTACTACATTTAATGGATATGTTTCTGCATGCATGTTTAAATCACCACTTAACAAATTAAGTTAAGTGCTTTGTCTTTAGAGGTTTATATTCTCAGTCTCATTTATTTCACTTTTCAGTAATTTAAATTTTTATTGTGGTATCATTATAAATAAGTTATTTTAAAGGCTAAATTGAGTAAAGGGCCAGTCATGTCTAATAAATGTATACTCTCTGACATATGTGCTCGGTAAACAAGCGGTTTTTGAGCTACGTATGCCTAAGGGTTAATATATACGAGAATGGCAGAATCTCAAAACTTCGGTTTCCCTGTTAAAACTTACATTGCTCTAACTAAGGAGAGAAAAATCAAAAACATATTGGTTTACCTGTGCACTGACTTACTTCCTCTAAATGTTGTGCACCAATAAAATCTCAAGAAGCACTGGTTTTATCCATCATTAACGTGACCACTACTGATTTAAAGTAGTGTGTATTTAGTTGGATATAATACTTATGTTGAATAAAGTTACTCCAGAACTCAACCTTACTTAGCGGAGGGGAAGGACAGGGCGTCTCTAATCTATTCAGTTGACAAGATCCCTATGGTATGATAAGGGTTCGTGTTGTTGACAAATGTTCTCTTCTCACACTCATGTATGACCGGAAGTCATCGACACCAACGACTGTGTACCTTTTCTAAAGTTTAATTGGACGTACACACTCGACAGCACAGATAGTGACAAATCACAGGTTGCCATAATACATCATAGTACAGTGGACAAATGGTCTTGCAATGTTACATGGGCACTCATGTAGAAATAATGGTATAATGGACTGTCAATAGCCAAGCACTCAGTATCGCCCATACATATATCATCTGACGTCACTGACTGAGCACGTCAGCTTGTAAACAATATTTCAGATGACTTCTAAACCTAATCTCGTTTAGCAACGATTCTTCAACATAATGTTCAGCACATATTTTTTCCATATAATAATATTGAACCGCTAACAATGGGGTTCTCATGTGTGTAGCAGTGATCTCTGGACTGATCAAGCGATAATACGGGCATCCCTTTTCTCTTCTTGAAAGTCCTACATGTTTTGGTTCCAAGATGGCTCCACTCGTGAACTGTCACTCACGTTTGAATACAGATAATGAATCTGTTCTAAAGTTAGTCATTCATACAACATTTCGTTGCTCTGTAGATTTGGTCATGAACAATAGACTGCATTCTACAGAATATAGTGCTGCTAGGAATCGAAGTCGTTTTTCATCGAGTCAAATATATTCTCTTAAACATTCAAATCGTAATTATCGACAATGGTGGCTTCGATCGAGAGTTCATAAGAGTATCTTTGATTACCTTGGTAGAGGGAATATGAAACTGCCATTCCTTGGCAAGATGAATAAACACTGGGGTAAAGCATACACGATAGGTCTAGACGACTATCACTTTCCCCAAAACCACTGAGATCACTTTTTCAAGGCATCAAGCCGACATAGCAAAACACACACAGTCCCTATCAGGACGAAGCCAAATCACACCACTCAAGCGACACATCCGCCGAATAGCCTTTGACCTCTCTAGAGACAACAGAACATATAGTTCGACTTAGATATGTAAAGATATACAGATATAAGACAGACTTGTCCTACTCAGACAAACAATACACATAAATTCAGGCCATAGATATTCTGAAGCAAGAACAATCTATTATTACCCAAACAACGAATAAATCGCAGTAAAATGTATTTATCCGCGGAGTTCAAGGGAAGTAACTCAATAATGACTTTCCCTTAAGCACTAAAAAAATACCTATGTATAATATTGTAAAATATCAAAGACTGCACGTAACAGTCTTACCACACCTCCCGGGAAAAAAAAATGGAACATTTTTTTTTTTGAAATACATCTAGGAGCAACGTACAATAGGCTCACAACGCATGAATAATGCGCAGATGAAAATATCAGGAATACCTATAACGCCTAATATGAGGCTAAGTCGACTTATGGAGCGACTGGTGAGAATGTGTCTCATAAACTGAGAGAAATTATTTCTCTACAAGTATATTTTTCCAGGAAGGTGTCATCAAAGTATAATACAATTCTGGCAATTACACAATGCCTAAAAAATTCATATCATCACTACGTATTAGATATCTTAAATTTATGATTTATGAAGAAAAATCATCAAGCACAGCGGTGAATAAACATCAATGAACCGCTATGTAGTGATACAATCATTATATTATTAAATTACAAATGTGTATCTATCATGATATAGAAAAGGAACTACTATAGAACTAGACATATCAAGAAGTCTAAGCCCTAATAGTTATGTGGAATCATGTGGGCATCTTGACAGAATGTCTGCCATCACATTATCTGATCGACGAATAGCTCGCACAGAGAAATGAAAAGGTTGAAGAGCAATTGCATATCGAGTAGACCTCGAGCTCTTCAAATTCTTACTCTGTATAGCAGTAAGAGCTTTTTGGTCGGTTTCTACTATGAAATGTGCGCCTAGATGGAATCTCTGTAGTTTGAGGATCGACCAAACCATAGCTAATAGCTCACGGTCTAAAACCGAATAATTCCTTTCTGCCGCATTAAGTTTTCTGGAAATATACATTACAGGATGCAGAGTTCCAGAGTACTCTTGCATTAGTGCCGCTCCAATCCCAGTGGATGAAGCGTCACTACGAAGAACGAATGTCTTATCTTTAGTGGGTAGCACTAAAATAGGTGGTGTTGAAAACAGTGTTTTAATCTTATCCAGAGAGCATTGGCATTCCTGAGACCAGTGGACCACATTAGGCGAACCTTTCTTTAGAAGTGTTGAGAGAGGTGCCATGATAGAGGATAGATTCTGAATGAATCTGCCATAAAATTGAATAAGACCTAACAGACTTCTCACCTGTTTTTTAGTCTTAGGGATTGAGATGTTAAGTATCTTACTAGTATTATGGTCCTCTGTCTTTAGGAAACCATGACCAACTCGGTGGCCTAGGAAAGAAATTTCGCTAAAACCAATATAGGCTGTAGAGGGTTTCGCTGTCAGGTTGTGCTCACGCAAAGTAGACAGCAATTCATCTAACCCTGAATAGTGATCTTCCCAAGTATCGCTGAAAAGACAGATGTCGTCTAGATATGCAATGACATCTGACCGATAAGATAGGATTCGGCGCATCATGCGTACGAACGTGGCTGGTGCGTTCATAAGACCGAAAGGCATAAAATTCCATTGGAACAAACCTCTAGGTGTTGAAAAAGCCGTGAGAGGTTTGGCGCGTTCAGATAAAGGAACTTGCCAATATCCTTTAGACAAATCAAGTTTAGTGAAAAAATGAGATTTGGAGAGTCGAGTAAGTAGCTCTTCCAGTAAAGGCATAGGTTCGGCATCGAACTTCGTTACTTGATTCAATTTTCGATAGTCAACGCAAAGACGTATGTTATTGTCTTTTTTACGCACAATAACCATCGGCGAAGAATATGCAGAGGTGGATGGTTCGATTATTTTCAAATCTATCATCTCATCCAACTCTTTCTCGACCTGTGCTTGAAAATGTATGGGTATAGGATAAGGTCTAACCCTAATAGGAGTATGGTCAGTTAGCACAATGTCATGTTGAATGACATTAGTTTGTCCAGGGATGTCAGTGAGTACATCCTGAAATGTTTGCAACATAGTTGAAACTTGTCGCTGTTCTCCTAGAGACAAATCAGGAGAGACAGTAACGTTCTTCCATGATTCACTGGAATGAAGTGGGATCATTGGAAGAGGAAGATTTACATCTGAAAAACTTGTTTCCTCATCCTGTATCACGGACAGTGATGAGTAATGACCATGTGGTACTGGAGAATTGTCCGTTGCTTGGAAAATGGGTTGCAAATAATCCGGACGTTCATGGAATTCAGTAAGCATATTGATGTGGAAGGTTTTATGCTTCCCATCAATATCGACAATATAGTCGACATCGGAAATTTTCGATATTATATCGTACGGACCTTTCCAAGAAATAAGTAATCTGTTTTCCCTACAAGGTAGTAATACAAATGCTTTGTCACCAGGACAAAGTTGTCGTAAGCATCTCTTCTTATTGGCAAATTGCCTTGCCTTCTGTTTCGCAAATTCAGAAGAAGAAGTTGCTAATTTGCATGCTTCGATAATTTTTTGTCTCAACGCGATGACATATTCGTAGGATGACTTTGTGTCATCGTCAATATTGTCAGATGTTATGAGATCGTGAAGCAACGACATAGGGCCACGCGGACGCGCGCCAAAGACGAGTTCAAAGGGAGAAAATCCTGTATGTCCATTGGGTACCTCTCTGTAAGCGAAGAGGGCCGCAGGTAAAACTCTGTCCCAGTCTTGAGGATGATCCTCAGTTATCTTCCCCAGTAAGTTTTTAAGTGTTCTATTAAGGCGTTCGACCATACCATTAGACATTGGATGGTAGATACTACTTAAAGATCTATCTATCTGCAGGGTAGACATTACTTGAGACATGGTATCTGATATTAGTTGGGTGCCATGGTCTGACAATATCTCTCCGGGGAACCCCAGACGAGAAAATATAAGCCAAAGAGCATCTGCAATATCAGCAGTAGTAATGCTCTTCAGAGGAATAGCCTCTGGCCAACGTGTGCACATATCAACACACGTCAAGATAAACTGATGTCCTCTGGCAGACTTGATCTTAAATGGACCAATAATGTCTATGCCATTTTTTGGCCCAATTTTTTGGAAACGGCAACACCCGTACCCCGCACGGCCGAATAGGAATGTCCGCCGACTGAATGGGTGCAGCATGCCGTGGACCTTTGGATTTAACTTCCTGACATACTTTACAAGATCGACAATAAACCCGTATGTCCTTGTTTACCAATGGCCAAAAGAAAGCCGCAAGGACTCTTGACTTAGTACGGGAAAAACCCATGTGTCCAGCACACTGAGAGTCGTGAGCGTGCTGCAAAATTTTAACTCTCAAATTCTTGGGAACCAGGATTTGAGAATGACTTGACGTAATGGAGTCTTGAACCATACGTACAAGTACGCCATTCTTCTTTGTAATCCACGATTTGCGACTTGTGTCTTTATTCTGATCACCTTTAGTTGCAAGAATGAAGAATTTCTTCAGAGTGGGATCATCTTCTTGCTGTTTTATAAACGAGTCACGAGAAATTACCAAGGGATTATCTTGGTTATGCACTTCATTATCTTCAGTAGATGAAGTTTGAGGCACATTAAGAGCCTGAGCTCTAGTGACTACAGCGTTAGCAATCTGCATGTTTTGCCTTTCCCACGTGGAAATTTGTTGCGGAGTGCATTCCTTGACTCCATGAATGCGACCGATGATGAGGTCAGCGATCGGATTCGGAAGAGACATGCGTGTACATCTCCTGTAAAGAAAGGAGTAGCAATCCTAATGATAGCAGTAGAGTATTTCTCTAATGTGCCGCCAAATGTTACACATTTGACTACTTGTCCAGTGGCACGGGAAGGATCTACGTGTGACTGCCTAACACCAATTGTGGTGCATCCAGAATCAAATAGCACAGAGACTGGATTGTTATTCACTAAACCCTTATGTAAGACTAGAGAACCTCTTCCATCATGCGCGACTGATGCCGGAAGAGCAGGAAGAGGATGGCCACAGCTTAAAGTAGACACTGTGGTTGGCTCAAATAACGTTTTGCATTGGGGGCACTGAGATGCTCTCCCAAAATCAAAAGCGGCACATGCCATATTACTAGCATCATTATTATCTTTACTCTGTTTATAGGCTTCATGGGACTCTTGTTGTGCAGAGTTTGCCTGAAAATGTGGTTTATGTCTTTTGTATTGAGATCTACCTCGGTTATTATCACCTCTGTAGTTATTGTTACCTCTATTGTAACCCCTATTTGGGTTTGAGTCATAGTTCCCTTGGTTACCATTATCATATTCATTATAATGAGTATCTCTGTAATTATGATCTTGTTGACTCCAAGACGGATTACCCTGATAGTTTCTATAATTACTTCCTCTACGGAAATTCCTATAATTATGACCACCCCTGTGTCGAGAGCTATCAGGTCGTCTCCAGTTCTTTGAAGAAGAACCCTGAAATGATTGGTTACCTTGGTTTTGATAACTATTATGGTTACCTTTTTTTTCAAATCTGTTTTGAGGTCCCTGAAATCTGTGTGAATAATTGGGATTGTATGGTGTTGCTGAAGCAACTGGCATACTCTCCTTAATCTTAGTGTTGCCAAAAGTCACGTCGGGGTGTGCAGTGACATATTGGGAACAATATTCTTCCATTTCTTTTAGAGATTTAGGTTTACGCTCATGTATAAATTCAAGGAAAGGTTTGTTCACACATGACATAATCTTATCTCTGAGCAACAAATCCATAAGTCCTTCATACGTTTTTTCCGTTTTGGAAAGCTCAATCCAACGATCAACTGTGAGACGTGCCTTTGCAGTGAATTCTGAGAATTCTACACCCGTCTCAGGTACCATCGTTTTAAATAAAAGGCGTTAGCCTTCCTCACTTAGCTGATATTTTTTTATCAAAGCCGCCCTAATGACATCATAATTATCCTTATCTGCTTCTCCTACAAGGCATAATCTAGTCAAAGATTCACCTTTCAAGTTTTCTGATAATTGATTAGCGTATTGTGATTTATCCACATTATGTGTACGACAAGAACGTTCAAATCTATCCAGCCAGAATGTAATATCGTCGCTGGACTGATTGAACGGTGGAACCTTAACCTTGTAAGTAGAAGGTTTACCATTACCACTAGATGCCTGATTAACATTACTCATACTTGTCAATCTCAATTTCTCCAACTCAAATTCATGTTCTCTTATTGCTTTTTTTTCTTCAGCCTCTCTGTCTAATCTTTTTTGTTCAGCTTCACTGTCTAATCTTTTTTGTTCAGCCGCAGCTTCTCTTTCCAATTTTTTTTGTTCAGCTTCACTGTCTAATCTTTTTTTGTTCAGCCGCAGCTTCTCTTTCCAATTTTTTTTGTTCAATCTTTTTTTGTTCAGCTTCAAAATCTCAATCTTTTTTGTTCAGCGGCAGCATCTCTGCAAATCTTTTTTTGTTCAGCAGCAGCTCCTCCTGCATCTTTGCAATTTTTCTTTTTTCAGCAGCACAGCCTCAGCTTCTTTTTCTAATCTTTTCTTTCAGCCAATAGCTTTTCTTTTCTTCTGCAGGCAGCTTTCTTTTTCTGCAATCATTTTTCTCTTTCCATTGGATTCTATTTTTTTTCTGCAGCGCTAATGCTAATGCTTTGTCATATTGAGCAACTGCCCATTGTTCTAATTGTTGACCAGTCTTATCAAGGGCTTTCCCTTGAGTAATGAAGTATTAACCTAGATTAGACATGATGCTCTAAACAATAATACTATATCATCCTGAATCAATAATAATAAACCCCAAGTTCTCAATGACACTGATTAATCAGATATATACTATCCCCAATATCTGTGGGTCACAAGCCTTTAATAAGGTCTTGTATAATAGTAATAATAATCAAGGTACTCGGGTCTATACACCATAATCCAAGTGCAGTGCACAGGCAATTGTGTCTTATGAAATATACCTATATAAAACATATGTCAACCAACAGAATACATAAAGTACAAATAGGACTGACAATACAAGAACGTTTGCAGAAATCAAAATAAATCAAATAGGGAAATCAATGAAGATAATCACTGAATCTGCAAAGAATAACAACACAAATGACGTCACAATATATGAATATAAATTGTGAATAGAACTGAAAGATAGAAAAGGTTAGACCAACAAATTACAAACAAATCAAAACAAAACTAAAGAACAAAGAAATATTACAAAAATAACAATAATTACAGACATCACAGCTAACACTAAAGCAACAGTTGTCGCAGCAAATTTTCAATCAAGAAAATTGCACCTATAGAAAACGCCCACAACGGACCCTCTATGACGTGGGATATTCTGTTGTGAGGACGCCGCCCAACCTTAAACACAACCCGCTGACATAGAAACTAACATACTATACAAACAAATAACATGTAAACATAAATATATATAAATTATGTGTATGATAGTATGTGTTGCAAAATAGGCTCAGTCTTACAGTAATGGCAAAGTTATTTTTCCTGAAAACAAACAAACTGCCACTTTATTCAATTAAACATTCTGGCCTTAAATATTAAAGTTCATATATGGCAAACAAGAAGATCCATCGATGAAACCAGGACTTCTTAGTTCACAAATACTGTCTTTCTGTTAACTCTGACAAGAATTGATCCAACTGTTCTGTGAAACTCTATAATGTCTAATGTAAAAAATGTCAACAACGCTGACCTACATACTGCATTCACTTGACAGGTCACGTGACGAAGCGTTGACAAAGAGCAAACCAATACTGCAAGTGTGTCGTATCAGCCACAGGAAACGGTCTGGTATCGGTAATCTGTTGACTTCTGAATTTCTGCGAGGTCAAACCCAGAAAGCTGGTCCACCAGTTGATAAAGTTGATATTTAGTTGGATATAATATATGTTGATAAAGTACACCAGCACACTCCTAGGCGGGAAGACAGGCGTCTATCATCATCAGTTGACAAGATCCCTATGGTGTTGCCTGCCCCACTGTAGTGTATGGAATGTCAACTTGACCTACGCAGTGTTGTGTAGACATGGATGGAGTGTATAATGTGCGAATGATGATCACACTCATGTATGACCGGAAGTCATCGACACCAACGACTGTGTACCTTTTCTAAAGTTTAATTGGACGTACACACTCGACAGCACAGATAGTGACAAATCACAGGTGGCCATAATACATCATAGTACAGTGGACAAATGGTCTTGCAATGTTACATGGGCACTCATGTAGAATAATGGTATAATGGACTGTCAATAGCCAAGCACTCAGTATCGCCCATACATATATCATCTGACGTCACTGACTGAGCACGTCAGCTTGTAAACAATATTTCAGATGGCTTCTAAACCTAATCTCGTCTAGCGACGATTCTTCAACATAATGTTCAGCACATATTTTTCCATATAATAATATTGAACCGCTAAAAATGGGTTCTCATGTGTAGCAGTGATCTCTGGACTGATCAAGCGATAATACGGGCATCCCTTTTCTCTTCTTGAAAGTCCTACATGTTTTGGTTCCAAGGTGGCTCCACTCGTGAACTGTCACTCACGTTTGAATACAGATAATGAATCTGTTCTAAAGTTAGTCATTCATACAACATTTCGTTGCTCTGTAGATTTGGTCATGAACAATAAACTGCATTCTACAGAATATAGTGCTGCTAGGATTCGAAGTCGTTTTTCATCGAGTCAAATATATTCTCTTAAACATTCAAATCGTAATTATCGACAATGGTGGCTTCGATCGAGAGTTCATAAGAGTATCTTTGATTACCTTGGTAGAGGGAATATGAAACTGCCATTCCTTGGCAAGATGAATAAACACTGGGGTAAAGCATACACGATAGGTCTAGACGACTATCACTTTCCCCAAAACCACTGAGATCACTTTTTCAAGGCATCAAGCCGACATAGCAAAACCCACACATTCCCTATCAGGACGAAGCCAAATCACCCCACTCAAGCGACACATCCGCCGAATTGCCTTTGACCTCTCTAGAGACAACAGAACATATAGTTCGACTTAGATATGTAAAGATATACAGATATAAGACAGACTCGTCCTACTCAGACAAACAATACACATAAATTCAGGCCATAGATATTCTGAAGCAAGAACAATCTATTATTCCCCAAACAACGAATAAATCGCAGTAAAATGTATTTATCCGCGGAGTTCAAGGGAAGTAACTCAATAATGACTTTCCCTTAAGCACTAAAAAATTACCTATGTATAATATTGTAAGATATCAAAGACTGCACGAAACACCCCCCCCCCCCCCCCCCCCCCTCTTCCCACAAGTCTGCAGAAAGAAAAACAGCGATTCCCTTGTCATTAATGAACTTAACCCTTCTATAAGTTTGCTAAATTAAAATTTCTCCACCTTTAATGGATTACCCCCTCTACAAAAGTGCAGAATGATAAACTTTGGTATCCCTGTCATTAACTGACTTACTTCCTCTACAAGCCTGCAGAATAAAAAGTTTTGGTTTCCCTGTCATAGATGGACAGTTCCTGCAGTTGAAAATCTGCTGTAGATCAATTTTCTTGATAAAGGTTTCAGCCGCTGGACCATCCACTGTTAGAGCCCCATTCTTGCCAAATATACAATCATTTATGCCTCCATGTGACAGAATGACAACGGCAAGGGCTGAAATTTCATTCAGGACAGAACGACTTGCAAATTGTTTTAGGAGATCCTTCATTTCCTTTAAAAAAAAAAAAAAAAAATGTCAATTTGCGTGGTACCTCGTATATGAATACAAATATAATAAATTGACAGTATCTTATTTTAAAAAAAAAGAAAATAAATAATCAAAAGTCTTTTCAATGATGGAGGAAAAAATTATGTATTCTGATCATCTCATTTAAAAAAAAAAAAAAAAAAGGTTTGAAAGGTATATCCTGAAGCAAAGGTGATGCATGACCTTTTTTCCATAATTAACCCTTTCCAAACTTTTCTCTTGCTTTTGCAGGCTGTTTCCAAAATAAAACAGAAAGACAAAGTTTACACCCCTTTTGCGTGACTTATTTTTAACAATTTTTTTAACTCTTTGACTCCACAGCAACGCTCTGAGCGTTGCGAAATTCAACACGCCGTGCCCCAGCAACGCTCAGAGCATGGTTTTTAGTTTATCACGAATAAACCC
Organism: Oreohelix idahoensis; assembly: GCA_024509875.1. Classification (NCBI taxonomy): domain Eukaryota; kingdom Metazoa; phylum Mollusca; class Gastropoda; order Stylommatophora; family Oreohelicidae; genus Oreohelix; species Oreohelix idahoensis. The sequence continues at coordinate 117,522 of JAMPIV010014228.1, forward strand.
TAAAAATCGTCCGCTTAATGCAGTTCATATATTAAAACTCGTAGAATGACTTCCGCTACTATTTAAACAACTAATTTGACTTTAGTTAATCAGCACATGTGCGTGTTTTGATGTTATTATCACAATTTTTGTGAAGATTCGCGTGTTTACGTTTTTCGTTGTTTTTGCTAGAGAAATATGTCACGCTTTATATTTACATTTTCTAAGTCTCCTAAGCAAATAATTGTGTCAAACTACTTTGAAACATTGCTGACATTGATGATGATTGTTTGGTAGTCACAGTTTGTTGTCAAAATACGGAATATATGCAGAAAAGCTAGACACACTAGATTTAGTTGATGAGTGGGCGTAGTCATATTCTGGCCGATCAAAAAGCAACAAAACTAGACCTACCGTAACATCTAATCACTAGTTCTTGGTAGAAGATGAAGCTAGGGATACTATTAAAACATTAAACAAGAGTAAAAAAGTATTTATATGACGTTATTCTTATTTATTTGTTTGAAAATTACGTAATGCACGATTGCATAATTTATTTTTTTCTTACAAAGAACCACGGACAAACTGGTGCGAATAACACTAAATCTACTAATTTTGGCCATAAGCATATTTTTTTTACTTTGTATATGGATTAACTTGACGTTTGAAGACTAAAAAGAAAGTTTTATTGTTTACGACAGTAATTTGTCTTTGGTAAGATCGTATTCTACAGTCAACTTTTTAGCGTTTTTAAATTTTACATGCAAAATGATTAAATTATACCGAACATACTTGTGTTAATACTACCACAGACATTATATATTTGAATTCTCTATCCATTTCTCTACAGTTTGGTATATAATAAGTACATGTTCAAAGGAAAATTCACAAACAAATTTAGACTGAAAGATGAACACTTCACTCTATAAAATTCTGCCCACAAAAAAAGTCTGGCACAGCGTGCAAAATAACTCTGGAATGAATGAGTTAAACCTGGCCTTGGGAGCCGCACTGGTGTAATGGTTACCACACTGCGCTGGTGATCGGGTGATCCCTGGTGAGAAAAATTTGAAGGAGTGTCGTTGACCAGGGATTGGAATAACCTGAACAGCTCCTGAGCTGACCCAGCTCTAATGGGTACCTCCAAAATCGGCGAGTATCTGCCTGAATGGCAGGAGGACACCTGTCATTGTACAGGGAAAAAAGGGATACTCACGTAAAATCAGTCTCAGGTTAGACATACAAAACAGAGATTTTGCCTTGAGTAATAGCGGGTGTACGTTTATTTGAAAAAAAAAAAATAAATAAAAAAACCCTGGCCTTGAATACCTGAGGACTTTCCTTCCAACCCGGTCAGGAGCTTTGCTCCTTCCCATTTACAGAGGGTTTATCACAGGAGCCGTTCAGGTTATTCAGTCAAATTTCTGGTCGGAAACATTCCTTCAAACGCTGACGCCCGGGTTTGAACCATGAACACCTGGTCGCCAGTACAATGCTGAAGCCATTATACCAGCGCGGCTCCCAAGGTAAGGTTTTAAAACAAGCAATAAACATAGGGCCAAAGAATATTTTGAAGCGTTGTTACAATAACTACATGTGTTCTACATCATGTGAATTGATGACACGAAGAACAAATTGGTGAAGCAAAAAAAAGAGGAATAATTTTATACTTACAGGTGAATATTTCATACTGTTGTTGATGATGAGGTTTTTAACATTAATAAAATTAGTTTGTAGCATAATAAGGCAGTCCCTGTTCTAGATGCTAGAGTGTCAGAGAAATAGAGGGATACCAAAAAACATATGAACAAGAGAACCAAAGATAGACATGAGAGGGATAAGGAAGTCATTGAAAGACTCTGAACAGATGCTACATGACAGAAGGGCTTAGCATTTTTCTGTTGAGAACCTGTGCATCAAGGAGAACTGAGGGGTACCGATGATGAGGATGATGATGATAACAACAACAATGATGACAATGATGATGTGAATATTTTATCGACCCCTTTTTTCCACTGCAGTAACATTTTCAGATCACAAATGTACGTACAATTTGAAATAAGTGCTACAAGTGTTATTATAAACATATGAAAATTCTAATTTATTTGAGTATGTATACTCATCAAAACAATGATGGGAGAAGAGTTAAAGCCAGCATGTTAAACTTTTAGCACCTGCTTCACATTTAGAACACTGAGAAGTGGGAATAAGTAAACAGAGTGTAATCTGATTAATTATTTAACACTGAAATAAAATAAAGAAGGAAACCAGAGGTCTGTGGACAATAAATACATAATGCACATAAAGTGGAATGTTGTAAGCTCTCATAAGAAATAAAGTGATAGTTATAGTTATTGTTGTTCAGAATCGATATCATTGCACTCCGGGCAAACCCATAGGTGGCTGTCTTCCTCGGCAAACATCAAAGGGTATGAATGCTAATTGTTCATGTTGCGCGCTGGTTGTAAATACGCTGGATGCATCCTCTCTTACATTCATCCCTGCCAGTCTTACACCTAATGCCAAACTCCAGCAATATTAGCCTTAGAAATAATGTGAATTTTTTAATGTACAGTACTGTTCACTTTAAAATGTTTGCCGTGATAGCCTGGGTCCTGTATATACGCTTAAACGCTGTCTGGGTTCCTTCTTCACATAAAGTTGATCATAAGTAACATCTGTTTCTGGTAGGTATACACCTACATGATCAAAAGATTGTCCCTGTGCTTTGTTGATTGTCATGGCAAAAGGTAAAATCATAGGAAACTGTGGTGTCTCAAGATAACAGGAAGGCTGGTTGTTACAATTAAATTTGATACCTTTATTGTGAGTCTTATATGGAGCTAGATTGGGCTCTATTTATTGTCTCTTTTTACAGAATTACCACGTAAGAGGATATGACGTCATACCGATATGGTACGATAAGCAGAAGTCAGTTTTGGGAGCAGAAGTGGATCTATGGTCTGCTAAGGGTCTTTTACCGAAGTGTTGATGGCATGAGGACATATGTGTGATGCTCCTGATATTTCATAGTGTATTCCTGATTTTATTCTACTCCTATGACACCAATAAGCTTCTGTGAGGTGTGCATAGTACGTTTGCTTGACAGGAAGTATTGTTTCGAAGCGTTGTGTGTCGTATTATTGAAGAAATAAATGAAAATGAAGGGACAGCATCTGAGACATGGACGGACTGCCTAATATATAGTATAGATGACAGCTTAATTCTGATGTACCAGTGCCATGAACGATATGTGGTATAACGGAGCCATTTGTCAAGTACTTCAATAAACGTTTGATGTCCTCGTCATCGAGTGTTGTTCAATAATTATCGTTCACAACGTTCCTTTGCTGTTACTGTTAACCCTACAATACTAACTTGGCCAGGACAACCACTATGTCCTTTTAATAAATTTTACCTGTAACATGGGTATTGTTTGGCTCTAAACTGGTGCATGAATGAAAACTCTTCTATCTTAACTCTTTGACTCCACAATTTTTTTCCACCCTGTGCCGTAATTTTAATTCATGATAGACTAAAAACAACGCTCAGAGCGTTGTTCCTGAGTCAAAGAGTTAATTAAAGCCTATGATGGGTTTTTTTGTTTTTTTTTAAATTCAGTCCACTGTGTTTACTTTTAACAGAATGTTAAAGTTAAAACTCAAATGTGAAGTCAGTCCTATTGTATGGCTCTGAGACATGGAGAACAACAAAGACAACAACCAAAAAGCTACAGACTTTCATAAATGGGTGCTTGCGTAGAATAGAGGGATTAAAATGGTATGACAAGGTTACCAACGTAGAACTGATGACAAGAACTAGACAAGTGCCAGTGGAACAAGAGATGAGAAGAAGACGATGGCGATGGATAGGACACACACTGAGGAAACCTGTTGATAGCATTACAAGGCAGTCCTTGTTCTGGAACCCGCAGGGCAAGAGAGGCAGAGGAAGACCAAGAAGTACATGGAGAAGAGAGTTGGAAACAGAGGTGAAAATGATGAGGAGAACATGGAAAGAACTTGAGATGATGGCACGTGACAGGAGGACTTGGCATGTGTTTGTTGAAGGCCTATGCTCCTTTGGGAGTGGAGGGTTATGAATGAATGAAAGTTAAAACAATTTAAAATGTTTTGGGCAGCTCTTTTATTATAAAACTAAACTGTCAAACCTCTCCATCATTTCATGACGGGTTACTTCTGAAGAGATCTGTGAAATCTGAATAAAATGGATTATTGGCCTCACTGTGGGATGATTCTAATGGGTACTCAGATAACATTCACTCAAAGCACAGTGCACTGTGCACCGTTGCCAATGCAATTTTTCAGGTAAAGCTGGTGAGAATGTTTCTATCACACTGATCAATGCACTATGTAAAGATTGAAAGTCATGCGTTTTCTTCTGAAAACTTGTTTGCATCAATTTCAACAATAGGTCACAGATTTGTAATACATAGAACGTGGGAAACATTTAATGTATATTACTCAACTGGAAGAACACCTCATAATCAATCTTTAGCTTCAAGTACATTTAAGAGTCCTATAATGTGTAATGGGCATGGATATTTCAGTCTTACAAAATTCATATTAAAAAATAAAATAAAATAAACATTAAACAAAAAAATGCAAGCAGAAAGTCATAATTGGGTGCATGGGGATTAGGGTCCAGAACACGAAATGTGGACCCCAGAAAAATTTTTGCACCAACGACAATGGCCGGCGACTTCAACGAGATAATGTATAAAATAAGCAAATACTATTCTGCCGACTTTGGGATTTGCTGATGGAACGTCCGGAACATATGTTGACTGGTAACTAGTCCGTAAACCTATTGTTTACGCTCCACGGCCCCATGGAAAAACGATGTTAAGCCCCCGAGACCTGATCCCATATAATTTTAATGATGTGAGCTTCCAGTACGACTTTGACCTGGTGCAGATTATAGGCTGCAACTGAGATAGGAAAACGCGACCTGGGTGCGGGCATTCTCTGGAACACGTGTTCAAAGCGAGAAGGAATATCCATCATTGTTATTGGCTTAGGGAAAGACAGATCTTAGAATAAAAGTTTAGAGAAACATTACCTTCCGTGGTTTTAGTGAGTCAATCATGGAAAATCCCTGCTAATTATAAAATGGTCAAGGAACCAGGTCGGTGGAGAAGACATGGATAGAAACGCATGTAAGTGAAACGATTGCCTATCCGCCTGTGTGCAAACTAGTCACTGGGTCCCATCACCCTGAGTTGAAAGAGTGTGTATGCATTCCTATAGGATCATGTAACAACAAGCCCTCCAGAAGTTGGGTAAAGATGTTTCTACGAGAAAACGTCCCCCCCGAAAAAGCATAGCCACCATCTAAAAAAGCAAATACTTACCTAGGCAAGTTTCATCTTGATTGTTCTCACTTGGTGACCAATACAACGTATAGAGGGGTTTCTGGGAGTCTAACGAAGGTAAACGCAATGGTTAACCCATGGTACCTTTATGTCACTGGATAAAAGGTTTGACTGCCCCTATTGAACAATGAATGAAATATGGAATAACGGCTATTATAGAGTTGTGCGTTAGCCACCTTCGCATACAATTAACCTGCCGTGCTACACAGAACACCTAATACTTTCACTGGACAAAAACTCTACCAGCTGTATCTACGGCGTTTCTATGCAAAAGACAAACGCCCACGATTCCTAGCCTCCGGCTAACAAACTTGACCTGATTCTCGTCATTAAGGCCACTTCCTCAGGGTCTGGGATTTCCCAATGCAGCTTCGTGTTACTAATCGTGCAGTGCAGGGACTGTGATAGACAGATCAGACTCCTTGGTTTGGTTGCTAAGAAAATCTGAGCACAAAACTAATAAGAGAAACCATCTATCGTGAAGACCATTCATGAAGGGATATGTACCACGCATTTGATTATCCAAGCAAGGGTCATGTTCATGAACCTTCATTCAAATGAATCAAGCTACTCAAATTTATTAACACTGCGACTGATATCGAGGAGAAAGTGCTCAAGTTAAACAGCATGGAAGACCCAACATATTATCCAGAGATACTAGGAGCATCTTGGGAACACCATTCACAATTGTACTAAAGTACTGTTATACTTAAGAACACGCTTGTGTGTAAGAATGAATAACAAGCAAAGTCAAGATGACTGTTTTGATGGGCTTCATCAGCCATGGTGATGGCACCTGTCCGTGAAGCTACTAGGGGAGCTACAGTAGGCAGTTTGAGTATGAATGAAATATGTTAAACGGGTTCACCGAGTGGCCAGAATAGACCCTACAGATCCTGAGGGGCGTTACGAGAAGCCCAAAGTTCAAACAAAACTGCTCGACGTCACTACGCTGTGCAATACTTGAGACACTACTTGGCTCTAGCTCAGGCTCCGGGCCTCAGTGAAAGAGCATCCAGATCGCAGCAGCAGCTAAACAGCCCACAACATTAGACAAAATGCATGACAGCGGTATAGGTATAAAGAAAAAAAGCACCTGTGGCCCCCATAAAAGTAAAGACCGGCCATCCCTGCTTAAACTAACATCATTCAGCGGAAGAGACAGGCTATAAGCAACCGATATAAGGGTAAGCAGATAAGTTGAGAGGTGGGTAAAAAAAATTGGGATAGTCCCCCGATAAAACTTACTGCTGAGGTGCTTTACGCTACAGAGACAATTAACCGTTACGCCTGCAGCCCCCCTTGAATGGCTTGTCTGAACAGTCTGGCCAACTATTGATGGAGGAGCTGGGAAAGTATGCCCGAAAAACCGACACATTTAGCTGCAGAAACTCCAGCAAGTGGCCCATTGATAGCTTGGGCCTCTTCTGGCAAAGCACCAGGCAGTGAAAATTGGGATTCCTCCTCTGAAATTGTAACTCGCAAATGCTGCACATTGTAAGATGCACGCTCTTTTACAAATTCCCCCCCACCCCCCTGCAAAATTAGGGATTGCTGTGCCAGTGCTGGGAAGAGCGAAACAAACCAACTATTCTCTCAAGGAACAATGACGTAGATGCCCAAAGATTGTAAAACACTGAAAATAAAAAATTAAAGGAGACACAGAAGTGGATTGCAAGTTAACTACAGGAGGCACAGTGCATCTCTCGCTTCGTTAGTTATTGTTGGTAACGGTTGTTTTGCCAAAGTCATCTTAATGCGATGTCTTATCACAACGTGTTTAGCATGAGCGTGCATATAGCCCCCCAGAGAAAACACAGTGTGTGGAATGTTACGCGAAGCTGGGCCAAGATTCCCAACAGAGAACAGACCATCAGATCGTCTTCTCTCTCTGCCCAGCCCTTTCAAGGAAAAAATCAAAGAGGAGGGAGCAGACCAGAAAAAGGACCATTTATTAATATATCGTGCCCTTTTATGAGACGATATCACAACAAAAAGCAGCATTCGAACCTGTATTTTAGTTGGGATGGACTCACTTTAAAATCTCCTACCTGCCTGATAATTGGCCCACCTGGCCCTTATTTAAAATGCTCGGGCCTGGAAAATGATTAAAAAGGTCATAAGATTTCACCATGACACAGGCATGAAGGGGAACTACAGTATACCAATATGCTGGAAAGCCACGTCGGTCAAGACCGCCCTTTGATAATAAACGAAGTAGTGGCGTTATTAAACACAAGGGCCTGTGGTGTTCCTGGCTACCCGAACTCCTCTTCGGGAATCTTCTTTGCCTTACTCTTGAAAAACCAATGCTCCATTCAGAGAATGCAACTGAAAGGAAAATATTGCCTTCCACAACTAGGGTGTCCAGAAATGGGCCCGAACTGTTTAAATCTTATTTTCAAGGCTGAAAAGGCAATAAATCAAAAACAAAAATTCAGAGAAGGGTCACCATACAAATGAGATAACCTGTGGTTCGTTGTTCGACTGATGAATTGCATGCTGCCCCAGTCCCGTCAACACTTTCAAAGCCAGAGCAACTCATAATAGGAGCTTTCTAAGAGCTTGGATGATAGATTGGCTTCCACTAAAAGGCCAAATGCTAGGACTTTGCCCCTCCACACTTAAGTCGCCCCCTATAAAGAAAAACGAATGTTGCTGAGTTTCAGGAATGCCCGGGGTGCTGCACCTCAAATTTTTATCACTATCGATTAACTTAAAGAAAATGGGGTCCAGTTTGGGCAGTGGGTGCCTCAATATAAAAATAAACCCCACTTCACAACTTACATACCCTAGGGGTCTACCAATCAAGTTTTGACAAAACACTCTCACTGGAAATTACAGAAATCGTGACAGCCGCCGCATTGGGGGCCAAAGCTTGCAGCTTTTACCTTTGCCCGCCTCACACATCGTTGGGGGGTGTTTGGGGGAAAACTACTCTTAAACTCGAACAAATGAAGAAACCAAAGCTGGGCGGTATGATATAATGCCTGCCGTCCCCCCAACCAGCATCCACTGCCTAAATTATTGGCGCAGCCCTGGGAGACCCATGGGACCGACCTATGGGCTAAGCAAGAAAGGAAGGCTCTCAAATTACCTGGACATTTTGCGGTGTCTACGCCGACAATCCTTCGCGGCTATCTCGTTGGAAAGATGTTAAAGTTGACGCAAATCGTCGTAAGGGTGTTGTAGCACGTTTGCTGGCCTTCAAAGGTATGTATAAGCGCTTCATTAGACCAGCGTCACAGATCGTGTTCGACGTGCGGTCATGGTGGCCATGTTCGACCGCACTTATGTGATGATTGTCAGCGATCCCATAAAGATATATTCTCTACGGACAATTGTAGACAGATGGCACGATTGCGCAATCGAGAATACAGTTGGTGCTCGACGCCACAGCATGAGGATTTCAAAGAGATGTGTGCAAGAGAGGATATGAGGGCCATGACTGCGACATGGATATACTGCAGATAAAATGGGAGGATTAACAAGCTGCAACAGATGCGCACTTATGTGGACGTGTGCTATCTATACTCGGCGCGACAAACCGATCAGTGATGAGGCGAAGGAAGATGAGGCTCTCACTTGATGTCAGAGGCGTGAGGAGGAAAACGTTCGAGAAAGGTAAGCCACAAGGAAGCGAAGAAACTAGAGCAGGCTGAGGGACTTGTTCAACTACTCTAGGGTTGCGCTCATTCCAATAGTCACAAGCGTTTATGAGTCTGTTGAAAGGGTGTTACTATTATTAATTATTTCATTATATTATTTATTAGTGTCTTGACTTGTTCGAGCCATGTAAAACTTGAAAAAGTGTTCAATGTAAAATGAAATCTCAAATACACAATGGAGCATGTATAGTAACTTTTCGACAATGAAGCTAGTTACATGTAGCTTCCTAGGAGTCTCTCTAGGGGCGGCTGTGTGGTATTAAAGATGTAAAGAAAGAAATATAGAATATCTGCTCCCTCAGGGCAAGTAATAAGAAGGCTTACTAATATGAGGGCATGTACTTTGGGACTGGAGTAACTATTTGACCAATGTAGTAGAATTAGTAACTGCTATAGTAACAATCCATCATATTACATGTGGAGGCACAATTGAATGTCTTGATGAGCAAGGCTTCTTGAAATGGAACACCAGCTGCAGTGAGATGCCTGTCTGTGCGTTCCATAGGGATCGAATGGGAAATTATGATTTTGACTGTTAATTGATTCAGACAAACAGGCTTTTTTAAAAAGAACTCTCCATAGAAAATTATGATCATGTTTAAAAATCATGCTTATATTAGTTACTATGAGGTCACGTTACATGGTGGAACCTTCGGGAAGGTGGCGTTGTTTTTTTGTTTTTTTTATTTATTGGTATCTGCCCAATATGATTTATTGATAAGTGCCTATCCTGGTTCATTCGGAAGCTAAGCGCAAGCTTGATATTGATTGAATTAGACAACAGCGTTGTCACCGAAGTTGCCAAGAATCCCATACAGATTCCTGACGGGCTATACGAGCAAGGCAAAGTTCAACCAGATCTCTGCCTAGACGCTGTGTGCAAAATTGACTGAGTGGCTCTCTGCTCCATTGAGGGAGCTATCCAGAGATCCGCCTAGCGGCCGCAGAACATGGCAATCATTAAACTGAGAGAATGTATGACTGGTATTATAGACTGCCACTTATGGCCCCCATAAAAGTATGACTCCAACGGCAACGCGATAAACTAAACCAGTCAGCGTGGAGATGAAGCTAACCGAATTAATGGAGTTAAGGCAGATGGAGAGGTGGGGTCGGCCCATTCTACTCTGAGCCTTTACGCTACAGAAGGTCAATACACGTTATCGCACTGCTAGCCCTTGGATGGCTTGTAGTCAACTGTCATGCCAGACTGATGGAGGTAGCAGTGGATGCAGTGCGCGAACCAACTGCACATTAGAGGTATCGACGTCAGCAAGGACACTGATAGCGGTGGCCTTCATGGCAATAAGCCACCTACAGGACAGAAGTGATTGCAAATAACTACAGAGGCATCTCTCTTCTTAGTATTGTTGGTAAGGTTTTTGCCAAAGTCATCTTAATGCGACTACACAAGTTAGCTGAGCGCATATATCCAGAGTCACAGTGTGGATTCCGAGCTGGCAGATCAACAACAGACATGATCTCTCTCTCCACCAGCTTCAGGAAAAATCAAGAGAGCAGAAAAGACCATTATATATCGCCTTTATAGACCTCACAAAAGCATTCGACCTGGTTAGTAGGGATGGACTCTTAAAATCCTCCTGAAAATAGGCTGCCCTTCTAAAATGCTGGAAATGATAAAGTCATTCCATGACGACATGAAGGGAACAGTCCAATATGCTGGAAGCACGTCACAGCCCTTTGATATACGAAGTGGCGTTAAACAAGGCTGTGTTCTGGCTCCGACCCTCTTCGGAATCTTCTTTGCCTTACTCTTGAAACATGCATTCAGAGATGCAACTGAAGGAATATGCCTTCACACTAGGTCAGATGGCCGTCTGTTTAATCTTTCAAGGCTGAAGGCAAAAACAAAAATCAGAAGGGTCACTATAAGAGAGACTTGTTGTTCGCTGATGATGCTGCAGTCGTCACTCAAAGCCAACAGGAGCTTCAGAGCTTGATGAATCGCTTCACTAAAGCATGCAAGGACTTTGGCCTCACAATAAGTCTAAAGAAAACGAATGTGCTGAGTCAGGATGTGGGTGCTGCACCAGTTATCACACTATCGATAACTATGAATTGGCAGTGGTGCACCACTTCACATACCTAGGGTCTACCATCAATGACAAACTCTCACTGGATACAGAAATCGACAGCCGCATTGGCAAAGCTGCAGCTACCTTTGCCCGCCTCACATCGCGTGTTTGGGGAAACTCTAAACTCACAATGAAGACCAAAGCTGCGGTATATAATGCCTGCGTCACCAGCACACTCCTATATGGCAGCGAGACCTGGACGACCTATGCTAAGCAAGAAAGAAGGCTCAATACCTTCCATTTGCGGTGTCTACGCCGCATCCTCGGCATCTCATGGAAAGATAAAGTGACAAATGTCGAGGTGTTGTCACGTGCTGGCCTTCAAAGTATGTATACGCTTCTTAGACAGCGCAGACTTCGCTGGCTTGGCCATGTTCGCCGCATGGATGATGGTCGCATCCCAAAAGATATCTTCTACGGACAATTAGCAGATGGCAAGAGAACAGTTGGGCGACCACAGCTGAGGTTCAAAGATGTGTGCAAGAGAGATATGAGGGCACTGGACATGGATCCAGCAACATGGGAGGATGAAGCTGCCGATCGCACTAAGTGGCGATGCTATTTACGGCGCCACCTCAGATTGGGCGAAGAGAGGCTCACACAAGAAGCAATGCGTATGCACTGATGTCTTAAAAATCAGAATCTTCAACTCAAAGGTAAAGTCAGTCCTACTGTATGGCTCTGAAACATGGAGAACAACAAAAACAACTACCAAGAAGCTACAGACTTTCATAAATGGGTGCTTGCTTAGACTAGAAGGTTTGAAGTGGTGTGACAAGATCACTAATGTGGAACTGTTGACAAGAACCAGACAAGTGTCAGTGGAACAATTGATAAGAAGAAGATATGATGATGGATAGGACACACTGAGGAAACCTGTTGATAGCATTACAAGGCAGTTCTTGTTCTTGAGCCTCCAGGGTAAGAGAGGTAGATGAAGACTAAAGAACACAAGGAGAAGAGAACTGTAAACAGAAATAAAAGGGATGAGAAAGACTTTGAGCTGATGGCACAGGATAGGAAGACTTGACGTAAATTTGATAAATGCCCATCTTCCTTGAAGAATGATGATGAAGATGATTGATGTCTTTTTTAAATCTGGTGTTACATATGGATGTCTTGTTTGTATTTAGTGGTATGCAGAGAAAACAAAGCTTCTTCTTTTTCATATACTTTCAGATGTCAGCTTGAATACGTTTAAAGAAAGCGGTGGTCATCCTGAGGTTGTCCAGGAGTGGTATTTGTGACAGACATATGTGCTTTCTCTGTTCTTCATATGTTGGGTACTTTTGCAGCAGATGTTCAGCTGTCATTTCATCAATTCCACAGATACACTCATCGGTAGTTCCTATCTTTAACTTGTTGAACAGATGGTATCTGAATCTGTTGTGGCCTATGAGGAGTGTGAAGATTACGTGTTCATTTCTGTTAAGCCGGTAATATGCATCGTTCTTTTGGTGTCTTGGATGCTCTGCTTACCACCTGTTTTCTGATAAAACTCTTGGCCTCTTCATAAGTTAAAAACAAAGATTGAAAAACACTGCCATGAGAGATTTTATGACTTTACATATAAGAATAAAAAGCAAAGAACTTACTGCGGCTGTTTTATCCTTGTGTGGAAATACCTTAAAATCCAAGAAAGTAAACATCTTGTCTAAGTTTATGTAGTCTTCAGTACTTCCTGGTCGTGGTGGAAAATTCTCAAAATTCTCATTATTAATAATTAAACAGCAGCCTCGGGGCTTACTATCCATTTTATAAACCTGCAAGAAAGGAGAGATACAGTAAAATTATAGGACAATCATAAGCTTATGGAAGATTTACAAACCACAAAAGAAAAATAGGGAGAAGTAACATGCATTCTGAAAATCATTTTTGTTGATCCTTCACTTTAAAAAGTGACCATTTCAAATACTGGTAGGAAAGAAATGGTATAAATATACTATCCATCGGCTGTCATTTTGTCTCCAATAATATGCGAGTGTATAAGCAAAAAAGTCAGCTGGGATACCACCACAGTTAGCTTCTAACATCTGATTTACATTGCAGTGTCTATTCTACCATCCTCGATGAGCATGATCTTAACTGTTTGAATCAATCAATCACTACCCTTTAGCTCACCAAGGAGCATAGGCATTCATCACGTCAAGTCCTCCTGCCACCTACCATCAGATCAAGGTCTTTCCATTTTTCCTCAACATTTTCATTTCTGTTTCCAGTTATCCTCTCCTTACGTTGTTCACTGCCTCAACTTCTCTTACCATGGGGATTCCAGACCAAGTATTGCCTTGTAATGATATCAACAGGTTTACTCAATGTATGTCCAATCCATTACCAGCATCTTCTTCTCATTGTTATTCAGAATCGACATCACTGCACTCAGGGCAAACCCATAGTTGCTCAGTCTCCCTCAGCAAATGTCGAAGAGTATGAATGCTAATTGTACCTGTAGCACGCTGGTTGTGCATACGACGGATGCATCCTCTCTCACGTCCATCTCTGCTAGTCTGTCGCAGCAAGGTTTAGGTCGAACTGACTTTGGAAAGGTTAATGAATAAAATACTATAGGCTCTCAGAATTGGCTCGTGACAGAGACACCGACATGAGATACAGAGGTGGTACAGAGAAAGTGAATCCTCTATAAGGAAGTAATCCTGATGACAATGAGAGGGAATTCATGGAACTCTTGCGACAAGGTCCACTCTGTGATCTCAGACAGACAAGCCCCCCCCAAAGGAAGAATTACTATATATATATATCACTAGACAGATAGACATACAGCACAAGTGATAAATTCACTCAATACCGTGGTAAATTCACAAACGCACAACAACGACTATTTATTATCTAAATATGGTGAGTATATGTATATATGTAAATTAAGAAAGAAGTCAAGGATTAAAGGATGATGATGATGGCTAGAGCAAAGAAATTATAGTAAAATTAAACCCATAACCACAAATGAAATATTTAAAATATGAGGACTACTTATAACAAAGAGTTCTGGATAAAATAAATTGGAGCGTCCTCCTCTAATATATACTTCTTCTTCTCTTCTTTCGTCCTTAGCCAAAGACCGACCAAGCAGTCACTGGCCATTCCGCCTTGCGGCGTCTTAGGGCAACAAGAAATTATCCGTTGTTCCGTTACGCCTAAAGGCGTTTATTGGTACAACAGAATATTAATTGTTGTTTCCGTAATCAATGTGACAAGCAAGCGGTTGATCAATGCGCTGTGCCCCGAACTTGCCCTCGTGTGTACTGCCGCTATAAAACCACTTCGCTACCGAGACGCCTCCAGCCAAAATTCTTTCGGGACCGAAGGTCCGCGAAAAAGAACAATCTGGTACTGGCACAGCACCCATTTGCTGCCTCCACTGCGCTGGGAGGACCCGGAACCGGGACCACACACAGCCTTGAGAGGACAATGGTCGCCTGAAGGGTCTAATATATACGGATACCACTAAAGTCCTTGATTTCAATAAAAAAAACATTAATAGACTACTGTTCCTGGCTCCCATGAAGAAATTATAAAACTGGATAGATGATAAACCGGAGTGCACTGGCCAATATTCTAACACTGTCCTGGAACTACCTAATCTGCTCTGGGCAGCAGATTCACAGCACAATAATATTACTTATACTGCCGAGTATCGAGGGCTAATCTGGATACGAGTGCACCTCGAATACTGACGTTGAGTAGGCCTACAAATTAATTCACTTCACAGGACCTGGATAAACAGCTTATAGATGTGGATTTTCTCAGGACTATTAGCATTCTATGGAAATGCCCCCCACAAGACTGAGAAATAAAAATGGATACGAAGTATGAATACTCGACCACGTTGCCTGCCACGTGGGTTTAGTGATCTGGTGGTGGCAAGGTCACACAAATCAGCCGGACGTACACAGACTGTACAGTCTTTTTCTGTCCGATGGTATACAGTAGTTCTAACAATGAAGGAGCCGTGTACCAGATTCTGTTAACCTCGCACTGTCGAATTCCATTGTCAAGCCACTTCTTTGACTACCCATGGACAAGAGGAATTCTCACCGCTCTGGATCTAAGATTTCTCGTAGTCTGCTGAATTGGAAAAGCTCAGCTAGCCAAAATCTGCGCTTTTAAATGGCTTCCCGTCTCGCGATTCACTAGAGTTCCGTGGGTTATCCGCTCCCAACCAATCAGCAGCCGCCTAATAATTATGTTGTCCGAATGGTGTCTCCCAATATTTTACAGGCATGGTGAAGGTTTTATAAAATAATGAGAAGAATAGGGCCGCCTACGACATAGTCTCACGTTTGATGCCAAACTCCAGCAGTCTCAGCCTTGTTGATTCATCCACTGCAGTGTTATTATCTTGCAGGCGATCATTAACTGCCCTTAGTATCTCTCCCTTATCCATATCCAGTGTCCCTACTATAAGTGCTCTCGAGGCCAGTCTGTCAGCTCTCTCCCTGCCATGTACCCCTGCATGACCAGGACAGTAGATCCACACCAGTTCTTGAAGACTTGAGGATTCTTTTGATGTTTTCCATTCCTGCCGCAGCTATCCTTTCTGAACTTTCTGAAGCATGGTCTGAGAGTCTGACAATATAACTGCCCTGGTTGATGGAGTTTCAGATAGTCACCTCAGTGCTGCAGTAACTGCCTCTACCTCCATTCTCATGCTGGAGGTTGTTGTCATGTAGGCTCCATTCTGTGCAGCAACGACCCTGCCCTTTATTATCACAGAGAAGCCCCATCCTGATTTCTCACCACACACTACAGACCCAGACTTGAATGACAGCTCACGATCAAACGTTACTCCCAGATACTACAGCTTGTCTTGCCTTTCAATGTTCTGCTCACTGAAAGTGATGTCTGGAAGGTCTGCTTTCACTATGGTGTTGTTCAAAGAGCACCACATCACACATGCCTTGTTGGGATTGACCTTTGATCCGCTTTCCTCAAACTATTTAGAAACCGCCTGTAGTGTCTCTTGTATGCCTTGGACCATTTCCTGTCTGTCTGGGCCAGTTCTGTACATATGAGTATGTCATCTGCAAAAGTTAATGTTCGTCCCAATCCTGTTGGTTGAAAGGTTGCTAATTTTGCTGTGTAGATGTTAAACAACACTGGTGATAGTGAAGAACCCTGGGGTAGTCCCAGGCAAATGCGCATTGGTTCTGATGTCCATGTTCCCAAGTGAAATGCAACTGATCTCTCCATTAAGGCAGCTGCTATCCACCTTGTTAGCCAAGGGTTTACACCACACACAATTATAGTCTATTATAGCAACAGCCACCGTTTCTATTTTACTCTGGAATCCCTCGTACACATCGTATGCAAACGTTCCAGCATTACCCCATGTTGTTTTCATGGGCCTATAGCTACCCAGGGTATCAGGAAAGATGTGTGCATTTTCGAGGTGGCTCATTACTTGTCTTGCAGCTATCTTTTCAAGTAAATTGCCATAGACATTCTGTAGTGTGATAATCAATAGCTGCTGAGCAGTGTGGGGTCTTTGCCAGGTTTAAGAAGTGGCCGAAGGTAACTGTGTGGCCAGTCTTCCGGCACCTCAGCATTCTGTATACTGGTATTGAAATTGCTCACCATATTTATAATGGCTGAGGTGTCGAGCTGTTTTATGTGGTGGTACTGTACACCATCAGGACCCAGAGCAGTGTTTCTGCTTGTTTTCAATGTGTACACCACGTCCTCTTCAGAAATGAGATCGAAGTACATCTGGCCCTTTATGCCATTTTCCATAACACTGTCCTTTATTTTCAGGTGGGCACATTTGCCACCTTTATCCATTTGCTCCGCATATCAATTGAATAATGCTCTTCCCTTCTCTTCGTCCGTCTTCAGGCTTAGTCCTATAGAGCTTTTGATATTAGGGATGAGTTGACTTGCACTTTTCCTATTCATTCTTCAATGTAAGGACCAGAATTTCTGTAGGGTTTTTTCCGTGCCCACCTGTGTCACAAAGTCCTCCCACACTTTATCCTAGGCCTCCCTTGCCAAGCTTTTGAATCTATTAACGGCTTGTTGTTTTTTCTCCTTCATCTCTTCAACCTCTCCCTCATTTATCATTCTTCTGTTTCGTGCTTTACCCCATTCCTTTGTTGCTCTTTCCTTCTCTATCCATGCTTCCTCCACTGTCTTATTCCACCAGGGAGGTTGGGTGAAAGGTGATAGTGCTGTCTTTTGTTTGGAATTTTGACGCAATGCGTGTAAAGAGTTGTTACAGTTGAGTGGGCCTGTAGGATACTTAAATTCTGTTTAGGTTTCCTGTGTCTAGTGGTCCTAACCTTTGCAATGAGTATGACGCAAGGTAGGTAATCACTTTCCTGTGCACCTAATACATCCCATCGTGCCATGGTGGTGACAGCGCTAGAGATGAATGCCGGATCTATGACACCACTTGTATCCCCAGGTTTAGTTGCCAGTCTAGTTGAGCATCCATCGTTCAAGATGGTAAGGTTCATATTAAGTAATGTCTGGCTCAAAGCTATACCCTGCTTATTTTCTGTGGTGTTCCCCCACTCCTTGGATCTAGCATTGAAATCGCCGGCAATTAAACACTTTATGTTAGAATCTTCAGACAATTCCGCCACAAAATTCCAACTACTCTTTTCTGTAAGATGGTTGACATGAACATATAAGTTGTACACTTGCAATAGCAGTCCCCTGCAATTCCACATCCTCACTAGTTTGGGAACTTGTATCCAGCCATATATGAGAGAGCTCATATTTTACATATATAGCTTGCCCTCGTCTGCCAGGCTCACATGGATTTGCGTAACATCTGTAGACCGGGCAATTGATAACACTATCGGCTTTTAAATTTGTCTCCTGGATCATGTGGATATCGAAATTGTAGATGATTGTTTGTATAATGGCCGCCCGTTGATTGGCACTTCTTTGACAAATCCAGTATCCTAAACGCACATATTTCATCGATGGGGGATTCTGCTTTCTTTCTGACCTTTTTCTCTCTCTCCTCTTCTCTCTCCTACCTCTACTTCTGCATTTTATCTCCTCATTTCATTTGCTGCAGGTAGTGACAACAGAGCACGATCTCCGTAGCTCATACGATGATTCTGGATAGTTAAAATACTCATGGTGTATTTTCAATAAATGGTGGAAATATTCGGTCACCATGGTAGAGCGACCATACCAGGGAAGAGGCAAGGGATGCCCTTATGGAGTCCATATGCCTGGTGCTGCCCCGCTTGCCCTCCAGACAGCTAATGTTCGCGACTGCTTACCCACCAGCCATTCAGTCTCTCAGCACATTGGTCCAACTTAGACTTGGGGTCATTCACTGATGACTCAGTTATCATTTGACCCATGATTTGAGGGTGAATTGATGGGTGTCAGAGCATATACCACTCATCGGTGAGTTCTGCACACCACATCTTTAGGGCTCCACTGGCTCCAAGATCCTCTGCCAGTTTAGTTCAGACCCCGAGAGGGGCCATTATCATTGGCGCACAACAAAATTCCGTAGAAACCAGCAAGGGTCGACTTATGAAACTGCACCCTTTTTGCCTTGTGTCTAGCTGGCATCCCTAGTGATAACCATGGACTTAACTTCCTCTCATGCCTGTGAGTTGAACCCAATGCGCCACATCTTCTTCTCAACTCTTGTTCAACTGGTACTTGTTGGTTCTTGTCATCAGTGTCACATCTGTGACCTTGTCGTACCATTTCAATTCTTCTATTCATCACGAGCACCCATTTATGAAAGTCTGTAACTTCTTGGTTGTTCTCCATGTTTAACAGCCATAAATTAGGACTGACCTGACATTAGATGTGAACATTCTTATGTTTGTGTTGGGCTTGATTTCTTTTGATTTCCATATATTTTCCAAAGCAGTGAAAGATCCTCTTGCCTTTTGTATCACTAATTTGACACCACTGTCTGTTCCTTCAATTCTGTCTATACTGCTGTCAAAATATGTGTAGCTGATTGAGTACAGGTTTGTTATCATTATCATTCATAATTTCCGTTTTTGTTCATGTATTTTGAAGTGATGATATCTGCAGCAACTTATTTTACAAGATGAGACTGCCAGCCCTATGCATAATCTCATTTTAGTCACCATTTATGACATGCTAGGGGGAGGGGAGATAGTAAATCCTATTCTTTCTTTGTCTCCTTAGAAACCCTCGGGAATTAACATGGCACTTGAAATGTTAAAATTAGGCTCTACAAGAGGAGGGACAAGTAGGACCTTTTGGACAAGATCTCACCTCATACAGGGCATCATCTCAGTCAAGAATGCATGGTAAACGCACATTTTACCCCTCTTCACAAACAATGAGCAGGTCTTTCTAGGAAATGGCCATGGTTCATCTAAGCTCTTGAAAAGTCTAGTTAAAATTACAGCTCTGAAGACTAACTATCTCAGTTCCATATAATTTACTGTATTGAAATGTAAAAGATAAAAAAGTCTTTGTACCAAAATATATGGATCAAATGTACCCACACATTAAAATTGTTATTACAAGTAACAACTTACACTATCTGGGTTTTCTCTGATTTTTCTGTAATATTTCTTTGGCATCGCTGCTTCTTCTGTGAAAAAGAATAGGTAATTATGTAATGTGTTAAGGAATTTTTTTTTTAAACAAATGTTATCACAAAGGTTGCACAGCCTATTTCACATCAAGACAGCATAAAGTTCAAGTAATTTCGCTTAAAATTAAATCATCACTATTGAAACACCCAATTATGCTGGAGACGGATAGGGCACACACTGAGGAAACTTGTTCATAGCACTACCAGGCAGCCCTTGTTGTGACGTATAATGGAAAAAGAGCCTACAGTAATCCGACATCTTATTGTAACCTTATAGCTGCTCTCTGATTTGCTAGCAAAAAAACATGCATTATACCAAATGTCTGAAATTCTGCAAGCTCACTGTTTGTCCCACCCTCTTTTCTTTAAGCATGGGCTAACGCCTTGTTTACTATCTTCGTGACCTGTCAGTCATGTCACGTAGCGTTTAAAGGATAAGAGAATTATTTAGAGGAAATAATAGATCTGATGTGGAAGATTTGGCTCAAGGAATCCCTGCTGGGTTTTCCCACTTCCGAAGGGTGACGAAGAGGGTAAATTCTCCTAACTCGACAGGTCTGGAAAAGATTGTAAGGAGATATTTGGTCTCTCGCTACCGTCGTCCCCTTCTCAGTTAGCTATTATTATTATTTAAATTATATTATATTTTACGAGCCCCCCCTCCCTTATAAAGGAAGATAAACATAGACAATATTCAACCTCTAATGGAAGGAACAAAGCGTGGGGTACAGTATATACACCCAATTGGTTTATTGCAATAAAGTGAATAGATGGTGAATGATAGTATTGTCGATGGAATTAGTGTCTGCTGTATGTATTATGTGTCTCACAATTCAAGTGTTTTTCATCATGGATGACTAAACTAGGCATTGATGTAGTGAGGTTCCTTTTTCGTGGACTTAGCTTTTCAGCCCCTGGCTGATAGTGAAGTGTGGTTAGTTCTCCGGTCTCCTGACGTTGCCCCGGTAGGTCTTGAATGGTTCGGATTTGCCTTCTCTGTGCTCGACTCCGTATTCTGCGCTGAGATTGGACTGTCGTGCAAGGCTCCACCATAGACTACTCAAAGATGGACGCTAACCCGCAATTAGACACGTGGCTTCAGTGCTTTTAATGCGAGAATTCGCCGATCTGGCTTAGACCTAGCTTTCTTGAGGGTTCCTGGGGCGTAAGTGAAAAATGCTGGCTTTGCCGCCTTTTAGCGGGTCATTTCCGCTTGGACACGTGATCCATAGCGTGCATCATGTGACATTAGCGTCAAATAAACGCTCCAATCAATAGCGTTAAAAGTCACGTGGGGTCTTCCTAAAGTGGCATAAACTGGTTTTATCAGCTTAAGCAGTCTTAAATTAAAACAGGTTCCTAGCTACCGAGGTCATTGGTCAACAATGACGTCGTATCTAAAAATAGCGAGGAGAAAATACTGAATGCTAGGAGAATTTCCGCCAGTGACAATTCCCGGGACTTTGCGATCATGCATTGAGGATGAGAAAAAAACGATGTCACGTAAATAATAAAAAAAATGAAGAGAAGATTGGGCAAGTTGTCACACAAGCCCCTCCTCAAGTTTGACGTTCCGTCCAACTCCTCTTGTCCTGTCTTCCTCTTCTTTTCCAGTTTCTCATATCTCCTCGGTTGCGTCCGGATGTCTGCTCAAAAAATCTGCCCCTACGTTGTTCTTCCCAGGTATGTATTCTATGTGAAAGGAATATGGCTGCAACAGGAGTGACCATCTCATAAGCCGGGCATTAAGGTTCTTCGACGCTGCAAGAAATATCAACGGTTGGTGATCACACTGCACCGTGAACTTTTTCCCGTATAAATATGGTTGAAACTTCTGCACAGCCCATATTAGCGACAGACATTCTCGTTCGATGGTAGAGTAGTTCTGTTCAGCAGGGTTCAATTTCCTACTAGCATATGCGATGGGGAATAGAGTTGCAGAAGGTCTATCACTAGGCTGCAGGAGAGTGGCTCCTATCCCTATATTGCTAGCATCTGTTCGCAGCGTAAAGTTCAGAGTTAAGTCAGGCAGTCGCAGAATTGGCCTAGCTGTGAGTTTCTCCTTCAGCAGCGTGTAGGCATTTTCGCACTCCGCTGTCCAGGTTACTTTGTCCGGGTTCCCATTCTTGGTTAATGCGGTCAATGGCGCACTCAGGGTATTAAAATCTTTAATATATCTCTGGTAGAAGCCACATAGAGACACAAATGACCTTACATCCTTTTTAGTCTGGGGTCGTGGGGCCCGCTGTAACTTCTCAATATTACGCGCATCTGGGAACATGCATCCATGCGAGATAGTGTGTCCCAGGAATTCTAGTTGCTCGCAGGCAATTTGACATTTTGTAGGGCGAGCGGTGAGTCCTGTTTCTCTAAGTCTTTCGAAGAGTAGGGAAACTGCGTCCAGGTGCTCCTCAAAGGTGTTCGTGGCAATAAGTATGTCGTCCATGAAATTACTTATCCCAGGGTGGTTCAGGGGTTCCAGTAGCTTCCTCATCATACGAGTAAAGACGCTTGGGGCGTTGCTTAGCCCAAATGGCAATACATTAAACTCGTAATGGCCTTCAGAAGTACTAAATGCTAACATATGTCGAATTTCCTCTTTTACCGGGATCTGGTAGTACCCTTTGCTAAGGTCTATCTTCGAAAAGTATCGTGCTCTACTCAGCTTGGTGAAAAGCTGATTCTGATCCGGTAAGGGCTCCGCTTGAAATTCCGTTACAGCGTTGAGCCTTCGGTAGTCTATGCAGAGGCGATGTTCTCCTGTGGATTTTCTAAGCAACACTACACTCGCACTATAAGGCGACTCTGATTTTGAGATAATATTTTCCTTAAGCAGGTACTCGATTTCCTCACTCAATGCCTTTGCTTTAGCATAAGGAACAGGATAGTTCTTAACTCGTACCGGGGCGAGGTCTGTTAGCTTCATATCAAATTCTATCAGGTTGGTCATGCCAGGTTTATCCGTGAGTGTACTAGGGTGTTTTCTCAACAACTGTTGAACCCGTGCCTGCTGATCCTCCGTTAAAGTTGAACTAATCTGAACATCTTGATGAGTTTCGCACTGACGAAGAGGGTATTCACAGGAGGTCAGGGGTTCTGCCTCAGTTTCCGTCGCAATAGCCAGTGTCAGGAAATGTGCTGGTTCTGCACCTGGTCTTTCATAATATCGCTTCAGCAGGTTTATGTGGTAAATTTTCTGCTTCCCCTTTATGGCAATCTTGTAATTGGTGCGCGACATTTTCTCAACAATTTTATATGGACCTCTCCACCCGATTTGCAATTTATTATTGCTACTGGGCAGGAGTAATAATACCTGTTCTCCTACTTCTAGCTCCCTATCCTTCGCAGTGCGGTTGTAGTAACGCGCATGTTTACGACGGGCACGGCGTACATTTTCCTTTGCCAGTTCCCATCCTGTTTTAAGGCGTTGGGTCAACTCCTTCACGTATTGGGATGCAGAGGTGACCGTCTCATCAGCTTTATCATCTGTCCAAGTACGTAACAGTGCCTCTAAAGGTCCTTTTATAGGTCTACCAAACAGCAATGTGGCAGGAGGCATCCCAGTAGAATTGTGGGGTACTTCGCGGTAAGCAAATAGTGCTGCGGGTAAGTATTGATCCCAGCTCTCTGGTTTTTCCTGCGCAAGTTTCCGAAGGATGGAAATAAGAGTCCCGTTAAACCGCTCCACCTGGCCATTTGCCTGGGGGTGGTAGGGAGAGGTGTGGATATGTCGGGCCTGAAATATCCTAAACACTTCCTCGGTGAGTTTTCCTCGGAATTGGGAACCATTATCTGTCAGGATCTGTGACGGAAACCCTAGCCGAGTAAATATGGTGAGCAGAGCCTCAGCAACATGCTTAGAATCACAGGCGGGCATAGCAATTGCCTCTGCCCACATGGAGCAACAATCCACTAACGTGAGTATATAACTGTTTCTCTTTTTGCTACGAGTAAGTGGACCCACAATATCCACCGCTACTCGTTCGAAGGGTGTGCCCAAGATTGGCATTTCTCCCAGAGTGGCTGGGGCCGTCCAGTGTTTCGGCGCTGTCCTCTGGCACTGCGGGCATGATTTCACATATCTCTGGATATCGGCGTTGATACCTGGCCAATAATAATGACATGAAATACGCTGAATCGTGGCACTTATGCCCATGTGGCCACTAAACGGAAGGGCATGGCCCATTTCTAGGACCTGGGCTCGGTATGCTGATGGAACCACAAGTTGCCCATGTTCCTGTCCTCCATTTCCTGCTTTCCGATGCAACAGCCCATTTTTCTTGTAGAAGTCTCCCTTTTGGAGAGGAGTGTGCGCTCTCGGTAGTTTTTTGTAGCAGGGTGCTAGAGATTGATCCTCCGTTTGTGCCTTTTTTAATTCCTCAGGAAGGATGTTGGGTGGGGATTCCAACTCCGTATTCCGTTTGGCCTGTCCTCTAGTGGTGACAGCCGCCACAACCAGAGGGTGAATGGGTTCTCCCAAGAACACATACCTACACCCTAAGATCAAGGGATAAATAGGGTCGTCCAAGATCGCTGCACGGATTTCCCCAGTCACATATTTTGATTTGACCTTAATCTTGGCTATGGCCAAACGCATAGGTGCTGCACTTTTAGTAGGTCCTTGTATTTCTATAGTGTCTTCTGTCATCTGGTCAGGCTTGACTAGGGATGCACAGACAACTGCGTCGAATGCAAGGCCTGTATCATAAAGGCAGGTCACCTCTTGGTCATTTACGAGGACTGTCTCAACGACCGGGGGATGTCGGGGTTTGTCCAGAGGTTCTTCCGGTCCATTTCCCCTTGCGGCACTTTTACGTAAGCAGGCAGCATGATGAGGTGGGTTTTTCCGGTTGCACTCCTGCGTATTGTGGGTGATGGTTCTACAGTGCTTACACCATTTTTCCCCTTGCCTCTGCTGCTGGAAATTAGATCTCTGAGTAGTCTTGTAGTCTGGCTTGTCATGCTTTTGAAGTTAGTATACGGTGGTTTCACTTGGGGGTCCATGTGTGACTGAGCTGTCTGTCTAGGTACGTAATCTGGTTGTTTCCGTCTGGGTGGTGGATTCTCTGATAGTGCTGCCTGATATCGTTCCGCTAACTGGACTATGGATTCTAAAGTGCTGGCCCCATTCTCTGTCAGGAATCTTCTCATGTCGGAAGTCATGGTGTCCTTCAGTTGTTCGATCATGACCATTTCCTTCAGGCCTTCCCAATCATGAGTAAAATTCCCTAGGGCACCCCACTTCTCCACGTAGGAATCCAGTCTCGCAGCAAACTGAGCAAAGTTCTCTCCGACTTCCCTCCTAGAGTTACGGAACCTCTTCCTATAGGCGTCAGCATGTAGCTCATAACGAACCAATAGTGCCTTTTTCAAAGAGTCGTAGTCATCCTGTAAACCTGGAGGAAGCTTGCTATACACGTCATAAGCAGTTCCTCTAAGCCCTTGCGACAGTTTCAGGTTCCATTTGCTCTTCTCCAAACCAAACGTGGTGGCAAACTTCTCAAATTTGTCGAGATACCTATCGATCGAGTCGGCTTGTTCCGAGAAAGCTTCAAATGGAAACGTCAAAGGTCCCAAAGTTGACATGAGTGAGGATGGCAAAGGTCCGGTGCCCCCTGCGTGCAAGGAAGGCATATCATCTGACCGTGGCGATAGGTTGCCTGAGGAGGTAGATGCGGTCGCACCGGCTACTGGTTCAACTCTTTGAGCTTGTCCCTGCATCTCTAACTGCTTCATCTTCAATGCATGCTCGCGTTCATCTCTCTCGCTTCTTTCTCTAGCGTCTACAGCTTTTATCCTCTCATCTATTTCTGCTAACTTTATTCGCTCTTCTCTTTCAGCTTTCGCTGTTTCTCGAGCGTAATACTTATCAGTCTCGACACTGACATAATTTGCAAGGTCCACCCCACTATAACCTAGATCTCGACCGGCCTCCCCTAGTGCTGCCTTAAGCTTAACTATTTCAGCCATCTTTTGCAGTTAAAGTCCACACTGAGTAAGCTAGTGCTACCTTCCAATAGTATTTCTAGCAACAAGTAAATACTAATTATTTATCCGACTGCTGTAGAATGAAATTACTACAGTTATGGAGACTTAAGGTCTGTAATTCAATGAAATACAAAATCAAGAACTAACTTAATTAAACACAACATATATAAAGGGATTCACCAATCAATGCCTGAATTTCTAGAAAAAATGTTTTCTGTCTTTCTAGAGCTCACTGTGTGAAAATACATGTGTTAAAATGGTATACTGTAATGACTGAATGGATGATACTATCCCAGAGGTATGATAAAATACATAAGTTCAAATCCCGGACCGAGACACCAGTGTCACTTAGCGTTTAAAGGATAAGAGAATTATTTAGAGGAAATAATAGATCTGATGTGGAAGATTTGGCTCAAGGAATCCCTGCTGGGTTTTCCCACTTCCGAAGGGTGACGAAGAGGGTAAATTCTCCTAACTCGACAGGTCTGGAAAAGATTGTAAGGAGATATTTGGTCTCTCGCTACCGTCGTCCCCTTCTCAGTTATCTATTATTATTATTTAAATTATATTATATTTTACGAGCCCCCCCTCCCTTATAAAGGAAGATAAACATAGACAATATTCAACATCTAATGGAAGGAACAAAGCGTGGGGTACAGTATATACACCCAATTGGTTTATTGCAATAAAGTGAATAGATGGTGAATGATAGTATTGTCGATGGAATTAGTGTCTGCTGTATGTATTATGTGTCTCACAATTCAAGTGTTTTTCATCATGGATGACTAAACTAGGCATTGATGTAGTGAGGTTCCTTTTTCGTGGACTTAGCTTTTCAGCCCCTGGCTGATAGTGAAGTGTGGTTAGTTCTCCGGTCTCCTGACGTTGCCCCGGTAGGTCTTGAATGGTTCGGATTTGCCTTCTCTGTGCTCGACTCCGTATTCTGCGCTGAGATTGGACTGTCGTGCAAGGCTCCACCATAGACTACTCAAAGATGGACGCTAACCCGCAATTAGACACGTGGCTTCAGTGCTTTTAATGCGAGAATTCGCCGATCTGGCTTAGACCTAGCTTTCTTGAGGGTTCCTGGGGCGTAAGTGAAAAATGCTGGCTTTGCCGCCTTTTAGCGGGTCATTTCCGCTTGGACACGTGATCCATAGCGTGCATCATGTGACATTAGCGTCAAATAAACGCTCCAATCAATAGCGTTAAAAGTCACGTGGGGTCTTCCTAAAGTGGCATAAACTGGTTTTATCAGCTTAAGCAGTCTTAAATTAAAACAGGTTCCTAGCTACCGAGGTCATTGGTCAACAATGACGTCGTATCTAAAAATAGCGAGGAGAAAATACTGAATGCTAGGAGAATTTCCGCCAGTGACAATTCCCGGGACTTTGCGATCATGCATTGAGGATGAGAAAAAAACGATGTCACGTAAATAATAAAAAAAATGAAGAGAAGATTGGGCAAGTTGTCACAAGTCATAACAAAAAACAAATCACATCTTAGTTTAACTTCTTTCCACTCATGCGAGCTCATCTGTCAATCATATAATACTTGACAGACGTGAGAAAAGTGGAACTGACCCCTTTGAAGTTTGTCCAGGGAAAGTCTAGCAATCCCTAAGTTTCTTTGATCTTGGAACAGGCATTCTACAGAGAGAACCACTAGGAGAAAAAAAGTCTTTTGATGTTGGTCCTCACTCCAGACGAGAACCGCTGGAGAAGACCGAAACATAAGCCTTTGAACTTTCATTGTTCGCTTCTGAATTTGTGTCTCACACTGGAGTGCGAATTAACGCTATTAGAGATGAAAAGGCATTTTCTGAGATTTATACGACTGTGTTTTTAACCCAGCTATCAGTTGCCATTCAGAATTTGAGAAGAAAGTCTAGCTCGCAGTCATAACCATTTTTTCGTCTGGATTCTATTGTTGTTTAAACACACAAAAATAAAATGTGATTCATGGAGATTTTCATTCTGAATTTTCCGGTAAATAGTGCTAAGTGTTAGAAGTATTTTTACGGTGATAGCATTTAAAGTTAAACACTTAAATACTTAAACATACAGTAAAATACTTCACTTAGAATTTCTTTTCTTCTTGCTAGTAAGGCAGATTAAATAAAATAACGCTTAGCGATTTTCCTAACCAGATATTCAATTAAAATGTTAGTCCACCATCCGACCGCTAACTCACTGAGATGAGACGGTAATTATGTTTACAGTGTAGGCCAACAGTAAACCAGACCAGACCAGTTAGGCGACAGACAGTGGGAGGAAAAGATGTTTGTTTATATTTCATTGGAAATCGGTGTTATTATAGTGTCTATTGTTATTTCTAAATGCCATACGACAAATTAACAGACACTGACAATTTAATAGCACTAAAGTATAGGTGATAAGCTGTATGTGGCACATTTATGAGGGATAAATAATAAATAACACTGTGACAGACTTGGCAGCCACGAGAAGGGGCGGGAGAGTTTTTAATAGGCTCAGCCTGACCCAAATCTGCGGCCAGCGAAATCTACGTGTAAGGCATAGGAAAACCCTGCATATCTTTTAGATTCGTCCGGATTGACTGAGCAGACGAGAGACTATCGTGTCCCATCTATATATATATATATATATATATATATATATATATATATATATATATATATATATATATATATATATATATATATATATATATATATAGAGTGGTAGCATGTTACCATTTATATTTTATTGTATTTTTTGCAGGCCTGATCAAGTAGAAGAACCAGCGGTCTTTTTCTTTTATTTTCTTGGTCGTATCCATTTCATTTACAAGCGTATAATCACCAATGATAATGGAGAACTATAAATATAAATACTGGACTTACAAAATCCAGATTACCATTTTTTTACCAGCCCATAGTGCTGTGTAATAATAATAATAATAATAATAGCCCCTTCAGTCATAACTGACTATGGGAATGCGCCCCTGAGGTGACAGCCCTCAGCTGCTTATTTTCCTGGTGCTCCTTTCGACGTTTTCTCCTCACCTCTGCTTCTTGTGTGAGCCTCTCTTCACCCAATCTGAGGTGGCGCCGTAAATAGCATCGCCACTTAGTGCGATCGGCAGCTTTATCCTCCCATGTTGCTGGATCCATGTCCAGTGCCCTCATATCTCTCTTGCACACATCTTTGAACCTCAGCTGTGGTCGCCCAACTGTTCTCTTGCCATCTGCTAATTGTCCGTAGAAGATATCTTTTGGGATGCGACCATCATCCATGCGGCGAACATGGCCAAGCCAGCGAAGTCTGCGCTGTCTAAGAAGCGTATACATACTTTGAAGGCCAGCACGTGACAACACTTCGACATTTGTCACTTTATCTTTCCACGAGATGCCGAGGATGCGGCGTAGACACCGCAAATGGAAGGTATTGAGCCTTCTTTCTTGCTTAGCATAGGTCGTCCAGGTCTCGCTGCCATATAGGAGTGTGCTGGTGACGCAGGCATTATATACCGCAGCTTTGGTCTTCATTGTGAGTTTAGAGTTTCCCCAAACACGCGATGTGAGGCGGGCAAAGGTAGCTGCAGCTTTGCCAATGCGGCTGTCGATTTCTGTATCCAGTGAGAGTTTGTCATTGATGGTAGACCCTAGGTATGTGAAGTGGTGCACCACTGCCAATTCATAGTTATCGATAGTGATAACTGGTGCAGCACCCACATCCTGACTCAGCACATTCGTTTTCTTTAGACTTATTGTGAGGCCAAAGTCCTTGCATGCTTTAGTGAAGCGATTCATTAAGCTCTGAAGCTCCTGTTGGCTTTGAGTGACGACTGCAGCATCATCAGCGAACAACAAGTCTCTTATAGTGACCCTTCTGATTTTTGTTTTTGCCTTCAGCCTTGAAAGATTAAACAGACGGCCATCTGACCTAGTGTGAAGGCATATTCCTTCAGTTGCATTTCTGAATGCATGTTTCAAAAGTAAGGCAAAGAAGATTCCGAAGAGGGTCAGCACCAGAACACAGCCTTGTTTAACGCCACTTCGTATATCAAAGGGCTGTGACGTGCTTCCAGCATATTGGACTGTTCCCTTCATGCCGTCATGGAATGACTTTATCATTTCCAGCATTTTAGAAGGGCAGCCTATTTTCAGGAGGAGTGCTGTGCACATGTAACATTATTATTGTTCCCTGACTACTGACAGTCGTATTCACGTGGATTATATATATATATATATATATACATCTATACACTGTGCAGAATCGGCGCACTACCATAGAGTTGGCCGATAGAAGAACCATCATCATCATTTATTTTTAACATTTTTTGGCAACCAGAGGTATCCTAATACTGGAAGTACCCCCCTCTCATAAAGGGTAACCATCAAGGACTCTCACATTTCCAACTATTCGTAATAACACTTATATCCAGGAGGAGCACCATATTCAGTGTTCACCTCACTAGTTTTTTGGGGGGGATTAACTGGGGCCAATTTGGATTGTTGACAGCTGGGGTGACAGTGTAATCATAGTGAAATAGAAATTATGTTCATGGAATAATTCTGTTACCAAGGGATACTACAGACCTATGAGAAGAATACCAACAGGTAAGAGTGAGAGAAGTGGCCACCGAATGAGAGAGTAGGTGGTGAATTTTTTCTGTTCCTAATAACTATTTGTTAATTATGTTGTTGATGTTGTTTACTTGATTTGGTCTTATATTTGTACCATTTCTGTATTATATCACTATTGCTAACCTTCAACCTTTTTTTGGGGTTAATAATATTTGTTTTGATTCTTTGTTTTCCCTTATATGGTGAAGGCGCCCCATGTTTCTTTACTTCTATTTGTAAATGATTTTCTTGATATCTTTGGTTAATTGATGTTGTAAAACCAGTTTAGTGATAATAAACAACAAGAAAACTTAACTTTGTGTGTTGGTCAGACCCATACCCATTTATCCTTAGTATTTCACGTCTGTGTGTCTTGTTGTCACATAATTGTGTGTGTGTAGAGTAACCTATTCTTTCATTAGATAGGAAGGCTAAGACTGTCTTATAACAAAACAATTGTACGGATAGGCTGAATGAGAAACACTTACTCACTCCAGAGACATATCTTTCCCTCAACCTTCCACCTGTGAAACCTATTTCTATACATTCTCGTGTATCAGTCAACCATTACTCTTTACTTAGACTGGGCCTAATGAACCCAATAAACCTACCGAACAACACTTGTATTGGAATACCCAGAGTAACAGAGGTAGATGAAGATCAAACAAAACATGAAGAAGAAAACTGGAGACTGACAAGAAGGGGATGAAGAATATGTGAAAGACCTGGAGTTGATGGCATGGGACAGGAAGACCTGGCATAAGTTTACTGAAGGCCTATGTTCCTTGAGGAGTTGAAAGGTGAATGAAATTAAACATTTAAACTCTTCACAGTCCTTTAAAGTATTGTTTGTAGAAATAAACTTACTACTTATTTACTTAGTCATCCCTCTTCTACCCTGGGGTGTAGAGGTTTGCCAGAGAGAGTGCCATACCATCATATTGGCTGTCTTCCTCCTGGCCTGGTTCCAATGTAGTCTTTCCCGTTAATAGTCCATAACCTGTGCCAGTTCTTTTTCTTTGATCCTTAGCTGCAGACTGTCAAAGCAGTCAGTGGCCATCATGCCTGGTGCCATCTTGTAGGGCAGCAACAAATTGCTTCCACTTTGTTCAGTTGGCGGCCATCCTTTGTACAGTGCCCCAACTCTGGTTCATTCTTTGCATCTCAGCCTCCACAGTTCTCCGCCAAGTTGTTTTTGGTCGGCCTCTCTTTCGTTTTCCTTCGGGGGTCCAAAGCATAGCTGTTCTTGTAATGGCATCAGGGTCCCTTCTGAGGACCTGGCCAATCCAACTCCACCGTCTGCCAGCTATGATGGTGTCCATGTCCTCTTGGTTACTCCAAATAAGTAGTTCTTGGTTGGTGATGGTATTCGGCCAAAAGATTCAGTGAATTTTCCCTAGGCACACTGTGTGGAAAGAAGACAGTTTCGACATTTCCTTCTCTGTTACTCTCCAGCATTCCGCACCATAGAGAAGCACAGAAAGTACACAGCTCTCATATAATCTTAATTTGGTGTTTGTGCTGTACTGTAAAGACTTCCAGATATTGTTGAGACTAGCAAAGGCTGTTCTCGCTTTATTCATTCTGTTCTTGATGCCAGTTAGTCACTTTTAAAATCAGTCCAGTTTTCTCTCTGTCATTACTTGTAATCAGATTTTAAGACAAACAGATGATTGGCCTGTGCCTTTACAAGTTAGAGGGGCTGCCTCCTTACAGCCTCCATGCCATATGGCTGGTTCACAGTTTTACCCGCTATTCCTGTCCTGTGCCATCCATTTAAAATCTTTCCATATCCTTTTTATCCCTATCATATCTGTATCCAGGTGAGAATGGATCAGAATGCCTGTTAACTCTTTGACTCCATAATTATTTTCTACCCTGTGCCGTAATTTTAGTTCGTGATAGACTACAAACAATGCTCTGAGAGTTGTTTTGCCATGGGTGTAAAATCTGACCAACGCTATGAGCGTTGTTCTAGAGTCAAAGAGTTAATGCTCTGCCTGCAAACTAGCGCAGGTCCCATCACCCTTGTCAGTGTGTATGCTCCTACTCTGTACTCTGTCTCAGAGGCTAAAGACGAGTTCTATGAGAATCTAGCAGCAGTTATCAAAAGAGTGGGTGCCGATAATGTTTCATGGCCTTCATGTCTGGGTAGGTTTTTTTATTGGCAAGATGAATGAAAATGGACAATGGCTTTTGTAGCTGTGTGTCCATCATGACCTCTGCGTGACCAACACTATTTTCAGACAAAACCACAGCATAAGGTGTCATGGAGACATGGCACCAACTGGATCTGATTCTTGTCAGAAGGCCACTTCTCAGGTCTGTGCTCTCCATGCGCTCATACCATAGTGCAGACTGTGATACAGATCACTCCTTGGTTTGCTGCAAAATCAAAGCACAACCAAGAAAACTCCATTATTTCAGACATGAAGGGAAACCATGCATCGATACCAGCAAAATGTCAGACCCTATCACAATCGCTCAATTTACCACGACCTTCAAGAAAGTGCTCAGTAGCCCATAGCATGGTGATACTGTTACAGAGAACTGGGAGCACCTGTGGATCACAATTAAAAGTACTGCACTTGCCACCTTTGGTAAGAAAACAGCGAAGTCAAATGACTGGTTTGATGCTTCATCAGATGTGATGACACCTGTCACTGAAGCTAAGCGCAGTGCTGTGACTGAATACAAACATTCACTGAGGTTAGAACCCTACAGATCATGAAGGCTTCAAGAAGCAAAGTCCAACAAACTGCTCGACGTTGTGCAGATGATTATTGGCTCCAGCTCAGCAAGAGCATCAAGACCACAGCATAAACAGGTAACATTAGACAAATGTATGACGGTATAAAGAAAGCCCTTGGTCCCCAAAAATGCAAGACACCACTAAAAAACCATCAGCGGGGAGAAACTAGCTGATAAAGGTAAACAGATGGAGAGGTTGGTGGAGCACTAATCTGAGCTTTACACTAGAGAAAATACTGTCATGCTTGCAGCCCTTGACGATGTCAAATATCTGCCAACTATGGAGGAGCTCGATGCTGAACCAACATTGGAAGAACTCAGTAAAGCCATTGATAGCTTGGCCTCTGGCAAAGCACCTGACAGCAATGGGATTCCTCCCAATTTAATCAAATGCTGTAAGAGCATACTATTACATCCCCTGCATATGGTGCTGTGCCAGTGCTGGGAAGAGACAACTATCCCTCAAGACATGCAAGATGCCAAGATTGTAACACTGTATCAAAATAAAGGAGACAGAAGTGATTGCAATAACTACAGAGGCATCTCTCTTCTTAGCATTGTTGGTAAGGTTTTTTCCAGAGTCATCTTAATGCGATTACACAAGTTAGGATCCTGTTACACGCCCATTGAGGCATAATGGGAATATGGTGTTAGGCCCAAATTTTCTTGCCCATCAGCCCACTAGGGGTGATGATACTCAGAGTCACAGTGTGGAGTCAGAGCTGGTAGATCAACAAAATGACCTCAGTTGAAAATATATTCAAGGGAGAAGAGTGAAGTCAGATGAGAGCTGGATGAACTACCAGCAAGTCATCATCAGCCTTGGTAGAGAATGCAGAACTTGGGCCAATGGAAGAGTAGAGCTGGAAATTGATCAGCTTATAAATCATAATGCTGGGGAT
The DNA here is from genome assembly GCA_024509875.1 of Oreohelix idahoensis. NCBI lineage: Eukaryota > Metazoa > Mollusca > Gastropoda > Stylommatophora > Oreohelicidae > Oreohelix > Oreohelix idahoensis. The sequence continues at coordinate 151,458 of JAMPIV010014228.1, forward strand.
GATGATGCCATTGTGTACACTGATGGGTCTGTAATCTGTGGTAATAAATCAGGGTAGCGCTTCTCTGCTAGAGTAAAGGGCAGAACTGTGGCTGAACATAGCGGGGCTTACATGATTATAACCTCCAGCATGAGAATGGAGGTAGAGGCAGTTACTGCTGCCTTAAGATGGCTGTCTGAGACTTTAATAACAAAGGCAGTAATTGTATCAGACTCACAATCCATGCTTCGAAAGGTCCAAAATGGTTGGCTTCGACATGAATGGAAAACCTCCATAGAAGCATCGAATCTTCAAGTACTGATATGGATCTACTGTCCTGGTCATGCTGGGGTACGTGGCAATGAAAGAGCTGACAGACTAGCTTCAAGAGCACACATAAAGGTGCATTGGCCATGGATAAGGAAGAAATACTGAAGGCAATTCATGTTCGTCTATTAGAGAATGACACTGCAATCGATGAATCATCACGGCTAAGACTGCTGGAATTTGGCATCAAAAGTAAGACCAGCAGGGATGGACGTATGAGAGGACGCATCCATCATGTATACAACCAGTGCGCAACAGGAACAGTTAGCATTCATACCCTTCAACATTTGCTGAAGGAGACTGAGCACCTATGGGTTTGCCCTCAGTGCAATGACGTTGATTCTAATTAACACTAACATTAACATTAGATCAACAATAGACATGATCTTTTCTCTCCACCAGCTTCAGGAAAAATCAAGAGAGTAGAAAAGGCCTTTATATATCGCATTCATTGACCTCACAAAGGCATTTGACCTGGTAAGCAGGGATGGACTCTTCAAAATCCTCCTGAAAAAAAGCTGCCCCACTAAATTGCTGGAAATGATAAAGTCATTCCATGAAGACATGAAGGGAACAGTAAATGTGCTGAGTCAGGATGTGGATTTTGCACCAGTAATTACTATCGATAACTACAAATTAGCAGTGGTGCACTACTTCACATACCTGGGGTCTAACATCAACAACAAACTCTCTTTGGACACAGAAATTGATAGCCGCATTGGCAAAGCTGCAGCTACATTTGCCTGCCTCACAATGCGTGTTTGGGGAAACTCTAAACTCACAATGAAGACCAAAGGTGCGATATATAACGCCTGCATCACCAGCACACTTCTATATGGTATATGGCAGCGAGACATGGACAACCTATGCTAAGCAAGAAAGAAGGCTCAATACCTTCCATCTAAGGTGTCTACGCCACATCCTTGGTATTTCGTGGAAGGACAAAGTGACAAATGTCAAGGTGTTGTCACGTGCTGGCCTTCAAAGCATGTATACACTGCTTAGACAGCGCAGACTACGCTGGCTTGGCCATGACCACCGCATGGATGATGGTCGCATCCCAGAAGATATCTTCTACGGACAACTGGCAGATGGCAAAAGAACAGTTGGGCGACCACAGCTGAGATTCAAAGATGTGTGAAAGAGAGACATGAGGGCACTGGACATAAATCCAGCAACCTGGAAGGATGAAGCTGTCGATTACAACATGTGGCGATGCTCCATATGGCACCACCTCAGACTGGACAAAAAGAAGCTCTCAAGGCAAGCAGAACAGAGGAGAAAACATAGAAAGGAACGCAAGGAAAAAAAGCAGCTGAGGGCTGTCACCTCAGGGGTGCATTTCTATAGTCAGTTATGACTGAAGGGACTATTATTATATGTATCCAGTTCTCTTCTCCTTCGGCATATGGTCTCTCTCTAGTTCTTAACCGGAGGATTCCAGAAAAAATACTGTTTTTTAATACTATAAACTGCTTTTCTCAATGCATGTCCTATCAAATACAGGCATTTTTTTCCCTCCACATTCTCTTCCTATCAACCACTCTATTTTTAACAGTCATAGACTGGGTGATGCGCCAGACAACAGAGGACAATCCAAGAGAAATAAGATGGACTACATTTTCTACATTGGAAGATCTGGAATATGCAGATGACATTGCACTGCTAGCATATTCACATCAACACATCCAGGAAAAAACGGATAGATTTAATAAGTATAGCCAGCAGGTGGGCTTGAACATCAACCTAAAGAAGACAGAGGTCATGATGCTCAATGTGAGCAATCCTGAGCCCATATCAGTAAGGAATCAGCAACTGGAACAGACAGATGCCTTCACATACCTAGGATGCATAGTAACACCAGATGGCGGAGCAAGCAAAGACATCAACAACAGAATGAACAAAGCAAGAACAGCCTTTTTTAGTCTAAACAACATCTAGAAGTCCTCTCAGCACAGCACAAGCACAAAATTAGGATTATATCAGAGCTGTGTGCTTTCTGTGCTTCTCTATGGCATGGAGAGCTGGAGAGTCACAGAGAAGGAAATGTCGAAATTGTCCTCTTTTCACACAACATGCCTAAGAAAAATTCTCCGAATCTTTTGGCCGAATACCATCACCAACCAAGATCTGCTTACTCGGAGCAAGCAAGAAGACATGCACACCATCATAGCTGGCAGACGCTGGAGCTGGGTTGGCCATGTCCTCAGAAGAGACCCCGATGCCATTACAAGAACAGCTATGCTATGGACCCCTGAAGGAAAACGAAAGAGAGATGGACCAAAAACAACTTGGTGGAGGACTGTGGAGGCTGAGATGCAAAGAATGAACCAGAGTTGGGGCACTGTACGAAGGATGGCCACTGACCGAGCAAAGTAGAATCAATTTGTTATTGCCCTACAAGACGCCACCAGGCGTAATGGCCACTGACTGCTTTGAAAGTCAGCGGCTAAGGATCAAAGAAGAAGACATTCTCTTCCACAAATTAGTCTGGTTCTTACCATTAGTTCTACATTAGTGATCTTGACATACCTTTTAAATTCTTCTATTCTACGAATCCCTATTCGTAAAGGTAAGGTAAAGAGAGGATAGGGTAAAGAGAGAGGGATAGTACTTAATGGTGAGTGACAGCCATATCCATAAATGGATAGTCAGGATCCTATTAGGTTCCCTTCTCTTTATCTAGCGCATGTATGGCTCCACAAATACCGCTTGTGTACGGAGGTGGCCACATCCCGGACAACAGTCTTGGCTGACTGGCTAAACTACATGAGTAAAGTAAGAGTAATCCTACTCAAGGGAATGTTCATCCCTAGTACACAAAGATTGAGATGGTGAGTGAGGTGGCAGAATCTAAAAAGATCAACGGCTCACAAAGCGAAACAGCAAAGTGTGTGGCGCACTAGAAGTGTGTCGGGCATAGGAAAAGACAACTGCCGGCCACCGTTGAAGTGATTGGGGTCTTACCATGTATGCCCTAAAGAATGTAAAAAAACATACAAACAGATATGTAGAGAACTCTTGGTTACCTGGGGAGGAATATACTGTACAAAACAACAGGGAAGAGGCAACTCCTCTAATGAGTAAGAAGTACTTAATGATGAGTGTTCCCCAAATTCTGTTGACAAGGATCATTCTGAGAAAGACCACCTAAAAACTCCTAGGAGACTAAACAACAGAAACATGGAATGTCAAAACTTTAAACGGAGTAGAGAAGCTAGATAATCTAATTTTAGAGGCAGGCAATATGAAATTTTATTTACTGGGAGTGACAGAGGGAAGATTATTAGACAAGGCTACATAAAAAGAGACCAATATATGCTTATACACTCAGGAGGAGAAAAACATGAAAGAGGAGTAGGAATGTTAATAAAGAATGAATTAGAAAAATATGAATGTGGACACACAATGACAGAATGATGTTACTGAAAATGAGAGCAAAGCCATCTGACAAATCAATCTTACAAACATATGCGCCAATTAAAGAACACAGCAAAGAAGAAATAGAAGAATACTATGAAGAGCTATAACACGCACTCAAACCAGTAAAATCTACAGATGTGTTGATAGTAATGGGTGATATGAATGCAAAAATAGGAAAGGGAAAATATAAGAAAATAGTAGGACAGTATGGATTAGGGAAAAGAAATGATAGACATCCAGTTCTGTGAGGAAAACCAACTGGTTATTTGTAACACCTATTTTTGAACATCGTTCAAGAAAACTGTACACATGGAAAAGCCCAGGAGATATAACATGAAATCAAATTGACTTTATCATGATAAAACATAGATTTAACAACAGTGTCACAAGTACAAAGCCATATCCTGGTGCTGACATAAATTCAGATCACAATCCAGTTGTCATCTAAGTAAATATAAAGCTGAAAAGAGCAGGAAACAGAAGAAAAGAGGAACATCACATAGAACTTTCAGCACTGATACAACCAGATATAAAACAAAAATATCTTGTCAATGTAAAAAATAAGTATGAACAGTTACTGACAGACAGCATGGAACAACACAGAAGAGAAAACCCAGAAGAAAAAGTAACCACAAATATGGGAATGTTTAAAAACAAGCAAACACTCAGCAAATACAAATTTGGATGACAAATGCCATCCTGAATAAAATGGCATAGAAAGAAAGAGAGCAAAAAAACACTCCAGAATATAAAACAACGAAATACATACTTTGTGTAGACAAGCAAAAGAACAGTGGATAGAAACAAAATGCAAAGAAATAGAAGACATGGAAGCAAAGCACGAGACAAGGGATATGCATGAAGAAATAGAGAAATTATCAAATAAGTCAAGGCTTGCCCATGGAGGAGGCTGTATCAAGAATAAAAATGGTGTAATCTTACTTGATGAGAAAGACATATCAATCAGATGGGCAGAATACATAAAGGTACAATTCGAGGACAACAGAGGTAAAATACCATCACCAGATTCTAATGAAGGCCCAAACATTCTCAGATCGGAAGTAGAGAATGTAATACATATGCTACAAAAAGGAAAATCAGCAGGCATGGACAACATAAAAATAGAAATGAAGGAAGCCCTGGAGAGCTTTGGTATAGGTATAATTACAGATCTCTGCAACGACATATACAATACAGGATATATACCACATGACATGAAAACATCAGTCTATATAACGTTGCCCAAAAAACCTAATGGAACAGAATGTTCAGACTTTAGAACAATCAGCCTGATGAGTCACACAATTAAAATGCTGCTCAAAATCATACAGGAGAGAATAAAAAGTAAGGTAGACATCGAAGTCCAAGAAAAGCAGTTTGGTTTTAGACAGCTCAACAAGAGAAGCAATATTTTGCCTAAGAATAATAGCAGAAAAATATAAAGAGGTCCAAAAAAGTATTTACATGTGCTTCATTGACTATAAAAAGGCTCTTGAAAGAGTCCATCATGAGAAAATAATTGAATTCCTTGATGACATAGGTATTGATAGAACTTATGAGATGTGGATATATAGAAGAATGGTACACATCACACGGAAAGAGATAACAACAAATAAAGAGGTCCTAGAAAACCTAGGTATGAAAAGAGAACTAATGAAGGAGATCAAAATTAGACAGCTAAAATATTGTGGCCATATAAAAAGACACACCTTACAGAAGACCACAATAGAAAGCAGAGTTGAAGGCAAACGTGCACGAGGAAGACAACGCTATAAGTGGGAAGATAACATCAAGAGATGCTTGCTTGCTTGCTTTTATCCCCGATGAGGGTGCGAGTAGCTAGACTCTTATACCCTTGGCACACAGGCAGCTTGGTATGGCGGTGGCGCAGCCACCGCCACGCCTCTGCATACGGTCCGTGTTGCCACACGGCCAGAAAGCCATCCATCGTGCCCCCAAGCGATGAGTGAGCAGCCCGCCGTGCAACGCCTAGTGGTTTGGGATATGAAAAGACCAGCTACACCAGGCCCACTAATGTACTGACCCGAGGTTTGATAGCTCTCTACCCTGCAAAATATAGCTCCGAGACAGCTGACACGAGCAATCAGTCAAAGGTGGGTTGCAACCCCATATCGGGGTAACGAGAAAAAGGTTCTCTACCCTGCAAAGGGGGTTATATCTCCGTGACCTTATCAGTAAGCCAAGCCCTACCACAGCTGTATTATAGAAGACGGACAGCTCTTGCACAGAATTGAAAACGCACAGTCTCGATAACACGTCATCAATGGGAAGCACGACCGACTCTACGTTATCTAGGGAAGATCAATTGCACTGCCTCTACAACTGGGAGATGGACCACACACACAGGACAAAGATCGCCTTTGGGAGGCAACGAAATGTTGGAACGCTTGCCCCCACAACATCAAGAGATAGACAGGAAAGAGTCTATCAGAGTGCACTATCAAGACAAGAGACAGAAGACGTTGGAGATCCAATGCAGCCAACTTTCGCTGCGGAGATGGTAGCTGATGATCATTCTACAAAAGTGCATGCATGTTACAGGAGCCCAAATGGGGAGCAAGCAATAGTAACACTGTTGCCTACCCAGCATGTCATAAAAGGCAGCTATGGAGGGTTAAGCATGGGACTGGCTGCCCTTTCATGTAGAAACTATAAGCCACAAAACCCTCAACAACAAAATGGACAACTGAATTAAAGAAAACACTGTATATACTTGAGTATAAGATGATCAGACTATAAGTCAGCCCCTAAACTTTAGGACTTACAAACGTCCAATATTAAAGACCCGATTATAAGTCTAATGAGTTTTTCGTCGGTTCCAAATTCTCGCATTGCAATGCTATTTCCTTGGCTTTCTGCAAATTTTTTTCACTTTCAGCTTAACCCATTCCCGTTTAAAATGCTTGAAATCGCCCCATTAATATGTAAAATGCATGTGAGAATAAATGAATTCAGTATAAAAGATGAGAGAAAGGAAGGGCAGAATGTCAGACAGGCCTGCGTGCCAATTCTCAACCCTTTGAAAATAAAGTTTGTTCACTCATTCACCCGGAAAGTCATTATTACCGTTGTTGGTCGTTGCTAAATAGCAATGAGATCTCAGTATTTAGCGAGACCTGAGTTATAAATAAATTTTCGTTACTAAAATGCTTCTGTTTTTCTGAATTTTTGAAGTGATCGATATTATGATTTTTTGCTCAATTTTTGTAAAGTCAATGCTTTCCAGGTGGTCAAATATTTGCTTTGGGATCTAAGAAGTGACTATTTGATCAGGTTGCTAACCATGCAGCAGAACCATGTTGTTCGTCCATCACAAGTGATGAAGACCACTCTGTTCATCCAATTATTAGGATGTTAGGATAGTCTATGAGTACGAAGGTGACTGATGAGCCCGATGCGGGCCTGGAAGGATCTCGGACAGTGTGGGCAGGGAATGTTTGCTTCATGTGAAGGTTTTATTTCACGATCTTTTCTAGCTTGTCTCCGCTGTTCCGCTGCTGCTCTTCTGGAAGATTCGCATGCCACTGCACCTTTACGAAGAGATGTGCGCCAGGCAGTTCGGTCTTGCGCAGCAGCTTCCCATGTGTCTGGGTTTATGTCAAAGGTTTTTAATGAAGCCTTAAGCGTGTCTTTGAAGCGCTTTTTCTGGCCACCATGGGAGCGTCTACCCTTCTGCATCTCACCATAAAAGAGTATCTTTGGCAGTCGATGGTCTGGCATGCGGACTACATGACCTGCCCAGCGAATCTGTGACTGCATCAGAATAGTATCGATGCTAGGGATACCAGCTCTGTCAAGAACGGCGGTATCTGGGATCTTGTCTTGCCATTTGATGTTCATTATCTTCCTGAGACAGACTGTATGGAAGTGGTTGAGCTTTTTTACGTGGCGCCTGTATACAGTCCATGTTTCACATGCATAAAGCAGCACTGGAAGCACCGCAGCTCTGTATACCTTCAGCTTTGTCTGTAGACTAATGCCACTTCGATGCCAAACGTTGGTGTATAGTCTGCCAAATGTGCTGCTGGCTTTGGAGATCCTGGTGTTCACCTCATCATCAATGACGATGTTCTGGGATAGTGTACTACCAAGGTATGTGAACCTGTTCACAACATTCAGTTTCTCACCATTTACCGAACCATATGTGGATATTGAATAAGGGCAAGATTTAGACTCTGACAGTGACACAAAACTGAATCTAGTGATAGAAGTAATGGTATTGCTGAGAAGATCAAACAAAGGAGGCTGGTCAACAAGGTGTACTCCAGTTGAAATTTGTGACCTCATAGGAGTTCAAACAGGTATTACTTAAGATATTTTGATAAAATCATTTAATGAAGCAGCAAGTTTATATCTGAAGAATACCAGTGAGCAGCGGTGAGGGCATTTTTTTAAAAATCAAATATAGATCGGGGCACAATCTTTAAGGTCCAAAAAGGGAAAAAATGTATTGACATACTCAAGTATATAAGGTAATTAAACTCAGCCATCAAAGACAGAAGGTTCTCGGGTAAGGGGTCTTAGGATGCAACTTGGAAAAAGTCAAAAACAGTCAGTTTTTTTCTTCTAGGAAAATCTCCAGATTTGGCACTTGAAATGTTTGTACATTAAAAGAAGAAGGAAAAACTTCTCAGGTGGCAGCAGAAATATAAAACAAAAATAGGTATTCAAGGGCTGTGTGAAACAAGGTGGAAAAGAATAGACAAAAAGAAACTGAACACTGAAAAATAGCCAATCCAACCTCTGATGGGTTATAATTAGGATATATAACAAGAAAAAAAAGGTAAAGGATCCCGTTACACGCCTATTGAGGCATATTGGGAATACGGTGTTAGGCCCGTATTTTCTTGACCATCAGCACACTATGAGTAATGTGGTCAGCATCCCGCCAGCTGCCTTAACCTTCCCAGAATTGTTCTGGTACCAAATTCATAAGGCTGGGTCGACCCCGGAGCCGTTTGTGGTCTAAAAAATCCCACCTCAACTGGGGATCAAACCATGGACCACCGAGATAGCCAGTGCTCTAACCACTGCGCTACCGCGGCTCCCCAATTAGGATATATAGCGTTTCTTAATTCCAGATACTATTTTTACGAGCTTGCCAATACCTGAACATGGTATTATTTCTCATTTCCAGTTACAGTACACTGAGTAAATTAAAGTGTCAAACTGTGTAGATGTGCATATGTATTATTTCTTTGTCCTAAAATGGTAGTTTCCCCATATCTGCCATGTTGTTAATAAGAGGGAGGTGTGTGTGAAAGTCTGGGGTGTTTGCGATACCTATATCACTATTTATTTGTTATTATCAATATATGTACCTTCAGTATCCCACCATACCATCACATCCTCATAAAATAATTTTTTTTTCTTGTTACATCCTGTTTTACTATATTGTGTAGTTCTCTGGGTATGTCTATTTTAGCCCCTGTAGAGGAACAGATGTGGCACCACATTACCATCTTCTGTTAATCACAATAAAGATGAAACTCAAAAGGTATACAACAACACAGGGTAAATGAAAATAAATATTTAAAAATGTATCATTATATGAAGCATAGAGTGGCAAAGTTGTCAGAGCACTTGCTTCTTGAGGTAAAGTTACAGAGTTCAAAACTATTAGCATTATGCTCCAGTCTACTCAACTGTAAATATGTACCTGAATCTACTCCTGAGTTAGGGAAGGCAAAGGCAGTGAGGAAGGTAACCCAGTCACCTCACCTCATACAGCTGAGACCTAGTATAGTGAAATCTCTAACACTTCATAACATTAAGGTAGTATCTGATATGGACTACCTATAAGTTTTTATCAATATATAACTTTTATTATTATATTCTACATTTTATAACAAATGAAAACTATACACTAAGAATATATCAAAGCAAATATCAATACCATCTGAATCAGAAAACTGACATGAAGAAGAAATGAATAATGTAAAGGACAAATTAACCTTTAAGAAATAGTTGAAAAATCTTGTTGAACAAAATTTTAGTTTTTTTTTTTCATTGAAGAAAAATATCCGGTTCAACCTGTGTTGGGTTATAATTAGGATATATAGCGTCACTATGTTCATACACAATTGCATACGTGGCATCTTATCTCTTCTCCAATTATTGTAAATAAATACAGTAACTAACAATGAAAGTTTTCTAAGAAACAAACAAACATAACTAAAATGAAGTCTCTCAGAAGTGCCCTGTTGTTAACAAGGTGAAAAGTGGTGAGAAAGCCGTGAAAAGTGGTGAGAAAGCCATGAAAAGTGGTGAGAAATCCACTGATTATCTGCCATCAGCCATACAAGCACCCCATCAGAGTACCCCTTTTCCTCACACCATCATATATATTAATTTTAGTTCTTGTTATATACTGTTTTCAAAAAGGGTGACAATCGACAATGTGGAAACCATAGAGGCATATCCCTTCTCAGTGTCCCTGGTAAAATCTACTCTAGAATCCTAGAGCAGAGACTCAGATGCCTAGCTGAGCCACAATTGGATGAGGTCCAGTGCGGATTCCGAGCAAACTGAAGTACTCAAGACCTAATCTTCACACTCAGACAGCTGAGTGAAAAGGCCCTTGAGTATAAGAGTGAGATCCATCTTTGTGTCATAGATTTGGAAAAAGCGTTTGACAGGGTCCCCTGGAGCAAACTTTGGGACTGTTTGGCAAGGAAGAACATTCCAGCACCTCTGATTCATGCTATACAGAGCTTCTACAAGTCTTGCAGAAATTATGTGACAGCAAACCATAAGTCAGAAGAGTTCAGGACCACCACTGGTGTAAGACAAGGTGATATCCTGTCACCTTATCTTTTCATACTGCTCATGGACGATGTTATTAAGGCATGTAAGGAGAGAACAAGAAAGTATTCAGTGGGGTACTGGAAGATGAGACAGGTATGTATTTCAGAGCTGGCATTTGCTGATGATGTTGCCCTGATTGCTAACTCTAAAACAAAATCTATGGTGATATCACAAGAAGAAAGAAGACATCAAATTAAGCTGGGAGAACAGGTCCTGGAGCAGGTCGACCACTTTAAATATCTCGGAGCTATTATAGACCGAAAGGGAGGCATCAAAGAAGAGTTGGCCACTCAAAAAGCAGCAGCTGGGAGACTTTTTCAGGCCGTAAATCGAGGATTCCTCAGCAAGAGAGAAGTTGATAAGAAAATGAAGATGGCTATATACCGCTCCACCTATGTCCCAGTCTTGACATATGGATGCGAGTCATGGGCAATGACTACAACCCACAAAAGCCAGATCCAAACCTCAGAAATGAAATATCTGAGGAAAGTGGTTGAAGTAACAAGAAGAGACATGATCCGCAACCAGACGATACATCAAGGCCTTAAATCCCACCCCCTGCTGACCCAAGTAGAACAGTCCCAACTAAGATGGTTTGGCCATGTCTGCAGAATGGGAGAAGATCGGCTACCACGACAAGCATGGGAAACAAAGAGCCAGGGATCCAGACCCCCAGGACGACCCAGAGTCTGCTGGGAGGACAACATTAGACATTCTTTGAACGACCGAGGACTAGAATGGAACCAGGCCAGGAGGAAGACAGCTGATTGGATAGTCTGGCGCTCTCTCTTCCTAACCTCTACACCTCATAGTAGAAGGGGAACGACTAAGTAAGTAAGTTATATACTGTTTTACAACATTGTGAAGAAAAATATCCTGTTCAACCTCTACTGGGTTATAATTAGGATATACAGTGTCTCTATTTTCATATACAATTGCCTATGTGGCATTATGTCTCCTGTCCAATTATTGTAAATACAGTAACTAACAATGGACAGACAGGCAAGCAGGTAGACAGACAGAGTGAGTGTGTGTGTATTTTTTCTCTTCAATCCCATAATGGCAGTCTTGTTATACCTGTCATAAAGTGATGATTACACCGTCAGACGAGTTCTCATGATGAATTCGACTGTTGTTTGAAGTTCCTCTTTAACATAGATTTTAGTTTATGTTGAGTCATTGGGCCTATACCATTATAGCTCTGTAGAACTTGCAGTTTGTTCGTTTAAAATGTGCACAGAAGATGACAAGTAGCAATGTTTACTGTTGTCTGTCCCTGCCATAGAGTGTGATACTTTGGGGTTCTGTTTTCAGATGTGGATAGCTCTCTTTTTCTCAAAGTATGTGTCAATTGTGCTGGGTTGTCAAAGAGAACGATATTTCCACGTCGAGATATTTGATCAGATGGACAAGGAACTGCAGCACCTAATGAACGGTAATCGATGTTTGCTGATGTTGAGACAGCAGAAACAGCACTGCTGCTACTAATTGTTTCAGATGGTGACACCTGTCTTTGCTGAGATACATCCATAGAAACAGCTGAGTGTGTTTGGCGACCTAAAGATTCTATGGTTTGGGGGGCTATAGGCTGTTTAGAAGGTAATTCTGAGATAGCTGTCATTTCGACGTCGTCATCCCTACTCCTCTGCCAAAGATGTACTTTTCCATGTGAACAATGGGACAATGTCTGTAATTAATCCTAAACTGTAATGAGTCACCAGCTGATAAACTCTATGCAAATCTTCTTCATTATGTTGCCTAGTCGTCTTACTGATGTTCTCAAATGCTTTTCTGAGCCTTTTAATTAATACTATCACGGTTGTCCCTGACTTGGTTAAATAATTTTCTGCCCTGACACTTTTGCCCGCTGCATTCTATAATTTGCTGTGTATTTTCATACCTTGTCATTTCAGCTTTAACTTATCCTCCTGATGTAGAAGAGTGTTGGTCCATTTGGAGCAAAGCTTGCAGACCGTCAGTGATAGTCTCAAGTAATGGAATTCATGTTGCCTTGGATTCCACTTCAGGTTTTAGTTTTTGTAGGCCTTTTTACAATTAGGATTTTTCTTTCTCCTGGAAGGCATCTTCTATTGCTTGAGAAATAAAACCTTCTATACTGTAGCATTCTCTAAATCCATGAGAATTCTAAGGACTATTCGCTCCATAAACCACTTTTCATTCCTTTGGAAAGTGTTGCTTTGGCTAGTCTTACATTTCCCTTTCTTTAGTATGGGTATTGTGATGGCTTCTCTCCATACTTGGGGTACCGTTCCTTTCAACCAGCTGTGGTTGAATATCAAAGTGGCTGAGCATTAGCACTAAATCACTAAAGTGATGTAACAAAGGAAAATAAAACAAAAAGAAATACTAGAACAGTAGGAATTATAAAGAGAAACAATGCAAACAAGATTTCAGATATCAGATATCAATATTCTGTTGTCATATAAAAAGATATAACACCAAGGATGCAGCACCTAAAACCACAAGAAAGTGTAGGCTACTAATTGAATGGTGACAGTACTAGAAAAGTAGGAAGATAAATGTGGCTATAGGCTGTTTTGGCTATTTGCACGCCACAGTTATCTTCATTAATTCGTATAGCTTGACGCAAATCTTCTTATTTGCATTTTTCATGTTTCTGACTTGGGAAGAGCATGTCGCTGTACTACCTTGTATACAGATGGTCATTTTTCCAGATGCTTCAAAAACTCAGGTTTTAGTTTTTGTAGTTTTTACAATTATTTTTCTTTCCAAATAAACACTAAGGAGAAACCTCATTCCACAGCTCGACCATTGCACTTCCTAAAGAGAAAAAACAAAAATCGGGTTTAGTGAACAAGAGATATTCTGATCATATAAAAAAGATTCCTTGGTCAAGTGTAAGGAAGACAGTACTAAAAGTCGCTATTGCACCGACATATAATACAACCAGTCTTTGGATGAATCAAAATCAAAATCGGGTTTTTAGTGAGATTTCATTCCTATCTTTAAAAAGGGTACTAGATCTTGCTATCCCAACTACAAAGAAACAAGTTCGTAGTTTGTTGGGGCTCATAAACTTTTACCACAAGTTTATATCACGATTTTCTCTTTTAACTTCTGTCCTATCTGCTCTGACAAAAAAAGGTATGCCTGACAAAATAAAATGGAACGAAGAGTGTGACCATGCCTTACATAACATCAAATCACAATTTTCAAAAAGTCCTATACTAAGACTACCAGACTTACGACGACCTTTTCTCGTTGTTACAGATGCATCTCTAAAGGGCATCGGTGGATGTTTGATACAGACCTTTGATGGCGAATACCATCCTATATTTTACCTTAGCAGAAAACTATCGGAAGCAGAATCCAGATATCCAATTGTGGAGAGGGAACTCATGGCAGTGGTATGGCCTTTAAATAAATTACAGAAATTTCTGGTAGGTACTAAGTTTGAATTATACACAGACCAAAAAGCCCTCACTTATTTAAACACGTTTAAATCTTCAAATGCACGTCTTACCAGATGGTCGTTACAACTTCAGGGATTTGATTTCGAAGTTCTTCCGATAGCGGGAAAGGACAATGTCATAGCCGACGCTTTATCAAGAATAATGTACTGACTCATATTTGGTTTATATAACGTATTTAACGTGAAACAATTGTGATAGTGCGCGTGTTTTGTCACAAGAGGCACTATAGGAAGAATAGTCCATTATGCATACATAGACCATGGTGTTACCATGGATGATCACAGTCATGCAATCACAAAATATTTACTTATTTACTTATTTATCCATGTCTTGCATTACTTGCAGTACTATTGTATAATTTGATTGCAAATTTTTGTATGTCATTTCATTTGTTGATATATAATCATGAGTTGGATTAGCGGTGATCTTACAAATCTCACCCGTGTATTACCGGGGCCCGAAAGGGGAGCAAAGAATAGTAACACTGTTCCCTTCCATGCATGTCGTAGAAAGCGACTAAGGAGGGTTGGGCATGGGGCTGGTTACCCCATCCTGTAAAAAATTTAAACCACAAAAAAACTTCAACAAATATGGACAAGTCAAATAAGGAAAATAAAACACAGCCATCCAAGACAGGGGAAGGTCCTCTCGCAGGGAGGCGTATGATGCAACACAGAGAAAGCCGAAAGGAGTCTGTGTTGCTGACTAACCTTCTTTCTTCTAGGAGAACTTCCAGATTTGGCACCTGGAATGTTCGGACATTAAATGAACAAGGGAAAGTGGCACAAGTAGCAGCAGAAATGAGGGAATATAAAATCGAGGTTCTGGGAAAAGTGTGAAACAAAGTGGAAGGGGGTAGACAGGAAGAAACTCATCACAGGTGAATTGGTGCACTGTCCTCAGGACATGAAGACGAAAGTTCACACCACAGTGAAGGGGTAGCTCTTATGTTATCTAAAGAAGCACAGAAAGCACTCATTGAATGGGAAGCTGTTGGACCCAGAATAATAACAGCCACTTTTAAAACAGCTAAAAAGAAAATACATGTAAATGTCATCCAATGTTATGCTGTTATGCACCAACTAATGACAAAGAAGAGTCGGTGAAAGAAGCATTTTATACTAGACTACAGGAAATTATGGATAAAGTAAAAAGAAGAGACATCACGATTTTGATGGGTGACATGAATGCAAAGATAGGTACAGTCAATACCGGATTTGAAGAAGTCATGGGAAAACATGGGCTAGGAATAATGAATGAAAATGGGGAACTATTCTCAAACTTCTGTGCTTCAAATCAACTGGCTATAGGAGGAAGCATGTTTCCACATAAGAGAATACACAAGGCAACATGGATATCTGTCGCATAGAAATTTTTCACAAGGTGAAGTAGTATGGGGAGGATGATGTGGAAGGAGCCCAATGGGCTGATCACCCGTTGGCTTGTCACACCGATTACGGAAACAACGGCAGATGGATCTATTTGTTGTTGCCCTAAAGACGCCGCTAGGCGTGATGGGAAACTACAACAGAGAAAATCAATCTGCTGTTGCCCTTAAGACGCCACAAGGCGTGATGGCCTCTGACTGCTTGGTCGGTCTTTGGCTAAGGACGGAAGAAGAAGAAGAAGATGTGGAAGGATGCACATCGACCTTTATACACTAGTTTTCACAAATGTGAGCTAGTGTTGAGGGAAAGAGTTAACAGAAGGGCACAGGTTGGTGTCAGTGATTCTCTCACCTTTTAGACTACCAACTCTTGTATTTTTCTGGCGACGACTAACTCTTTCTTACTCAAATCTAGTAGTAATAAGTAATACAAAGAGGATTGAGAATGTTTTTCTGAACAGAACATACAATCTACTAAGTCAAACTCAGAATGATGGTGAGTTACAGAATGTACATAATTACTTTAATTACAGTGGAAAATAAAATCAATTGTTGACATGTATTTTTAACTAAAAGAAATACTAGGAAATTTAGAACTGTCAGTGTCTTTGGTTCAGATAAGAATAAGAGGCTATTGTCCTCACTGACGAAAGTTTATTCCTATGGCTATTTCTTGGAAAAGTGAATTCTGACTTTGGTCTGGGTTTTACGTAGACTTATCTGCTTGGACTTCTCCTGGGCGTCTCAGTAGGTAGGAATTACCAACTGGATAAGGTGATTCAGTTGAGCAACAGTCCAAGAGATGACTAGGCTTTCCGTTCACCTGGTTGTGAAGTTGCGTTATGCTGTTCAGGTGCTGACGAGGTGTTGACTGCTTAAATGCTGTAGACTGCTCATATGCTGTAGACTGCTCAGGATTGCTGACTTGTGATCACCACTAGGTTTGAGACGTAAGCACTAGTTCTCTCTGTAGCATAGAGCAACTAGGCAGTTTACTCGCAATAATTTACAGCAATCAAAATCCAGAAACTGGCTAGGATTCTGCAACTGGGCGCTCAGGACTTATCCACAGCTTAAGAACTAGAATTTGAGTAGCGTTACTCTCAATCACATATACTTGTAGGTATGAGGTGGTATGATACTTCTCTTCTATAAGCGTGCGTTATCTTCCAACGGTTAATCAGCAAGTGATCTTAAAATTCAGCGTTCGTTCGCATGAAGTTAAAACATTTCCTAATTCCCACGTCCAGAGTTAATTATTTCCCGTCTCTTGCTTAGACACGTACCAAGATTTATCGTGGCGGTTTTCAGTTGACCACTGAACACCGAAATATGATACTCTGAGAACCACTGTCGTTTCGACTAAGCGAATAAATCGTATAGACGTCCTTAAAGAAATGCTTTTAAGTGCCTTTGTAGAAGAAGATAGAATTTGGGATCGTATGACAGGACTATTAGTGAAGACTTGAAAAACAGCTAAAGAAACGATCGCAGGTGCAAATATTTTGTAGAGAAAACAGACAGCATATGTGAGGGAATAGAAAAGTAAGGAATTTAAACATAATCTAGACGAAATCTTCGAGCACTCTGTGACAATATCACCAGACCATAGAACAGAAAATCAGATTGATCGTATATGCATAAACAAGAAGTTTAGATCATCATTGCAGGATGTAAAGGTATATAGAGGAGCAGATGTGGCATCAGATCACCACCTTCTGATAGCCAAAGTAAAAATGAAACTCAAGAGATATGCAACAATGCAAAATTATAGACAACAATTTAATGTAGGACATCTAAGAAATCAAGAAACAAGAGACAAATTTGCGGTCACAGTATCCAACAAATTCCAAGTGCTCCAACAGCTGGAAGATGTAGAGAATACAGAAGACTACTGGCAGCAGGTCAAAACTGTATGGAATGAGACATGTGAAGAAATAATGGGGAAAAGGGAAAGACAACAAAAAGCATGAATAACAACAGAAACCATCAATAAGATAAAAGACAGAAAAAAACAAGAAAGCAGATTTAAACAAAAGCAGAATCAGAAGTTCCAAAGCCAAGGCTCAAGAAGTGTACACAGAAGCAAACAAAGAAGTAAAAAGAAGTATCAAAAGAGACAAGAGGAAGTATATTGAGGAGTTGGCAAGAGAGGCAGAAGATGCTGCAGCCAAAGGAAATATGAGAGAACTGTATAGCAGCACAAAGAAGCTAACAGGGAAATACAAGCAAACAAGTTGCCTCATAAAAGACAAGAATGGGAAACTGCTCAGCAATTTACAGGAGCAAATGAAGAGGTGGACAGAATATTTTGGTGACCTTCTCAATAGACCAGCTCCACAAAACCCCCCGGACATCCAGCCAGCAGAAGAAGAGCTACAAATTAACAGTGAAAGACCAACGAAGGAAGAAATAAAGAAAGCTATAAAGCTTCTAAGAGATGGAAAAGCGGCTGGACCTGATGGCATTCCAGCAGAGGCCATCAAAGCAGATATCGACATGGCTACAGAGATGTTATATAAATTACTTGGTAAAGTCTGGGAAAAGGAAGAGATACCAGCAGAATGGAAGGAAAGATATCTGGTTAAGTTACCTAAGAAGGGAAATTTACAAGAGTGCACAAATTATAGAGGAATAATATTACTATCAGTGCCAGCAAAAGTATTAAACAGGATTATCCTTGAGAGATTAAAAGAGTCCATAGACAAGCCACTGAGAGATGAACAAGCAGGTATTTGACAAAATAGATCCTGTACAGACCAGATAGCCATATTGAGAATAATAGTTGAACAAAGTCTGGAATGGAATTCACCACTATACATCGGATTCGTGGACTATGAAAAGGCATTTGACAGTGTAGACAGAGAATCGCTTTTGAAATTGATGAGGCATTATGGAGTTCCCATGAAGATCATTAACTTAATAAAGAAGACCTATGAAGACATGGCATGCAGAGTTCTTCATGAAGGACAACTTACACAACTGTTTAGAATAAGAACGGGAGTGAGACAGGGGTGCCTCTTGTCTCTATTTCTTTTCTTCCTAGCAATAGATTGGGTTATGAAAACATCGACATCACACAACAGAAATGGAATCCAGTGGAATCTGACTAAACAGCTTGATGATCTGGATTTTGCAGATGACTTGGCTCTTCTGTCCCATAACCATAATCAGATGCAAGAGAAAATGAAAATTCTCGATGAGAGGTCACAACAAGTGGGCCTGAAAATACTCAGGGAAAAGACAAAGATTATGAGAATAAATGCAAGAAATGATAACAAGGTTGAACTTGAAGAAACACCACTAAAAGACGTAGAATCGTACACATATCTTGGAAGTAATATAGACAAATTTGGAGGGACAGACAGTGATATTAAAATAAGAATACAAAAAGCAAGAGGAGCTTTCATTGCATTGGGAAACATGGAGAACAAGAGAAATCAAGTCCAACACGAAAATAAGAATCTTCGACTCAAATGTGAAGTCAGTCCTATTGTATGGCTCTGAGACATGGAGAACAACAAAGACAACAACCAAAAAGCTACAGACTTTAAGAAATGGGTGCTTGCATAGAATAGAGGGATTAAAATGGTATGACAAGGTTACCAACGTGGAACTGATGACAAGAACTAGACAAGTGCCAGTGGAACAAGAGATAAGAAGAAGACGATGGCGATGGATAGGACACACAATGAGGAAACCTGTTGATAGCATTACAAGGCAGTCCTTGTTCTGGAACCCCCAGGGCAAGAGAGGCAGAGGTAGACCAAGAAGCACATGGAGAAGAGAGCTGGAAACAGAGGTGAAAATGATGAGGAGAACGTGGAAAGAACTTGAGATGATGGCATGTGACAGGAGGACTTGGCATGTGTTTGTTGAAGGCCTATGCTCCTTTGGGAGTGGAGGGTTATGATTACAAATCTGATCTCGCTTCATCTGGTAATTGCCTGTCTGAAAAGTATGTTTTCAGTAGTTCGCGGGGGGGGGGGGGGAATGTGGCGTTGGCTATTGCATGCCACATGCCAGAAAATAACAAGATTTTGGTGCTGGTGAGCGTGGCACGATGATGATTTATCACTATGTGTACTGCGCACATGACGTAGACAGTTCAGGGATAGAAACGTACAGTATGAAAATGCTGTCTATGGGGAAAGCGAGAGAATCCATGTTTGATTCACACTTTTGATTATAGGAGTAATCGTTCTTGATATTGATCCGGCGCATGGATTGCTCTTACGTTTGTACTTATTTTTTAGGGCCAGAAAATATATTAATTTGCTTATTATGTTTATGGCCTGAATTCATATGTATTACATATTATTAGTACAAGTAGAATCAGTCCTATATTGTATATTTTGGATGGGTAGGCGGGACTAGATTCTTATTATTCCGGTCTAGCGGAAGTATGAGTTGTCTTGACAAGTCGTGATGAGTTCCGATGTACCGTGATAATGGCGTGTACGCACTTTTCAAAGGGCTGGTAGATTGTTAAGGAAATATAATTCATGAAGTGGTTTTCTTCTAAAGGAGATGGTATCTCTACTATAGTTTATGTTAGAGACTCTCCTAAGGTACGGTACAATGTATAATTCGGACTCCATGTATTGCCAGACCCTATTTTGATGATCTCATGTCGATTCGACCTAGATGGAACATTGTGCTTCGTATCGCTAGGGTCGTGTTTTGTATCGACAAAGATGACAGACTTTCCTACAGCGGTTATGGCTACGTGAATTAACCTGATCATCGTAGAGCTGTATGGGAACATTTATGAAATCATTTATATACCCATTATAAATTAACTCTGGCTTATATTCTCCTTCCTATGAATGAGTGAACGACAACTCAGGGAGGCGGCCATGTTAGATTTCGGTCATCATATGTTTTGATCACTGCCAAGAGAACAGATTATTTATCCTATTATCGGACAGTGACAGGGAGATCTCAATCTTGCTAGAAACCCCCTCTTTCGTGGTTTCATAATATATGCTACAAACTATGGACGTCAAGTAACCTTAGTTATTTACCGATCTGCCTTCACTGACGCGTTTAGTCAGATAGGGGGATGCGGCCATAATATATCATGACATTGAACTTTTGATGTACTGCCCATTATTTCTGAATGTGTCATGACTTCAGATCTGCTATGTATACCTACAAATTGATATGTCAACATACCATGATGTACTCGTATGTCCCAGTGTGTACGTCTGAATAAATTGAGTAAACAAAGATTCCAGCAGTCTGCATTGGTGCCTTGTAGACACATGTGTATGAGTGGTTATATTGGTCAGCACACGAACAGTACACCATTCGCGGTAATCACACTCTACACTTCTACTTCATACATACACCATCCTGCGTCGGTTGGAGTGACCAAGTTTAGGGCCTGCTTCCCCTGGAGCCTTTGCCTTCCCTAACTCAGGACTAGGGTGAGTTACCCATTTACAGCTGGGTAGACTGGGGGCATGCCTGATCTCAACAACACACCACTCTTCCTTACAGAGCATACAGACTGACACTTTACAGAGTGGAAAGAAGAAAAGAAACTTTACAGTGGCGAGCCAGATTCCTGGGTCCAGCTTACGCAGTTTTGTGTTGAGAATCACAGTTTACAGCTGAAAGAACATTTGTTTGAACACATCAACACCAGTAGGACAGCTATACAGTCGATGTCAGCTTGACCTGTATTACCGATAGGATGCTGTATCTAGGTCAGCGCTTGTTGACAGTTTTTCGCTGTACAGACAGTATTACACAGGACAGTGGTATCAAGTGTAGAAAATATCTGGAGCAGTATTGTTGACATTTCTCAACGTACAGAAGAATCACAGTGTTGTTGAACATAAAGTGCATAGTTCATCGTTGGATCTTCATATGCTCAAAAGAGAAAAAATTGACAGTGTAATAGTTTAGAATTAAATCTATTACTCAATAAAGTGGCAAGTTATTAGTATTAAAATAAACTGTGCCTGCTTTACAACACTATACCTGCAACACATTCCATTCATGACATAAATTATATTGTATGCTATATGCTATTTATGCTTACATGTTATTTGTTATGTATTAAATTAGTTTTTGTTCTGTGTGACTAGTACAAGGTATGCCGAGTGACATTGGTCTGGTACTAGTATTCTATAGGTACACATTTTCTTAATTGGAAATTTGTTAGCAACAATTTGCTGCTATTTCTGTTAGTTGTGATGAGGTGTTCTTTTCTTCGTTGTTTTTGTTAATAATTTTGTGTTCCTTAGTTTTGTTTGATTTGTTTGTATAATTGTAGGTCTCATCTTTCCTTTCATTTCAGTTTTTTACACCCTTATGTTTATACACTGTGGCGTTATTTGTCTTGTTATATTATGGCAGTTATCATCACGGTTTCTGTGATCATTTTTTTTCATTTCTCCTATTTAATTTAATTTGATCTCTGCAAATGTGTTCATATTGTCTTTTCTTGTTTGTCCTTTGTAATGTCTTTAGTTGACATATGACGTATAGTGGTATACACTGATAGTATAGTACAGATCAGTACTTTATGATTGTTATTGTTATAAAACAAAATGTACAAGACCTTTGTAAGGCTTGTCTTCCAAAGTGATTGGTAAAGGGAAATATTTTTTTCCACAGGTACTCAAGTGATCTTTGATTACATTGAGGTATACAAGACCTTTGTAAGGCTTGTCTCCCACAGTATTTGAGATACAGTTATTGTTGTCCATAGGTACTCAAGTTATCATTGGTTATTATAAACCATACAAGTTTGGACTAAGACTAAGTCTATGGTATAGACTTGTCTCTCATTAACGTGAAAGAGGGTAATTTATTTACTTTTTCAGGTTTCTGATTTAAGAAGACAATATGTCTACATTAGATTATTTCATTGCACAAGGAAAATCTCTTGATAAGACTGGAAAAGACTTAGAACAATGGGCTGTTGCTCAATATGACAAAGCATTAGCTGCAGAAGAGAAAAAAAATTGCTGCTGCTGCTGAAGAAAGAAAAGCTGCTGCTGAGGAAAAAAAAGCTGCGGCTGAGGAGAGAAAACTTCAAATAGAAGAAAAAAAAGCTGCTGCAGAAGAAAGGAAAGCTCTAGCTGAAGAAAAAAGATTAGAAAAAGAAGCTGATACTGCTGCTGAACTTAAGAAATTGCAGATGCAAGTGGAGGAAAGGAGATTTGATGCAGAACAGAAGAAATTAGAAGCTGATGCAGAACAAAAAAAATTAGAAGCTGCTGCAGAACAGAAAAAATTAGAAGTTGCTGCTGCTGCAGAACAGAAAAAATTAGAAGTTGCTGCTGCTGCAGAACAGAAAAAATTAGAAGCTGCTGCAGAACAGAAAAAATTAGAAGTTGCTGCTGCTGCAGAACAGAAAAAAATTAGAAGCTGCTGCAGAACAGAGAAGATTAGATAGAGAAGCTGAAGAGAGAAAAGCAATAAGAGAACATGAGTTTGAATTAGAGAAATTAAAATTGACATGTATGAGTAATGTTAATCAGGCATCTGGTAGTAATGGTAAACCCTTTGTGTACAAGGTCAAGGTACCAGCGTTTAACCCTACCAGTGATGACATAACATTTTGGCTTTCTAGATTTGAACGGGCTTGTCGATCTCATAATGTTGACAAATCACAGTATGTGAATCAGTTGTCTGAAAATCTAAAAGGGGAGTCTCTGAGTAAGTTATATTTTGTTGAAGAGGCCGACAAAGATAATTATGATGCTGTTAGGGCAGCTTTGATAAAGAGATATCAGCTGTCTGAGGAAGGTTACCGTCTTTTGTTTAAAACAATGAGACCTGAGGTAGGTGTAGAATTCTCAGATTTCATCTCAAAAGCACGAATTACACTTTCACGATGGATTGAATTATCCAAAACAGAGAAAACATTTGATGGTCTTACGGATTTATTGCTAAGAGACAAGGTCATGTCTTCTGTAAATAAATCATTCCTAGAGTTCTTACATGAGCGTAAACCTGGTACAATAAAGCAAATGGAAGAATATTGTGACCAGTATGCCACGGCACACCCTGACATGATTCTTAGTAACTCTAACATTAAAGAGAGTATGCCAGTTGCTTCGGCAACAGAATATAATCAGAATTACTCACACAAATTCCAAGGAGCTAAAAATAAATTTGATAAAAAAGTTAATTGGAATAAATATCAAAACCAAGATAACCACTCAAATCAGGGTTCTTCTTTGAAGAACTGGAATCGGGCTGATAGTCCTCGACACGCGAGGGGTACCCATAATGTTAGAAATTCTCGAAAAGGGAGTAGCTATAGGAACTACCCAAGTGCTTCATGGAGACAACAGAAACAATATTACAGGGATACTCAATATAATGAGCGTGATGATTATGATCATGAATATTATGATTCAAACCCAAATAGGGGTTATAACAGAGGCAATAATAATTATAGAGACAATTATAACCGAGGTAGATCACAACACAAAAGACATGGTAAATCTTATTACCAGGCTAACTCTGCACAACAGGAGTTCCACGACACCGATAATC
Source organism: Oreohelix idahoensis (assembly GCA_024509875.1). Classification (NCBI taxonomy): domain Eukaryota; kingdom Metazoa; phylum Mollusca; class Gastropoda; order Stylommatophora; family Oreohelicidae; genus Oreohelix; species Oreohelix idahoensis. The sequence goes on from JAMPIV010014228.1 coordinate 175,380, forward strand.
AGAATAATGATAAAAAAGACTCCAACAGTGTAGCAAATTCCGCTTTCGATTTTGCTAGAGCATCTGAGTGTTCGCAATGCAAAACATTATTCGATCCAACCACAGTGTCTACTTTAAGCTGCGGTCACCCGCTTCCCGCTCTCCATGCGTCAATTGCGCATAATGGAAGGGGTGCTCTTGTCTTTAATAGGGGCCTAATAGATGGTACTCCGGTATCAATTCTTTTCGATTCGGGGTGCACTACCATTGGAGTGAGGCAATCACTCGTAAATCCTTCTCGAGCTACAGGCAATATAGTCAAATGTGTAACATTTGGTGGCACATTGGAGAAGTACTCCACTGCCATTATCAATATTGCTACGCCTTTCTTTACAGGAGAGGTGCAAGCATGTCTCTTGCCGAATCCGATCGCTGATCTTATCATCGGTCGCATTCATGGAGTGAAAGAATGCACTCCACAGCAAATTTCTAATTGGGAAAATGTTAATATGCAATCTGCTAATGCAGTAATCACTAGGGCTCAAGCTCTTAATATGCCACAATCTTCACATTCTGAAGATAATGATGCGCAGATCCAAGATGATCCCTTGGAGATTTCCCACGATTCCTTTATCAAACAGCAGGAAGATGATCCTACTCTAAAGAAATTCTTTACTCTGGCAACAAAAGGTGATCCGAATAAGGATACAAATCGTAAATCTTGGATTACGATGAAGAATGGCGTACTTGTACGTATGGTACAAGACTCCGCTAAGTCCATTCATTCTCAAATCCTTGTGCCTAAAAATATGAGAGTTAAAATCTTACAGCACGCTCATGATTCGCAGTGTGCTGGACATATGGGTTTTTCCCGTACTAAAGCTAGAGTTCTTCAATCTTTCTTTTGGCCTGCTGTGAATAAGGACATACGAATCTATTGTCGATCTTGTAAAGTATGTCAAGAGATTAAATCCAGAGGTCCACGCCATGATGCACCTATTCAGGCTGCAGACATTCCCATTCGGCCATTTCAAAAAATGGCGATAGACATCATTGGTCCATTTAAGATAAAGTCTGCTAGAGGACACCAATTTATTTTGACGTGTGTTGATATGTGCACACGTTGGCCGGAGGCTGTTCCTCTAAAGAGCATAACTACTGCTGATGTCGCAGATGCTCTTTGGTTAATATTTTCTCGTCTGGGGTTTCCAGCAGAAATATTATCCGACCATGGTACCCAACTCATATCGGATACCATGTCTCAAGTAATGTCGACTCTGAAGATAGAGAGATCGCTGAGTAGTATTTATCATCCTATGTCCAATGGGATGGTGGAACGTTTGAATAGAACTCTGAAAAACCTACTAGGTAAGATAACAGAAGATCATCCTCAGGATTGGGATAGGGTTTTACCCGCGGCTCTCTTTGCATATAGAGAGGTCGCCAACGAACATACAGGATTTTCTCCCTTTGAACTTGTCTTTGGCGCGAAACCGCGAGGTCCTATGTCCTTACTTCATGATCTTATAACTGCTGATAATATTGTCGATGACACAAAATCCTCTTATGAATATGTCATCGCACTTAGACACAAGATTATTGAAGCATGCAAATTGGCAACTGCTTCTTCTGAATTTGCGAAACAGAAGGCAAGGGAATTTGCCAATAAAAAGAGATGTTTGCGACAACTTTGTCCAGGTGACAAAGCATTTGTCTTGCTACCTTGTAGGGAAAATAGACTTCTCATTTCTTGGAAAGGTCCGTACGATATAATATCAAAAGTTTCCGATGTTGACTATATCGTCGATATTGACGGGAAGCGTAAAACCTTCCACATCAACATGCTCACGGAATTCCATGAACGTCCTGATTATTTACAACCTGTTTTCCAGGCAACGGACGATTTTCCAGTCCAACATGGACAGTACTCATCTCTGTCAGTAATACAGGATGAGGAAACGAGTTTCTCGGATGTAAATTTACCTTTTCCAATGATTCCTCTTCACTCTAATGAATCATGGAAAGATGTTGCAATTTCTCCAGAATTATCTCCAGGAGAGCAGAAACAAGTTTCTACTATGTTAGAACAATTTCAGGATGTCCTTACTGACATTCCTGGTCAAACTGATGTCATTCAACATGACATTATTCTTACTGACCATAGTCCTATAAGAGTCAGACCGTATCCTATCCCGATACATTTTCAAGCACAGGTAGAGAAAGAGTTAGATGAGATGATAGAGTTAAAAATTATTGAACCATCCACATCAGCATATTCTTCGCCGATGGTTATAGTACGAAAAAAAGACAATAACATACGTCTTTGCGTGGATTATCGCAAATTGAATCAAGTGACTAAATTCGATGCTGAACCTATGCCTTTACTAGAAGAGCTACTTACGAGACTATCGAATTCTCACTTCTTTACTAAACTCGATTTGTCTAAGGGATATTGGCAAGTTCCACTATCCGAACACGCCAAACCGTTTACTGCTTTTTCGACGCCTAGGGGTCTATTCCAATGGAATTTCATGCCTTTCGGTCTTATGAACGCCCCTGCAACATTTGTACGCATGATGCGTCGAATCCTATCTCATCGCTCAGATGTCATTGCGTATCTTGATGACATCTGTCTTTTCAGTGATACTTGGAACGATCACTATAATGGTATAAATGAACTATTGTCTATCTTACGCGAGCATAACCTGACAGCGAAACCATCGAAAGCATGTATTGGTTTTAGCGAAATATCTTTCTTAGGACACCGTGTTGGTCATGGGTTCCTAAAAACAGAAGACCATAATACAAGTAAGATACTTAACATTTCTATTCCTAAGACTAAAAAGCAAGTACGAAGTCTCTTAGGTCTAATACAATTTTATGGACGATTCATCCCGAATCTGTCCTCCATTATGTCACCTCTTTCTTCCTTGCTAAAGAAAGGGTCTCCTAATGTAGTCCATTGGACTCAAGAATGTCAATCCTCTTTGGATAAGGTTAAAACTATGTTTTCTACTTCACCTATCCTAGTATTGCCTTCTAAGGATAAGACATTTATTCTTCGTAGTGACGCTTCATCCACCGGGATTGGAGCTGCACTAATGCAAGAGTACTCTGGAACTCTGCATCCTGTGATGTATATTTCTCGGAAATTAAATGCCGCAGAGAAGAATTACTCGGTCCTAGACCGTGAATTATTGGCTATGGTTTGGTCAATCCTTAAACTGCAAAGATTTCTTCTGGGCGCGCATTTCATTGTGGAAACTGACCAGAAAGCTCTTACGGCTATTCAGAGTAAAAATCTGAAGAGCGCGAGATCAACGCGATACGCGATTGCTCTACAGCCATTTCATTTTTCGGTGCGAGCTATCCGTGGGTCAGAAAATGTGATGGCAGATATTTTGTCTAGATGCCCACATGATTCATAACTGTTATACAACTTTGATACAGTTGTTTCTATGTTGAAATGTGTACACATATGTAATATATCATATATTGATTGTAACACTACTTAGCGGTTCATTGATATTTATTCACCGCTGATCTTTCAATGTTTTTCGTCTTTGATGATCATGATGTTAAGATATCTTAGATGAAATTTATGTATAAACTAATGTGGAAATTGGTCATTGCTAATATTGTAGTATGCGTTGGTGACACCTCTCTGGAAATATTAATACTTAGAGAAGTACCTTCTCTAAGGTCATAAAACTTATGCTTATCATCTGCGCATTGTTATTGGTGCGTTGTGAGCCTATTGTATGTTGCTCCTAGATGTGTTTCAAAAAAAAAAAAAATGTACCATTTTTTTTTTTCCCGAGGGGTGTGGTAATCTGTTGCGTGCATATTTTGACGCACATATTACAAAAATCGATATGGCTATTTAATATGGGAAAAATATAGACATTCATTCATTTGTGTATGAAAATGCTGTCTATGGTAAAAGCGAGAGAATCCATGTTTGATTCACACTTTTGATTATAGGAGTAATCGTTCTTGATATTGATCCGGCGCATGGATTGCTCTTACGTTTGTACTTATTTTTTAGGGCCAGAAAATATATTAATTTGCTTATTATGTTTATGGCCTGAATTCATATGTATTACATATTATTAGTACAAGTAGAATCAGTCCTATATTGTATATTTTGGATGGGTAGGCGGGACTAGATTCTTATTATTCCGGTCTAGCGGAAGTATGAGTTGTCTTGACAAGTCGTGATGAGTTCCGATGTACCGTGATAATGGCGTGTACGCACTTTTCAAAGGGCTGGTAGATTGTTAAGGAAATATAATTCATGAAGTGGTTTTCTTCTAAAGGAGATGGTATCTCTACTATATTTTATGTTAGAGACTCTCCTAAGGTACGGTACAATGTATAATTCGGACTCCATGTATTGCCAGACCCTATTTTGATGATCTCATGTCGATTCGACCTAGATGGAACATTGTGCTTCGTATCGCTAGGGTCGTGTTTTGTATCGACAAAGATGACAGACTTTCCTACAGCGGTTATGGCTACGTGAATTAACCTGATCATCGTAGAGCTGTATGGGAACATTTATGAAATCATTTATATACCCATTATAAATTAACTCTGGCTTATATTCTCCTTCCTATGAATGAGTGAACGACAACTCAGGGAGGCGGCCATGTTAGATTTCGGTCATCATATGTTTTGATCACTGCCAAGAGAACAGATTATTTATCCTATTATCGGACAGTGACAGGGAGATCTCAATCTTGCTAGAAACCCCCTCTTTCGTGGTTTCATAATATATGCTACAAACTATGGACGTCAAGTAACCTTAGTTATTTACCGATCTGCCTTCACTGACGCGTTTAGTCAGATAGGGGGATGCGGCCATAATATATCATGACATTGAACTTTTGATGTACTGCCCATTATTTCTGAATGTGTCATGACTTCAGATCTGCTATGTATACCTACAAATTGATATGTCAACATACCATGATGTACTCGTATGTCCCAGTGTGTACGTCTGAATAAATTGAGTAAACAAAGATTCCAGCAGTCTGCATTGGTGCCTTGTAGACACATGTGTATGAGTGGTTATATTGGTCAGCACACGAACAGTACACCATTCGCGGTAATCACACTCTACACTTCTACTTCATACATACACCATCCTGCGTCGGTTGGAGTGACCAAGTTTAGGGCCTGCTTCCCCTGGAGCCTTTGCCTTCCCTAACTCAGGACTAGGGTGAGTTACCCATTTACAGCTGGGTAGATCATTGGAATTATGGTTACAGAGTTTGATTGTGGCTGTTATGAACCTTGAGGACATTATATCTAATAATCCTAGACACAATGAGAAAACGAGCATAGTAACTCAACTGAATAGGATAAACTTTTGACGCCACAATAACATCAAGAAATGGGCATGAGAGTATACGATCAAAACAAGAGACAGAAGGTAAAGATCCATTGCAGCCGACCTGAAGGAAAAACAATGCCCTCTCAAATTTATAAAGGACAAGCAAGGCAAATTGCTTACTGCCCCGAAGGAAGTAATGGAAAGATGGAAAGAATATTTCTCAGAACTCCTTGGTGGTGAGCAAGGTCAGGCATCAGAAATGATAACCACTAGCACAGAAGAGGAAACCAATGGTGATGAAGATGACGGAAGAACTGAAGGCAGCATTGGAGAAAATCAAGATGGGCAAAGCAGCAGGGCATGATGGTATTACCCCAGAAATGGTTAAGTACATGGGAGCATCAACCAACGGGCTGATCACCCGTTTGCCAGTCACTTTGATTACGGAAACAACAACAAACGGATTGATTTGTCGTTGCCCTAAAGACGCCATTAGGCGTGATGGGAATTTAGGCTAAGAAAATCTATTCGTTGTTGCCCTTAAGACGCCACTAGGCGTAATGGCCACTGACTGCTTTGACGGTCGTTGGCTAAGGACGGAAGAAGAAGAAGACATGGGAGCATCAGGCGACCTATTACTCTTAAGGGTCCTAAGGCAGCGTGGTGCAACAAGACCATACCAAAGGATTGGGAGATTGCCATCATAACACCAATTTTAAAAAAGGGTGACAATCGACAATGTGGAAACCATAGAGGCATATCCCTTCTCAGTGTCCCTGGTAAAATCTACTCTAGAATCCTAGAGCAGAGACTCCGACACCTAGCTGAGCAACAACTGGATAAGGTCCAGTGCGGATTCCGAGCAAACCGAAGTACTCAAGACCTAATCTTCACACTCAGACAGCTGAGTGAAAAGGTCCTTGAGTATAAGAGTGAGATCCGGCTTTGTTTCATAGATTTGGAAAAGGCGTTTGACAGGGTCCTCTGGAGCAAACTTTGGGACTGTTTGGCAAGAAAGAACATTCCAGCACCTCTGATTCATGCTATACAGAGCTTCTACAAGTCTTGCAGAAATTATGTGAGGACAGCAAACCATAAGTCAGTAGAGTTCAGGACCACCACTGGTGTAAGACAAGGTGATATCCTGTCACCTTATCTTTTCATACTCCTCATGGACGATGTTATCAAGGCATGTAAGGAAAGAACAAGAAAGTGTTCAGTGGGATACTGGAAGATGAGACAGGTATGTATTTCAGAGCTGGCATTTGCTGATGATGTTGCCCTGATTGCTAAATCAGAGGCACATCTCCAATCCAACCTGCAAGTCTGGAAGGAAGAGCTGGAGAAGAGAGGGATGGTCATAAGCAGCTCTAAAACAAAATCTATGGTGATATCACAAGAAGAAAGAAGACATCAGACTGAGCTGGTAGAACAGGTACTGGAGCAGGTCGACCACTTTAAATATCTCGGAGCTATTATAGATCGAAAGGGAGGCATCAAAGAAGAGTTGGCCACTCGAAAAGCAGCAGCTGGGAGACTTTTTCAGGCCATAAATCGAGGATTTCTCAGTAAGAGAGAGGTTGGTAAGAAAACGAAGATGGCTGTAATCCGCTCCACCTATGTCCCAGTCTTGACATATGGATGCGAGTCATGGGCAATGACTACAACCCACAAAAGCCAGATCCAAACCTCAGAAATGAGGTATCTGAGGAAGGTGGTTGAAGTAACAAGAAGAAACATGGTCCGCAACCAGATGATACGTCAAGGCCTAAAATCCCACCCCCTGCAGACCCAAGTAGAACAGTCCCAACTAAGATAGTTTGGCCATGTCTGCAGAATGGGAGAAGATCGGCTACCACGACAAGCATGGGAAACAAAGAGCCAGGGATCCAGACCCCCAGGACGCCAGAGTCTGCTGGGAGGACAACATTAGACAATGTTTGAAGGACGAGGACTAGAATGGAACCAGGCCAGGAGGAAGACAGCTGATAGGATAGTCTGGCGCTCTCTCTTCCAAACCTCTACACCTCTCGGTAGAAGGGGAACGACTAAGTAAGTAAGTAAGCAGCCGACCTGTGATGCAAGGACAGCAGTTGATCAGATGAGATCAGCACCAATTATCTTTACGATTTCATTAAATAATAATCTCAATCCACCTTCCTCTCAGTCCATCATTCGTGCCGAGCCAGATCTTCTGCGCTGAAAGTTTACATTAGCAGCCGATTCGACTGCATTCTTAAAAGGCAGGAGTTCCAAATCTTTTTCGATTCTTGTACCCCTTAGGCTTTTATAAATCTTCCTGTACCTCGTATTCAATATGACAGGGAATAAATACCATGCATATGCATACGAATGAAGAGCAGATTAAATTATTTTTCATAAAGAAAATTTTACTTTGTACATGACAATATCTTTAGCATCATAAAGTTTTTAAATGTTTATCAGAACAGTCAAATAAATTAGTGATATCACTGATTATGTTTCTATTTAACTAACTGTTTTATTTTTGGTAAAGTTATTTTTAAATATATACCTCATATCATGTTCAGCCTTCAGTTTGTTTTGTGCTTTGAACTTGATTGAGAATAAAACTTGCAGTTCTCTCTCCGATCCAAAACTTTTTTTTTCACTAACACTATTACTTTTGGAACATTTTAACAGGATAATATAACTATTAAGCAAATATTCCCTGTACCTTCTTTACAAGTTTCTTGTAGCTTTAAGGGTACACTTACCACAGGTTGAGAACCATTGTTATAAGGTGTCTGATCCATAACATTTTCTATTTCTCTACAGCAGATGATGAATCTTGTTGTTCTGTCAAACTTCTGGTTTCTTTATTTTAACTATGTTTCTTATGGTGCCAATAGCAGCTTCCCTTATACACTCATTGTCATATACTGTGTTCTTCCTCTAGTGTAAAGTGCCTCAACAGTGGGGTCAGATGATTAGCCACTGCTACAAGTTTAAATTTTTTTTTCTATGTCAATTCTCACAAGTTATACTGAACCTGATTTATGATCTCATACATGCCACATGCTATGGTTTACCCATAATCTGTACAAGGTGTTTGCATTTTCAGATGTGTACACCCTGTACATAATTTATGTACAGGTTTTCTAACCCATTCCCCTTATTACTGTGTCTCAAGAACACAGGATTTCCCATTTTCAGTCTTTGTGCAGGTTTTGCGGGTCTTTGTACAGGATTTTGGATTTTTTGTACAGGTTTTTCATCTCCGAGGTGTGGCATGCATGTGATCTTGATTTTTTAAAATTTAAATTAATAAAAATATCCTGTTTGACTGAAGACAGTTATGATATGTGGTTACGATATGTGGTGTCTATAATTTTAGAAAGTACTCGTATGTTCAATTTTACCATATGTAGTTCCCAGGGGTCTCTGAAGAATAGGACTACTGGACTGTCAGGCATGGGGCTGGTAACCTCATAATGTCAAACAAACTGCCACAGAAACATGTGACTGCTTGGTGCAGGCTTTCTGCAAGATGGACCAGCTGCAGTGGTGGCTCTATGCTCCGTAAGGAGCGCACAGGAACATGATGATGTTCAATTGACCAATCTGCTTATGGCGTAATCTCTCCTGGCCAATTACTCTGGTTTGGTTTGGTTTTAAAGACTCTGTCTTCAATCTGAGTGAATTAAATATTGTAGCCACAAGGAGGATCTCAGTACTGTGCAACAAAACTCAGCAGCCCACTGGCCGAGAATTCCCAATGTGTGTAATATAGGACATCATTAGGACATGCGGTTACCTCTTATAACTCGAGGTGGACGCGTACCTCTTAGCCACTCTGACCCCCGGCCAATTACTCTATCCATGGTAAATGAAAATACAAAAACTGAGTGTGTGGTTTTTTTTCCTTATTTTTATCCTTTTCACAGTTGGTATTAAGACCAGGGGTCGGCAAAGTTCGGCCGCGAAGCCAAGCGTGGCACGGTGGAACGAATTTCAAATGGCACGCTGTGAGTGAACTAAAATATTGATACAGTATATGAATTCATTTAAAAAAAAAAAAATGAATTTGTTAATTAAATCTATAATTCTTTTCAAAGGCAAATACCAGTGCTCAACAATCTCCTCCCTTTAGCTTATCGTGGCACAATTGGCTGTTTGTGATTTTTCTAGGATCTCAGTACAGTGCACGGTGCTTAACCTCAAAGCAGCTACCCAAAACCCCAGCAGGTTTGCTGGCAAGCGAATTTTGACGGGCAAGCGGTAGAGAATCCCTAGCGCTTGGGCGATGTATTTATTTCGTTTTGCTCGCAGTTTTTGACTCCCAGTGTGATAGGACATCATTATATTTCCGTTCCTATCCTTCCCCTCTCCTTCCGACTCTACACTCCGGCTGTCGCACCCATTCATGCCCGTACAGTCCGTTGCAGCACAAAAAAAAACTTTGACCAAAAAATACAAAAACTTATATTCGTTTCCTTTAGGACAACTGGAATCGTGCTGTTTGGTGCTTTTATGTTATGAAAGTGTCAAACCCAAGTGTACAAAGTACCAAACTTCTCATGTTTTAAAAACTCGAGAAAAGTGAAGCCATAAAAATGGCTGTTTCTGGCGTACCTCTTAGTAATTGGAACCACTACCTGTAGTTTACCACCTTCGGCCAATTACATCTTTTTTTGAGCAAGTGCCATGGTAAATGAAAATACGCTTCTTACGAAAAAACTGAGTGTGTTTTTTTTTCCGTATTTTTTTCCTTTTGATGGTTTTTTGTTTTTGACATAATCTTTATGTTGTTTTTAGCCCTGTCGGAAAGAAACTTTTAGTATTTCTGATTTCAATCATATCCTTGAACTCTGTTGGTTAAGCTTAACTTCTAGTTTCTGCTCTTGTGGTAAGAAAGTTGAAGTGTATGTGAATGGACGTGATGCGCCTAGCTTATAGTTTGCGAGATTATGGTGACCAATCGCGTATTTTATGATGAACTTTGCTGATTGATACCTTATTGGATGGTAGGTATAAACTGCAATTTGTAAGCTATTTTTATGTGTTACTACTGATGCCGCCACTGCATTTGTCGGAATAGTACACAAGGTATTTGTTAAACTTCTTGGGATCGTGGACGTCAAGTATTGAGCTAACCATTTGCATTATACACCAGGGGGAGTTTGTTGTGCGAAGATTTCATCACTATCCTGAACTCTGTAAATGGGCTTCATAGTTTCTCGCTCTTAAATGACCCCACAGGCAAATTCAAGCATTGTGGGGACCTCCCGCTTTAGTCTGAGGTAATGTTGTGAAACAGATTTGTAATCATGTTCTAAAGAACAATCAAGGTGTTTTCTTGATGATATATAGAACAAACATTTCCGGGAATTGAAGGACGGGGGACTAGCTGGCAAAGCTGATGTGGTCGGGGTAACTAACAAATCTGAATGCGTTTAAAAGGGGCAGGGTCAAACAGTACTTTGATCTTTTTGAGCAGTGGAAAGGATTTGCGTCAAAATTAGACACATTTTGCACGATATTTACCACTAACACATACACGTTACTTTCCAAACGTAAAGGCTCAATTCAAGCTGTCCAACAGAGATGAGCTTCAGAAGTACGTTGAAAGCGCTCACGTGACTTCCAAAAACATGTTTTCATTACCTCATCAAGCCGACTTAATTGATCATATATTAACATCCCATTTTTTTGGATGTTGACAATTTTGGCACGATTCAAGGCTGATGAAAAAAAAAAAAAAAATTAAAAGGATTGCTTGGAAAAGTCAGTGCCATCCTATGGATCTCATGAAGCGTTCACCTTTTAAAAAACTTTTTGGGTCAAAACTTATACAAAAAATGAATTTTTGAATTGACAAAATACACACCTGATAGAAGCATATAATTCAGATCAATAATTTCAAATTATTAAAATAATTTTAAACCTGTTTTTGGTTTATTTTAATTTGTTTTTGTTCTTCAAACTATTGGACTTTCCTTCAAAAAAAAACGAAACTTTTAGACCTTTTTAGACATTGGAGAAAAGTTATTTAAATCGGAATGTACAAGATCAGTTTTTCTATTATCTGATGGGGGGCAAACTAAAGGCCTGCAACATACTGTTTTTACTGCACTGTAAGTCTTTTTTTTACGGACCGTTTTCGAGAACAAACACTTTTCTCAACGAATTTCAAGCTGGGGGAGTGGTTATTACTAGTTTTGCTGCGCCCGCTAGTCTGGCGTCTACCTGCTACCGTAGTTTTGCTGGGATGTTAGTTTAGTTGCGTTATCCTTTACCAGAACGTGGCAGGACCCCAGCATTTAATTGCCTGTGGCACATCTAGCACCCCAGCTTTTCCATTGTATTTCCTGGCTTTTTATGAAGTTGATAAGGGTTCAACTCAGAATGCATTTCGCTTTGTTCCACCTTAGGGCAGGTCTCCTGGTGTGAATCCAGATATTGTCCCCGAATACTCACCAGCACTTTTTTGCCTCAAAGCCCTTTTTACAGAGGAAATATTGGAAGAACTTGTTGTGTCTGTCAATGATTATGCTGATCACCTCTGTCAGTCAAAAGCTGCAACAGCGAGCAATAGGTCTGTTTATCGCAACTGGCATCCAAGAATACTACATGAACTTTACAGGTTTTTTCTGTTATCACAGCCATAGGCATTGTCAAAAAACCAAAAATGAGAGATTACTGGTCTCAGGAGCCTTACATACAGACTCCTTGGTTCAGGCAGATATTTACAAGGGACAGGTTTCAAGCATTGTATCACACAATGTTCCAATAAAGTGATATTGACATGCAGGGAAAAGCAAAAATTGAGCCATTTCTGCAGAAACTCCTAACACGATTTCAGGAGGCATTTTATCCCTACAAAGAGCTGTCTTTAGATGAAATGGTGATAGAGTGGAAAGGCAGGTGGGCACATAAAATGTTCAATGCCTCAAAGCCTAAGAAATATCATGTCAAGACCTTCTGCCTTTGTGTCAGTAGTACTGGTTACGTTATCAATTTGTAGATTTACTTCGGTGCCAATACATCATACAGTCCTGAGCTAGATGTAAAGAGCCAACAAGCCATCAAAGTCTTTGATACACTGCTAAAACCTTGTGGGAAAGGTCATCATATTTATGCAGATCGTTACTACACAAGTTTTGCATTGCTGCAATATCTTACCGACAACAATCAGTATTTTACTGGAACTGTAAATATAAATCGTAAAAATTTTCCAAAGGCGCTGAAGACTACAAAACTGATGCATCTCTAGAAGAAATGGTTTCTCGATCTAGAAAGTAAATTTCTTTGTGTAATGTTTAGAGATAAAAAGGCAAAAAATTCATGCATTCTAGTGTCAAGTTCTGCAACTGTGGAAACCAAAGAAATCACAAATCGTTTCGGCGAAAGAAAGCATAAACCCGCTATGAATGATGACTACAACCAACAAATGAATGGATGTGACAAGGTTGACCAGTGTGTAACAACCTATGGAACATTCAACAGAAGAACCAGAAAGTCGTGGAAGAAAATATTCTTTCGGATCTTTGAAGTTTCCCAGTTGAATGCTTTTGTGTTGGTTGCACTCAGCAGATCAAATAATTCAAAGAAGCAGACCCTACTGCAGTTCAAGAATGAGTTAATTACAGAACTTAGTCGTATTGCTTCTGATATTATCCAGAATATCCCACACAGAGTAACCCATGCAAATCAACACAAAAGTCCATTGAACCGTCTGTGTGGAACCAGACACATTGTAAAAAAATCGACATTTCTGCACAGGTGCGTCATTTGTAGCACCCCTCAAGTTAGAGTGAGAACATTTTGTTATTGTGATGGGTGCACAGATCATCCACACCTTCACCCAAATGACTGCTTTGCCAAATAACATGAGGCAAAGTAGTTTAATTTAAAGAATGAAGGGAAAATTTACATTGTATATAGTATACTGTCAGATTTGGAGTGCATCTTCAAAATGTGCCAACAAAATTTTCAATTGTAATAAAAATAGTATTTATGAAAAGAAGCAGCTGAAACTTTTCTACGTTTTGTGAATGTACTTTCAAATGGAAGTGGTTTTAGGAGTTTCTGGCTTCAAATTGGATTATTTTTGTGGGTAAGTACAACTCTTTTTCAAATTTTTAAATATTTGTAAATTGTCCTGCACTGTACTGTAGAGGCTGCATGCATGTTTAAAATCATTCAACATTTCAGTTAGATGCATGTCAAAAGAGTTTCTTTTCTCCACATTTTAATATATAACATTTCATGTTATCATTATAAATAAAGTATTTAATGCAAATTCAGTAACGGTAGTCATGTCTAAATATAGGCTAAAATATTTTTGAGCTTTGTCTAAATATACCAAAGAATTTCAGATTGTTATAAAAACTATTTGTGCTCAGAAACAACTGCAACTTTCCTACATTATGTGAAAATGGCTGTAGTTTAAAATAAAAGTAGTTTTAGGGGTTGAAGTTTACCAGAATTAATTACACATAGTGATAAGTACAAATTGTTTTTCATTTTTTTACATTAAAATGTTTTTTTTCATTCATTACTCTATATGTTGCATGCATGTTTAAAACCACTGAACAATTCAGTTAGGTGTATGTCAAAGGAGTTTCATTTCTCTACATTTTGATATATAACACTTTATGTTATCTTTATAAATAAAGTATTTAATGCAAAATCAGTAATGGTAGTCATGTCTGTAAATATAGGATTAAAATATGTTTGCGCTTTGTCTAAATTACCAAACAATTTCAAATTGTTATAAAAACTTTATTTGTGCTCAAAAACAACAGCAACTTTCCTACATTATGTGAAAATGGATGTAGTTTAAAATAAAAGTAGTTTTATGAGTTGAAGTTTACCAGAATTAATTACACATAGTGATAAGTACAATTTGATTTTAAATTTTAAAAATTTTCTGCACTCATTACTGTATATGGTGAATGCATGTTTAAAACCACTGAACAATTTAGTTAAGTGCATGATATAGGGGTTTCATTTCTTCACATTTTGATATATAACACGTTATGTTATCTTTATAAATAAATTATTTAATGCAAAATCTGTAAATGTAGTCATGTCTAAAAATGTACTCTCTGAAATTAGCTCGTAAAAACGTGGTTTTTGAGCTCGTATACTAAGAGTTAATGTGCTAATGTAGCTGTAATGTACTGAGTATGGGTTTCCACTTTTTAGAATAACCAATATGAGGGGAGGCTATGCTGGAGCCTTGTCGGTTGAGTAGCGCTAGAAATAAAGACATGAACTGTTAACACTTTGTCTCGTGTTATGAATATTCTGTTATAGCCGACAGTGCAGAACCTGATAGTAGCTGTAATGTTTCTGTAGCAATTTGTTTTACACAAACACAACCCCATTGGTCAACTCTTACGTCATGCCTGAGCCAGCAGAAGTCCTATTCTGTCTTCGTCTCCTCAAAGACTCTTAAGAACAACATGGAACAAGGCTGATAATGCTCCAGGTAATCTAATCTCAGAGCATGGGACAGGAAGATTTGGCATAAGTTTGTTGAAAGCCTTAATTCCTTGGGAAGTTGAAGGCTGATGATAAATCTAATCTAAGAATACTGTTACAGGACATACCTAACAACACCTTCCAATGCAGACAAAAAAGCCAGTTGTTCGTAGAAAATATCTTTGGGGATGCGACCATCTTCCTTGTGGTGTACATGGCCAAGCCAGCGTAGTCTGCACTGTCTAGACAGTATATACATGCTCTGAAGGCCATCATGTGACAGCACCTCTACATTTCTCACTTTGTCTTTCCAGGAAATACCAAGGCTGTGGTGTAGACACAATAGATGGAAGGTATTGAGCCTGTTTTTTTGCTTAGCATAGGTTGTCCATGTCTCGCTGCCATATAGTTCAGCATACTGGCTATGGTAGACCCCAGATATGTGAAATAATGCACCACTGCCAATTAATAGCTATCGAAAGTAATAAATGTTGCAACATCCATAGCCTGACCCAGCACATTTGTTTTCTTTAGACTTATTGTTAGGCCAACATTTTTTTTTTTAAATTAATGAAGAACAATATCCCGTTCAACCTCTGATGGGTTATAATTAGGATATATATTGTTTTCGACCCAGAGTCCGCTGGGAGGACAACATTAGACAATCTTTGAAGGACCGAGGACTAGAATGGAACCAGGCCAGGAGGAAGACAGCTGATAGGATAGTCTGGCGCTCTCTTTTCCAAACCTCTACACCTCACGGTAGAAGGGGAACAACTAAGTAAGTATATACAAGGGGATTGACATAAGTCTTGGGCCTGACCATGAAGGACATGTCACAGAGAGCTGAAATTTTGTATAGTGTTTATTCCTTTTCAATATAGCCACCATCTGAATTGACACACTTCTGCCATCTCTGCTTGACCTTGAAAAGACCTTGGGAGTAGAACACCCTATTTTTCAAACTAAACCAGTCATCACATGCCAGTATAACCTCTTCATCGCTGTCAAAATGATTTCCTTTTAGCTGTTTTTTAAGATTTGGGAATAGAAAAAAGTCTGATGAAGCCAAATCTGGAGAATATGGTGGGTGTGGAAGAATTTCAACATTCAAATAGTTGTTTGCTAGCTGCACAAGCCGTGCTTTGTGAGAGGGCGCGTTGTCTTGAAGCAAAGGAAGATTTTGAGTGCGCGTTATCCCTCGTTTCCTGGTCACAACCTTTCTTAGTTTGGTGAGAAGATCTGCATAGTACTGTCCATTAACTGTGTTGCCATGAGGCAGATAATCTTTCAACAGGACACCTTTGCCGTCCCAAAAAACAGCCAGCATCACTTTTCCTGCAGATTTCTGCGCTCTCGGCTTGAAAGGTGTTGGAGAGCCCGGGATTTTCCATTGCATGCTGGCAATTTTGGATTCGGGGTCATAATGGTGTACCCAAGTCTCATCTACTGTCACCATGGTCTCCAAAAAATGTTTTGACTGACACTTTTTGAGCAACTGTTGACAGCAATTTACCCTCGTTTGCTTCTGTTCACGTGTCAAGTCACGGAACCCAGCGTGCACACACTTTTCTCATGTTCAGTCTGTTGTGTAAAATTCCATAAACTGTTCTTTCATTTAGTTTTACTCTACTAGCTATCTCCACAATTGTCATTTTTCGATCCTGGTCAATGATTTTCTTCACTCTTGCTGCATTTTTATCGTTGCACTCTGAGGCTGGTCTACCAGATCTTGGCAGATCAGCAACATTTGAGCGACCGCACTTAAACTGTTGACACCAGTTTTTTACCGAAGTATATGAAGGACACGAATCACGAAACACTGGTTCCATCTCCCTGTGTATTTCTGTAGGTGTTTTTCCCTGAAACATCAGAAATTTTATCACAGCTTTGGCCTCCTTCTTTTCCATTGTTTTGTCAAATCTTTGGAGCAGCAGATCCAGTCAATAGGGTACATTGCGCCGTGCACCGTAGCGGAAAAACCCATTGAAGAAACAAATGCGTACTTCACACATTCAGTGCAAATATGATGAACTTTAAATGTGCCAAGTTTCATCTTCCTCCTGTGAATCCTTCATGGTCAGGCCCAAGACTTATGTCAATCCCCTTGTATATTGTTTTCAATTCCAAATAATATGAACAACTGCCTTGCATGCTTGGGTGAAGCAATTAATCAAGCTCTACAGCTCCTGTTCACCCGTGTGTTACCGGGTCCCGAAAGGGGAGCAAAGAATAGTAACACTGTACCCTACCAGGCATGTCGTAAAAAGCGACTAAGGAGGGTTGGGCATGGGGCTGGTTACCCCATCCCGTAAAAAACTTGTTACCATAAAAACTTCAACAAATATGGACAAGTCAAATAAAGAATATAAATCAACTCAGCCGCCCAAGACAGAAGAAGGTCCTCTGGAAAAGAGGCACATGAAGCAACCTAGAGAAAGCCGAAAGGAGTCTGGGTTGCCGACTAACCTTTTTTCGTCTAAGAGAACTGGAAACAGAGGTGAAAATGATGAGGAAAACATGGAAAGAACTTGAGTGGATGGCACAGAACAGGAAGACTTGGCATGTGTTTGTTGAAGGCCTATGCTCCTTGGGGAGCTAAAGGGTATTGATTAAAGCTCCTGTTGACTTCGAGTGACGAATGCAGCTTCATCAGCGAACAAAAAGTCTCTTATAGTGACACTTCTGATTTTCGTTTTTGCCTTCAGCCTTGAGAGGTTAAACAGTCGGTCATCTGACCTAGTGTGAATGGAAATGCATGTTTCAAGAGTAAGGCAAAGAAGATCCCGAATAGAGTCAGAACAAGGACGCAGCCTTGTTTGATGCCACTGCACATGTCAAAGGGATGTGACATGTTTTCAGCAAACTGGACTGTTCCATTCATGTCTTCATAGATGACCTTATCATTTCTAGTAGGGCTGCCTATTTTCAGAAGTAATTTGAAGAATCCATCCCTGCTATCCAAATCAAACACCTCTGCGAGGTCAATAAAGGCAATATTTAAAGGCTTTTTTTGTTCTCTTCATTTTTCTTGAAATTGGCGGACAGAAAAGATCATGTCCACTGTTGATCTACCAGCTCGGAATCCACACTGCGACTCTAGATAAATGCAATCAGCTAATTTGTATAGTCGCACTAACATAACTGTGGCTGGTGGTTGCCTAACTTGAAGTGGGCAGTAGTTGTCCAGTGAGACCCTAGAACATCTCCCACTGTCAGAAGTAACCCCTGGTGCCATGCCTTATGCCAGTTTGGCAAAATGTTTAAAACCAGCAACTGCTACTTCCTGTTTTGTGCTGACACCACAGGGTAAAGCTTCAGTGTCCTCTCAAGGTTGCAAGCTTGGCACAGTTATATGGAGATAAGCCGTTGCCAATGCAGCATGTTCCTCCTCTTCACGTAGCGGGTAGGTCAAAAGGAACAGCAGTAGCCAACACAGTTTAGTACTAGTGGCATCGCAGGAGTTGCCAGAATATTGTTGAATCAATATTAGACTGCCTTAGGGATTCTGACTCTGAATTTATCCTCAAAGTTTACTCCCAAAGTCTTTCCCATAAACAAATATTCCCGCGAGGCAGTAGAGGTTTGAAATCTGAGTTTTTACCTTCTCCAAGATAGGCTACCAATCAAAGACTACGAACCCAACCAGCATAAAGCTGCTCGTTTCAAGGTGCCAGTGACTCACTTTGCCCTTTCTCCAGTCAGTAGAAACAGTTCTTTCGGGCTCAAATTGAGCCACATGTGAAGGACAGTAACGCTTATCTTAACATAGTATAGTAAAATGTGTATGTCCTATAATACTTCCCGATAACATCTCAGACAGTACATGTCCAATGTTGTTGTTATTGATCCAGCGGCACTTGGGCTCTCGCCCTTCGGCCCAATGCCATGTAGTGATATCTGCATGTTTTTGCAAGTTGATACATGTCCAATAAAAGGGAAATATCAATCAATCAGTGCCCTTTAGCTGCCCCAGGATCACAGACCTTCAACAAACACGTGCAGCAAAGTCCTCATTTGCATGTGCCATCAGCTCAAGTTCTTCCCATGACTTCAACATTTTCATGTGCCATCAGCTCAAGTTCTTCCCATGACTTCCAAATTTTTACATTTTTCATCCAATGTTCCCTTCCACATGTCTCCTCAATTGTTGCCTTCAGCCTCTTCCATGACTTCCTCAACATTTTCATGTGCCATCAGCTCAAGTTCGTTCTTCCCATGACTTCCTCAACATTTTTCATGTGCCATCAGCTCAGGTTCTTACCATGTTCAACTTCACTGTTGCCATCAGCGCTTCAAATGACTTCCTACACATTTTCATGTGCCATCAGCTCAAGTTCTTCCCATGACTTCCTCAACATTTTCAGGTTGCCATCAGCTCAAGTTCTTCCCATGATTCAGCTCAATTTTTCATGTGCCATCAGCTCAAGTTATTCCATGACTTCCTCACATTTTATGTGCCATCAGGCTCAAGTCTTCCATGATTCCTCAACATTTTCATTTTGCCCCCTGTTCTCTTCTCCGTGTGTTTTGGTCTACTCTGCATCTCTTTAACTAGAGATTACAGCACCCGTTTTTTATTAAACTTCTATAGCTTTCTTTGGTTGTTAGTTTTGTCTTTAATTCTCCATGTTTCAGTGTTTCAATAGGAACTAATCCTTTCACAAAAGAGAATTGGTGTTTAACTCACCAGTGGGGGGCTTATACAAACGTAGAACAAGAGCTCCTGTTATGCCACAGAGGAACATATATGCCTAAAACCATAACAAGGCATTCTCCATTTGTACAATCTTTGAGCTAGGTGTAGCGCATGTGAGTATGTGAAATTTTTAATTTTCATACAGTAAAATTATAACAAATATTATTTTCTAATAATAAAATATTGGAGGCTGAACAGGGGTGTTTTCTTTAGAATAGTATTAAAAATTGTTCTTAAAACTATATTTTGTTGGTTTGGTTTTTTTTTAATTAAAATTGGATATAGCGATTTCAAAAAGACCTAACTCTAGTAGGAAATGAGAAATGAATGATGCTAGCTGAGGAAGTCGAGGGTAAGCGGCCGTAAATTCAGTAAAATATGAACAAATAATTAAAATTTTTAAAATAAAAAAGGTTGGGGTTAGTGTGGATAAGAGGTTTAATGGGCGTTCACGACACGTAATTTCTAAAGGTACTAGTTGTTTGGTTCCCATATTACAGAGAATAAAATTAGAATGGAAAATTAATTATCAGAACACAGTTGTGTCCTAAATGATGTCACTGCCCCCTACCACCTTGATTCTACATCAGTAATGGGATTGGATACCCGAGCCTTCGCGGAAAAAGGTGACGAAAAAATAGGAGGTCCAGTGTACAAGTTGTGCACCGTTTAAAAATACCTCGGCAGTTAGGAAAATCATAAAGAATAAGCCATACAGCGATGACCAGGCTAAATTTAGAAAAAATAGGATAACCTAATGTTAGCTGCTCCTACTTCTTGCACACCACAAAGTGTTCCATCTATCCTTGGAACATTGGGGTGCTCAATAAAGACGTTTGCGAAATGCGTCATTGCGCGTAAGAATTATGACGTGAGTGCTTGTGCTCGGCTACAAGGAGAGATTGTTTTGTGTACCGGCCGAGATGGCTGTGTTTTAAAATGTGTTGCTAATGTCCGCTTACATATTCATATGTGATATTCTTGGATGTGTCGATTTATTATCTATATCCTTTATTGGAACTCATGGACAATGTTACTTGGATAATAATGATTATAAACTCAATGTACGGGACTGCGATGGACTTTACACAGAATATTTTTTGTCGATTATCTACTGATTTTATAAAAGGTACAAAATGAGTACTGAACCATTGCCGTTGGCCTATGGATGCATTTGCCAGTAATAGAGGGTGTCCATAAAGTCTCTTTACAATTTAACAAATTTATTACAAAGACAATTGATGAGATATCTTAATCAGATTTGTTCTATGTACTCAGTGGTTATCAAAGTTTTTAATCACATACCTTTATCGTATTTCAGGTACCCTGTTGATGAAAGAGGTACTGTTTAATGAACCCCTACAAATCTACTCCTCAAGAGAAGGCACAATGTGTCATGGTTTATTGAAACAAAATCGGATAGGCAGACTCAGCAAAACTACAGACAGGGTACCTGACATATGATAAAGGTATGTGATTACAAACTTTGATAACCACTGAGTACATAGAACAAATCTGATTAAGATATCTCATCAATTGCCTTTGTAATAAATTTGTTAAATTGTAAAGAGACTTTATGGACACCCTGTATATCTTCTGCTATATCAGGTCTACTGCTGCATTCACGTAAGTTTCTTATAGCTTGAATAGCAGAAAGTGAGTCTGTTAACACTGTCAATTTATGAGGAGGGTTGCCAATGAAGATTTCCAGAGCTTTCAGAATTGCAACCATCTCTGCCCTGAACATAGATGTATTATCTGTTAAACTATATCCTTTCACCATTTGCCATATGAGAACACAAATTCCTATCCTCAATTTGTTATTATCTCCTTTAGATGCATCTGTGTACACTGTAATACTGTCTTTTGATATTTGTTGAATATATTTCCTGGCTTTGTTATTGATAATAGCCATGTTGTTTTATTAATTATGCCTGCCGGATGGTAGTCTGTATCTGGTTTCGTGAGTTCCCTGGGTGATACCACCCATTTGTATATACTACTGTTATTAATTGATGCATCTAGGGCATCCAAGTGTACTAGTTCCTCCATGCATTTCCAACCTGTCAGATATCTACTGGTAGTCATGAACCTGTTCTGAGTTGTTGTTAACTGATACCTAGCAAATGCTGGAAAAGCAGGATGAGTCTTGTCCAAAATAATTTTGGTCGTGTAATTTAGTTTTAGTTCCTTTCTCCGAAGTTCCAAAGGGAGGACTCCTAAGGCATGCTGGCATTGTAGGAAATGAAAAAGCGGATAAAGAAGCTAAGAAAAGTAGAAATAATTCATTCATTCATAACCCTCCACTCCCAAAGGAGCATAGGCCTTCAACAAACACATGCCAAGTCCTCCTGTCACGTGCCATCATCTCAAGTTCTTTCCATGTTCTCCTCATCATTTTCACCTCTGTTTCCAACTCTCTTCTCCATGTACTTCTTGGTCTTCCTCTGCCTCTCTTGCCTTGGGGGTTCCAGAACAAGGACTGCCTTGTAATGCTATCAACAGGTTTCCTCAGTGTGTGTCCTATCCATCGCCATCGTCTTCTTCTCATCTCTTGTTCCACTGGCACTTGTCCAGTTCTTGTCATCAGTTCCACATTGGTAACCTTGTCATACCATTTTAATCCCTCTATTCTATGCAAGCACCCATTTATGAAAGTCTGTAGCTTTTTGGTTGTTGTCTTTGTTGTTCTCCATGTCTCCGAGCCATACAATAGGACTGACTTCACATTTGAGTTGAAGATTCTTATTTTCGTGTTGGATCCTATTTCTCTTGATCTCCATATATTTCCCAATGCAATGAAAGCTCCTCTTGCTTTTTGTATTCTTATTTTGATATCGCTGTCTGTCCCTCCAACTTTATCTATATTACTGCCAAGATATGTGTATGATTCTACCTCTTGTATTGGCGTTTCTTCAAGTTCAACCCTGTTTTCATTACCTGCATTTATTCGCATTATTTTTGTCTTTTCCCTGTGTATTTTCAGACCCAATTGCTGTGACCTCTCATCGAGTGTTTTCAATTTGTCCTGCATCTGATTACGGTTATGGGACAGGAGAGCCAGTCATCAGCAAAATCCAGATCATCCAACTGCTTAGTCAGAGTCCACTGGATTCCATTTCTGTTGTGTGTTGTCGATGATCTCATAACCCAATCTATTGCCAGCAAGAAAAGAAATGGAGACAAGAGGCATCCCTGTCGCACTCCTGTTCTTATCCCAAATGGTTCTGTAAGCTGTCCTTCATGAAGAACTCTGCACGTCATGTCTTCATAGGTTTTCTTTATTAAATTAATGATCTTCAGGGGAACTCCATAATGCCTCATCAATTTCCAAAGTGATTCTCTGTCCACACTGTCAAATGCTTTTCCGTAGTCCACAAATCCGATGTATAGTGGTGAATTCCATTCCAGACTTTGTTCAACTATTATTCTCAAAGTGGCTATCTGGTCTGTACATGATCTGTTTTGTCGAAAACCTGCTTGTTCATCTCTCAATTTCTTGTCTATGGACTCCTTTAATCTCTCAAGGATAATCCTGTTCAATACCTTTCCTGGCACTGATAGTAACATTATTCCTCTATAATTTGTGCACTCTTGTAGATTTCCCTTCTTAGGCAACTTAACCAGATATCCTTCCTTCCATTCTGCTGGTATCTCTTCTCTTTCCCAGACCCTACCAAGCAATTTATATAACATCTCTGCAGCCGTGTCGATATCTGCTTTGATGGCCTCTGCTGGAATGCCATCAGGTCCAGACGCTTTTCCATCTCTTAGAAGCTTTATGGCTTTCTTTATTTCTTCCTTTGTTGGTCTTTCACCGTTAATTTGTAGCTCTTCTTCTGCTGGCTGGATGTCCGGCGGGTTTTGTGGAGCTGGTCTATTGAGAAGGTCCCCAAAATATTCTGTCCACCTCTTCATTTGCTCTTGTATATTGCTGAGCAGTTTCCCATTCTTATCTTTTATGAGGCAACTTGTTTGCTTGTATTTCCCTGTTAGCTTCTTTGTGCTGCTATACAGTTCTCTCATATTTCCTTTGGCTGCAGCATCTTCTGCCTCTCTTGCCAACTCCTCAATATACTTCCTCTTGTCTCTTTTGATACTTCTTTTTACTTCTTTGTTTGCTTCTGTGTACACTTCTTGAGCCTTGGCTTTGGAACTTCTGGTTTTGCTTGTGTTTAACTCTGCTTTCTTGTTTTTTCTATCTTTTATCTTATTGATGGTTTCTGTTGTTATCCATGCTTTTTGTTGTCTTTCCCTTTTCCCCAGTATTTCTTCACATGTCTCCTTCCATACCGTTTTGACCTGCTGCCAATAGTCTTCTGTATTCTCTACATCTTCCAACTGTTGGAGCACTTGGAATTTGTTGGATACTGTGACCGCAAATTTGTCTCTTGTTTCTTGATTTCTTAGCTGTCCTACATTAAACTGTTGTCTATAATTTTGCATTGTTGCATATCTCTTGAGTTTCATTTTTACTTTGGCTATCAGAAGATGGTGATCTGATGCCACATCTGCTCCTCTATATACCTTTACATCCTGCAATGATGATCTAAACTTCTTATTTATGCATATATGATCGATCTGATTTTCTGTTCTATGGTCTGGTGATATCCATGTTGCCTTGTGTATTCTCTTATGTGGAAACATGCTTCCTCCTATAGGCAGTTGATTTGAAGCACAGAAGTTTGCGAATAGTTCTCCATTTTCATTCATTACTCCTAGCCCATGTTTTCCCATGACTTCTTCAAATCTGGTATTGACTGTACCTATCTTTGCATTCATGTCACCCATCAAAATTGTGATGTCTCTTCTTTTTACTTTATCCATAATTTCCTGTAGTTTAGTATAAAATGCTTCTTTCACAGACTCTTCTTTGTCATTAGTTGGTGCATAACATTGGATGACATTGACATGAATTTTCTTTTTAGCTGTTTTGAAAATAGCTGTTATTATTCTGGGTCCCACAGCTTCCCATTCAATGAGTGCTTTCTGTGCTTCTTTAGATAACATAAGAGCTACCCCTTCACTGTGGTGTGAACTTTCGTCTTCGTGTCCTGAGGACAGCACCAATTCACCTGTGATGAGTTTCTTCCTGTCTACCCCCTTCCACTTTGTTTCACACATTCCCAGAACCTCGATTTTGTATTCCCTCATTTCTGCTGCTACTTGTGCCACTTTCCCTTGTTCGTTCAATGTCCGAACATTCCAGGTGCCAAATCTGGAAGTTCTCCTAGAAGAAAGAAGGTTAGTCAGCAACACAGACTCCTTTCGGCTTTCTCTGTGTTGCATCATACGCCTCCCCGCAAGAGGACCTTCCCCTGTCTTGGATGGCTGTGTTTTATTTTCTTTATTTGACTTGTCCATATTTGTTGAAGTTTTTTGTGGTTTAAATTTTTTTTACAGGATGGGGTAACCGGCCCCATGCCCAACCCTCCTTAGTCGCCTTCTACGACATGCTTGGCAGGGGACAGTGTTACTATTCTTTGCTCCCCTTTCGGGCCCCGGTAACACACGGGTGAGAAATAATAGAAACCAAATAAATGCGGGGATGAGTAAAAACAGAGATCAAAAGCTTAATTAAAAGAATAATAACCGAGGAATGGACAGTAGGGTAGGATGGAAGTCTGAAGGGCAGACGTGCATATAAATTGTTCAAGGCTCCAACAAGAATGTGTCAGGTATCTGGAGAACTAAAAATTCATAGCAATAAGAAACTTCTTAGACTGCACCTAGGAATGGGCTATTTTAGAATAGAAGAATCTTACTGTGCAGAGTGCCTAAAGAAAAATAATATAGAGCATTTCCTGTTAAAATGTAGGGGGTATGAACAACAGAGAAAACCAATATTAGATTATTTACAGGCATGCCATTCATCCATAACTTTGGAACAAGTGTTGAAAATAGATAGACTTAGAGAATTGCACAATATAGTAAAACAGTTTATAACATGAACTAAAATTAATATATAAAAATCAATGATGGTGTGAGGAAAAGTGAGTCTGATGGGGTGCTTGTATGGCTGATGGCAGATAATTGGTGGATTTGATGTAATATCGGACACTCACCGGGCTTTCTCACCCCTTTTCATCTTGTTAACAACAAGATAGTTATTAGAGACTTCATTTTAGTTTGTTTTATTGGCGGCTCTCTAGTAAGGGCCCCGCTCGGTATATAAGAGTTAGTGCCCAGGCATTTTAATTTATAGAAGTGTTTAAACATGGTTCCATCTTTACGCTTTGGTTAGTGCATTCTTGGGGACTGCCCTTTTCTGTTGAGATGACCAACGACTTCTGTATTTTTGCTAATAAGGCTAAGGCCTTTATTTTCAACTTTCTATCACTATTGTATCGACCATTCCTGCAGCTCCATTTTCACTTTTTGCTATTAAGACTTTATCATGTCATGCATGTCTCCAAGTTCTCTTATAGTATGTCTGCTGAATGATATTCCTGGCATGTCCTCTAGAGATCTCATTTATTTTCACTGTACAGATTTGTGAACAGATCCATGGTGACAGCAAACATCATTTCTGTCAGACAGAAAACATGTAGTTTCTTACAATAAACTCAATACTGGTAATAAATACTGGTGTTCCTCAGGGTTCTATACTTGGTCCTCTACTTTTTACCATATACATTAATGACCTTCCCTTTTCCACATCAAGCACTCATCCTGTGATCTGTTTGCAGACAACTGTATCTGTTTACAAGAGTGATAAAAATGTTGTAAAAACTACTCGATAACTATCGTTACAAAAAGGATGCAGATAAATCTGTATTAAGTGGAGCAACAGTAATCGCATGCTAATAAAATATCATTAAAACAACTAGAATGCATGTTAATATCAACTAAACAAAAATTACAAAATTCCCAGAGAAAACAACACTCAGATCTACATTGGTACACTCACTAATTGAAAACGTTAATGAACATAAAAACTCTAGGTATAAATCGTTGACCAGCATCTAAACTGGAACTCACATGTACATGCCACTGACTCAAGCAAACGGCACAGAAAGTTTACCAGTTAGCTAAAATCAAACATTTCCTAGATGAAGATGCACGAAAATTGTTCTATATATCTCTCACATACAAGCAAACCTTGACTATTGCTCCACAATCTGGGATGGGTTGCTCAATGTCCAACACAAAGAGATTCTGTTCACTACAAAAGCATGCAGTGCGTCTAGTCTCTGACAAAAACTGCCTAAACTCAGTGTGTAGATTTCTATAAAAAACCTCCGAATACTGCCCTTCAAGAAAGCGCCTTCTGTTTAACAAAGCTAAATTTGTTTCACAAAATCCTGTCAACCACAATGCTCCAGCATATCTGTGGCCAATGTTCAATTTACAATGAAAAGATGCAGTCTACGCTTTAACAGATTTGCAAGTTGCCCAAGCTAGGCTTGACTTATTCAAGAAAAGCTTAGGCCTAAACTCTGCTGCTCATCTTTGGAATTGTCTTCCACATAACCTAAAGAAACAAACCTCAGTCCCTATTCATACAATCATAGAATTTTTTGAATACTTTCTGAATTCCTGATTACATTGCCCCCCCTAATCGGATTATCTTTTCTTATAACAACAACTGTAGGTTCTAATGACGATGTTTGTACTTTTCAACATATTTTATGTCATGCTTATAAGTAATTAATGTTAATATTAGTGTGCTATATTATTATTTTACTTTACGTTGAATTTCTTGAAATTGATATGTAACATGCATATGAGAATAAATGAATTCAGTATGAAAGGTGAGCGAAAGGAAGGGCAGAATGTCAGATATGGGCCTGCGTGCCCAATTCTCAACCCTTTGAAAATAAAGTTCGTTTCGTTCGTTCGTTCCCTGCCTGACACCCTTTTTTACTTGCTGCAACGTTCAATTTGGCTGCTTTTTCTTTCAGCTGCTGTTTGTTGATGGTACATGTTCTTTATCATCCTCAAGTCTTTACCATCAATGCCTTCTAACATTTTTGATAATTTCCTCATGTTTCACTTTGTTAAATTCCTCAGTGTAATCTATAGAGCACAAGTACAAGATCTGTCTTCACCTCTCTGGCTCTTTCTATTAATGTTCTTATAATATATATAGCATTTTTTTTATTACTGGTGTTTGCTACTTTTCTTTGTAGCATGCTTTCTTTCAACCATCTACATGGAGCTGTTTGGTTATATCAGGACGCATTTCATATATTGTAATGTGCTTTTGTTTGTATTTATTTTATATTATATTATATCTAGTAATATATATAGCATTGTTGTTTGTGCCTTTACCTTATAACAAATCCACACTGTTCATAAACTGATTTCTGGTTTTAATTTTATTTCTCACTCTTCTCATGATAATTCGTAATAATATTTTGGTTACATGAGTCATAAGACTAATGGTATGCCACGTTCTTCACATTCCATGGTTCCAGGTTTCTTTGGCAAAGTTATGAATATGGATTTTAGCAATATCATCGGGTATTTCACCTCAGTTGTAGATGTCATTTAAGAGTTTTGTTATCACTTCTATTCCAAGTTTTCCCAAAGCTTCCTAGTCCTCTATTGTCACATTATCTGGTCCAGGCACTTTGTCTTTCTTCATGTGGCGCATGGCAATCCTCTACCTCTGCCACAAGTATTGGAGGTCCCTTCACAAATGTCCTTGATCGTTCAAATCTGGTCTTTCATCATCATACAGCTCCTTGATGTATTTCTGTCCACCTTTCTATCATGTTCTCATGACCCTTTAACAATGTTCTTTCTTTTGATTTCAAACAGCCAGTGACTGTTTGTGTCCTTCTGCCTGTTAACTTTTTTATTTGCTTGTACATAGATTTTGTGTCTTTTCAGTTCTGTACTTCAGCTCTCTGTACTTCTGGTTTAGCCATGTTTCTTTTGCTGTTTTACATTTGTTTACTATTTCCTTATTTTAGTCTGTCATATTCTTCGTTGTCTTGCTTCTTCTTCCTTCTTGCATCCAATCAGTTTTTAAAAGTTTCATCTGTCATCCACTTCTTCTTTGCAGTCCTCTTTACTTCTGGTACGATTTCTTTGTGATGTTTGATGTATCGATTCCTTTAGCATTTGCCACTGTTCATCTATACTCTGTATTATATCTATTGCATTGTACCTATTCTGTATTGTAATGTTGTATCTTTCACTCATTTTCTTATATGATTTAAGTAAGGTTAAGTCTAACTTGATGTTTTTTTAAAGCTCGCTTTACTTTCTTCAATTTTATTCTAAGTTTTCCTATTACTGGTACATGGTCGCCGTTGAAGTCTGCTCCTGGCCTAGTTTTCACAGATTTCAAACTGTTTCTAAATCTCCTACATATTAGTATGTAGTCACTCTGATTATGAACATTGTTTCCTGGGCTTTTCCACATCAAAAGACGTCTAGGATGTTGTTTAAACCACGTGTTTCCAACTATCATATCACGCGTTCTTGCCCACTCTGTCAGTCCGTCACCTCTCTCATGTCTTTCTCCGAGGTCATACTTACCAGTCACATCATCAACTTTTTCATTTCAAACTTTTGCACTGAAGTCTCCAAGTATAAAAACAGTTGTCTCATGAAATTTACACTGAGTCATTGCCATATCAAGTTCATAGTAAAATGAGTCTATTTCATCTTCTGTACTATCTGCTGTTGGGGCATATATTTGTATAAAATTGATATCAATTGGTCTGCCCCTCAGTTTAACTAACAGGACTCGATCTGATATTGCCCAAAATCCATTTACTGTTCTTGCCCTTTCTGCATCTAATATTTTGCCTACTTCTCTTTCATGTTTATTTCCTCCAGAATAAATTATTGTTTAATTGTCAGAATACATTTCACCTGTTCCGGTTTATCGCATTTCACTTAACTCTAATACATTTGCATTCATTCTTTTCATTTCCATCTTGATGTTATTTAATTTTCCAGTCTGCATTATTGTCCTGACATTCCAAGTTCCTATTATGTGTCGTTCTCTCCTTTTGATCCTTAGCTGCCGACCGTCAAAGCAGTCAGTGGCCATCACGCCTAGTGGCATCTTGTAGGGGCAACAACAAATTGATTCCACTTTGCTCAGTCGGTGGCCATCCTTCGTACAGTGCCCCAACTCTGGTTCATTCTTTGCATCTTAGCTTCCACAGTCCCTCTCCGCCAAGTTGGTTTTTGGTCTGCCTCTCTTTCCGTTTTTGCTTCAGGGGGTTCTAAAGCATAGCTGTTCTTGTGATGGCATCAGGATCTCTTCTCTGAGGACATGGCCAACCCAGCTCCAGCGTCTGCCCTATGAGATGGTGCTTGCCCTCTTGCATGCTCCATAAGCAGATCTTGGTATGGTGAAGGCATTCGG
Source organism: Oreohelix idahoensis (assembly GCA_024509875.1). Taxonomy (NCBI): domain Eukaryota; kingdom Metazoa; phylum Mollusca; class Gastropoda; order Stylommatophora; family Oreohelicidae; genus Oreohelix; species Oreohelix idahoensis. The sequence goes on from JAMPIV010014228.1 coordinate 205,179, forward strand.
CACCAAAAGATTCGGTGAATTTTTCTTAGGCAGGTTGTGTGAAAAAAGGACAATTTTGGACATTTCCTTCTCTGTAACTCTCCAGCATTCCGCACCATAGAGAAGCACAGAAAGCACACAGCTCTGATATAATCTTAATTTTGTGCTTGTGCTGTACTGAGAGGACTTCCAGATGTTGTTTAGACTAAAAAAGGCTGTTCTTGCTTTGTTCAATTCTGTTGTTGATGTCTTTGCTTGCTCCGCCGTCTGGTGTTACTATGCATCCTAGGTATGTGAAGGTGGTCTGTCTGTACTAGTTCCTATATGTAAGTTATCTTTAATTCTAATTTTGCTAACAGTAGCTTGATGGACGATCGGGGTATCACCTGTAGCACATGATGCTCCCTACCGGACAAGGTGATTCCTCTGGAATCCCCCTTAACGTCGTTGTCTTTTTTCTATATAAGTTGTTTTGATTCATGATTATGCAAGAGATAATACGACGGTAGTTTCCCGTTGCTTGCCGTAGGTTTGTGTACAGTTGTTTCAGCTAGCCCTTGACTAAAAAGTCTAAAACCCACAAGGCAGACACGGCTGTTTGCGAGCGATCTTTTAGTTTATTTCCCCTTTTTCCCCGACCGCGCTATTTATAGCCCACTTGACAGAGGTCACGTGGTCAGCTTCCTAATGGGAAAAACATGTGGCGATGTTTACTTTTGATAGGGCTTAATTAATGCTTTTAGGCTACTTTTTTTTATTATAAATACCGGCTTTAATTTTGCGTAAAGCTAGACTAGAAATGTTAGAGTAAATTTTAGAACAAGAACAAACATTTTATCACAATTAGAACAGAAGATATAATAGTCTGAAATAGTGTAAAATTTACGTTTTTTTTTATATTTTGTTATGGTTTGTTTAATAATGCAATTTTCACTAAATCGGTCACAATCAACATGCATAACAAATTACAGAAATAAAAAGTAGAAAACCTGCAGAAAATGGATATCAAAGATTTGTTTTGGTTTCATGCGTCAAACATTAATTATTGAAAGTTTAAAATTGCAAGTCCACATTTATTACCTTAAAATAACACACCCAATTGTCCCCAAAACATGTTTGAATTGCTTTTATGCTACTTTATTATTATAAATACCGGCTTTAATTTTGCGTAAAGCTAGACTAGAAAATGTTAGAGTAAATTTTAGAACAAGAACAAACATTTTATCACAATTAGAACAGAAGATATAAATAGTCTGAAATAGTGTAAAATTTACGGTTTTTTTTTTACATTTTGTTATGGTTTGTTTCTAATTCAATTTACACTAAAACGGTCACAATCAACATGCATAACAAATTACAGAAATCAAAAGTAGAAAACCTGCAGAAAATGGATATCAAAGTTTTGTTTTGGTTTCATGCGTCAAACATTAATTATTGAAAGTTTAAATTGCATGTCCACATTTTTATAAACCTTAAAATAACACACCCAATTTGTCCCCAGAACATGAGAGCTAACAATTATCTCAATCATACATCATGAGTTCTGATCCAGTCTGCGCAATGTTTTTCTAATATGTGCTGTTTATGAATTGTCTTACTAGGGAATAGCTTTCTGAACAAAGACATATAAGTCTCTATCGATGCTGTTATTGATTCTTTACTAATTGGTTTACTGTGTGATATTTTGTTGTGTACTTTCTCAAATGCTTCTTTCAGTGAGTTGAATTGTTCTTGGGCAATAAAAGCTATGTTAGTTATATCTTGTTTGTCTGTAATTTTCAGTGTTTGTGTAATGATTGCTCTTGTAAGATCTTTATAAACTTTTTGTGTGTGAGATATCTGTGGCAGTGATTCCCTATAAATGCTCTGCTATTATAAGCCTGTTGTATGATTTTGTGTTTGGCTAGTACCTTGTCCATGTGTGAGCAAACTGGACCAGACCTAGTACACAGATCTTGAAACTGAAGTTTGGCCAGCGCATCTTGTGCATTTTCAAGTCTAACTTTAAAATTATCTGTCTCCTCCTTATCCTCACAAAGTTCAATACCTACCTGAAAAATTCAATTTTAGCTCCTAATTCTTCTGCCTATTTCCAGTTCCTACTAAATCTCTTCAAGTTCTTAAAAGTACTAATGTTTGCATGTATCTCTTGCGAATTCTCAAATATCTTTGCGTCTATTGTATCAGCTACCTGTTCTAGAAGTCTGTGGTGTTTCAAAACAATGCCTAATAAAATATGAAGGTAAGGAGGAGCTACATTTTCAATTTCAATCTCTAACATTGGTTTGTGTAAACAATTATGGTAATGTGCCACTTGCCTTTTATTCCTTTCCTATATTTCATATATCTATTGTAATCTCTTATCAACATGGCCAAACTTCTTGGTTTGCAAGTTGTATGCTCTCTGGATGTCTTTGATGAAAATGTTTGGTTTGTCTGGAGCTCAAGGAATATACCCATGTCTGTGGTGTCTCCAGCAAAACAAGGAAATAATCCGCGAATAAGAAAACAACAACTTGTTTACCATCCCACTCTAAATATTTTAGTGACTCTATCTGAGCTTTCATGCCATTCATAAAAATTTCTAAATTATCATATGTATCTCTGACTCTAGCCATTGATAAAAGGATGGTATTATTATTAGATTTAGAATTTGGTTTCTCTAAATTTACTACCTGCATTGTAACTTTGAATGAAAGAAGATATACAAACAGTTACTTAGAATTCGCTGGCAGCCGTCGTGTGCACAGGATTGTCTACCAAAGAACACCAATGGAACAGTCCTTATCTCACACACAATTAAAAAAAAAATTCATATTATAAATAGAAGATTAACAAGACTTGAAAGATAGATCAAATTATGTGGAAGTAATCTATCTATAGCTTTACATGTTTTCTGACGCTTATATACGTAGCTAAATATCATTATAAATGAATGAAAATGCAAAAACAGATGGTGCTTTACAAAAAGTTTATTTTTTTACTACCTTATTTAAGATTTGTGGGTATCAGGAATGCGTTTAAAGGGATTAAAATGCTATAAAAATCTGGTGACAATATGCTTGTTCTTGTAATGCCACACTCACAAAACTGACTACCACACATTCTCAAGATATGAAACCAAAAAAAAAAGTATGTGGAAATAATCTTTAGCTTCCCTTCGAGAAGTCTTTATAATTATAAACTCAAACGAATGGGCCGATTTTTAGATATTAAATTAATAAAAAGATTACTTATTTTATGAATTTCCTTAAATGATGACGCTGTTTTCAAAAGTCTGTAACTCCGTCAAAAACTAATTTCAAACAAATAAAAATGCAATCAAAAATAGAACACAGAACAAAGTTATAGTACACAAAAGAATTTTAGCGCTGTGTTTATCCAGAACGAGTGTGTAATGATTTATATTTTACTGATTTTACTCACACATCAGCTGATTTTCCCCGCCAAAAACTTAAATAGTCTTTTACGGTGCACACGAAAATTTTATACCCGGTGTCAGAATTCCGGTCACCGAAACTAAAAGAGCGCTCTGGTAATAGGGCACAAACAGCCGTGCAGAGGGAAGGGAAGAGGTTAATGCTCCTCTATCTCACTGGTTGTCACATCATAAAGCTTCAGAGGTGATTTGATACAGACAGCTGTCCCTCGTAACTGTCCCACCTCACCCTCAATGAGAAAACCACCTGTTTTGGTTCACGGCGTGATTATTCGGCATTCACAGCTAACTTCTAAATCATAGAGGCCATTTCAACCATCCACAAACCCGGTTGATGCACCTAGTAGGAGGACAGATTCCTATTACATGCCAATATTATATGAGCTTCTTTGCCACGCAGGTATGATTATAATACAGTTGAAGAAAAATGTTTTTATCAGCAAAATCATGAGAAGGGTTCTGATATACTTAAACATCTGCCCAAACAAATGGTAGAAAAGTACAATATTTATTCCAAAAAGGAGAAGGAGATCTCTTTGATATCAAAGAACAATAACATGCTAATCATAGCATTCCTAAAGGCAACCACTGAGCAGGTTAATATTTAGGCCTACAGAGACAGCGTCAGATATTTTTGTTATATAATAATAATATAAAAAATTTCAAATAAAAAATATCTTTGCTTGTTTTTATTTAATAAAGGGTTCAAGATTAGGAGTGACAGCAAAATGTATCAGATTTTCCAACTGACGCCTTGAACTCTTGCAAAATTACATATAAAAATCTTACTTACTTACTTAGTCGTTCCCCTTCTACCGTGAGGTGTAGAGGTTTGGAAGAGAGAGCGCCAGACTATCCTATCGGCTGTCTTCCTCCTGGCCTGGTTCCATTCTAGTCCTCGGTCCTTCAAAGATTGTCTAATGTTGTCCTCCCAGCGGACTCTGGGTCGTCCTGGGGGTCTGGATCCTTGGCTCTTTGTTTCCCATGCTTGTCATGGTAGCCGGTCTTCTCCCATTCTGCAGACATGGCCAAACCATCTTAGTTGGTACTGTTCTACTTGGGTCTGCAGGAGGTGGGATTTAAGGCCTTGACGTATCGTCTGGTTGCGTACCATGTCTATTCTTGTTACTTCAACCACCTTCCGCAGATATCTCATTTCTGAGGTTTGGATCTGGCTTTTGTGGGTTGTAGTCATTGCCCATAACTCGCATCCATATGTCAAGACTGGGACATAGGTGGAGCGGTATACAGCCATCTTCGTTTTCTTACCAACCTCTCTTGCTGAGGAATCCTCGATTTATGGCCTGAAAAAGTCTCCCAGCTGCTGCTTTTCAAGTGGCCAACTCTTCTTTGATGCCTCCCTTTCGGTCAATAATAGCTCAGAGGTATTTAAAGTGGTCAACCTGCTCCAGGACCTGTTCTCCCAGCTTAATCTGATGTCTTCTTTCTTCTCGTGATATCACCATGGATTTTGTTTTAGAGCTGCTTATGACCATCCCTCTCTTCTCCAGCTCTTCCTTCCAGACTTGCAGGTTGAATTGGAGATGTGCCTCTGATTTAGCAATCAGGGCAACATCATCAGTAAATTCCAGCTCCGAAATACAGACCTGTCTCATCTTTCAGTACCCCACTGAATACTTTCTTGTTCTCTCCTTACATGCCTTAATGACATCGTCCATGAGGAGTATGAAAAGGTAAGGTGACAGGATATCACCTTGTCTTACACCAGTGGTGGTCCTGAACTCTTCTGACTTATGGTTTGCTGTCCTCACATAATTTCTGCAAGACTTGTAGAAGCTCTGTATAGCATGAATCAGAGGTGCTGGAATGTTCTTCCTTGCCAAACAATCCCAAAGTTTGCTCCAGGGGACCCTGTCAAACACCTTTTCCAGATCTATGAAACAAAGATGGATCTCACTCTTATACTCAAGGGCCTTTTCACTCAGCTGTCTGAGTGTAAAGATTAGGTCTTGAGTACTTCGGTTCGCTCGGAATCCGCACTGGACCTCATCCAGTTGTTGCTCAGCTAGGCGTCGGAGTCTCTGCTCTAGGATTCTAGAGTAGATTTTACCAGGGACACTGAGAAGGGATATACCTCTATGGTTTCCACATTGTCGATTGTCACCCTTTTTGAAAATTTGTTGTTATGATGGCAATCTCCCAATCCTTTGGTATGGTCTTGTTGTACCACGCTGCCTGTAGAACCCTTAAGAGTAATAGGTCGCCTTATGCTCCCATGTTCTTAACCATTTCTGGTGTTATACCATCATGCCCTGCTGCTTTGCCCATCTTGATTTTCTCCAGTGCTGCCTTCAGTTCTTCCATCTTTATGTCATCTTCACCATCATTGGTTTTCTCTTCTGTGCTAGTGGTTATTATTTCTGATGCTTCACCATGCTCACCATCCAGGAGTTCTGAGAAATATTCTTTCCATCTTTCCATTACTTCCTTCGGGGCAGTAAGCAATTTGCCTTGCTTGTCCTTTATAAATTTGAGAGGGCATTGTTTTTCCTTTCTCATGTTCTTTAGGGTCTTATAGAACAATTTCTGGTTTTCTCGTGCATCTTTTTTCTAGCTTTTCTCCAAATTCTTCCCAGGACTTCTGTTTTGCTGCTAGCACCTTGTTCTTTGCTTCTGTTCTGAGTGTCACATATTCTCTATATTTTTCCATTTGTCCTGTTGTGTTTCTAGCTCCTAAGTATTGTTTCCATGCCATTTTCTTCTCTTTTATTTTCTCTTTGACTTCCTCTGTCCACCAAGGTGTCCTCTTTCTCTTGTTCCCAAGTCGGACTTCACCGCATGCTTCTGCTGCAGCTGTCTTTATGATATCCTTGAATTTATTCCAGAGGGTTTCCAAGTCATCAGGTCGTTCTTCTGTGCTGCTCACCGCTGCAGCAATAAGCCCCTGATATCTGGTCTTAATTTCTGGCTCTTTCAGCTTGTAGGTCCTAATGCTCATTTCTCCCGCTCGTTTACTTGGTTTCTTGCGTGATGTTGGGCAGTTCCTAGGCTGAGCAACTCTTTCAGTTGTTCTTTTGATTGTTAGCAGGTTGTGATCACTTCCAATCTCTGGCCCCCTCCAGACTCTAGCATCCCGGACATATTTGAATGAGTTTCTCCTAACAATGGCATAGTCGATCACTGACTTCTCATTCTTGGTTCGTTCACCTGTTTTTTTTTTGGACTTTTTTTTTTTTTTAAAATTAATGAAGCCAATAATATCCCGTTCAATTGCCTCTGAGACTGGGTTATAATTGGGTATATTATTCCGTTTTCCAATTCAAAAATAATATGAACAACTGCTGATTACTGAGTAAAGTGCATCACAGCCAGTCAAATCCATTGTAAACAAGGGAAAATCACAACTACCAATTATGCCTAGTAATTTTGAATGCTTAAAAAAAAAACAACACAATCAAGAAGAAGACTGCACTGAACAAGAATAACAAAAGGTGGAGGGGTGTAAAGGCCTGGTGGTTCCTAGTTATATGAACTGACACTTTTAACAGATATTTTAATTGACTTTCATCTGTTAAAAGTCATATGCTGATTGTAAGAACCAGCATCAGACCTTCACATTCTCCCAACCACTATATAGTTAACCCTTTTGTTCGTGTTAAATATTAGTTTGACTATATTATGCAGGTTCCTAGGTCTGTCTATTCTTAACACATCTCTTATATATTTATAGGTAAGTTTGATGCCTGCAAATAATCTAATATTGTATTCTCAATTTGTTCGATGACCTCGGTGTACTTTTAACAGAAATGTTCCATATAATTGTCTTGCAAGACATTCTGAACAGTAACAGGTTTCTTCTTTTCTGAAATAGAATCAGCTACTTGATTTCTTTTGATCCTCAACATAATTTCCCATTGATGTGAAAGGACAGTCAAGAACAATGGAACTTAGAGAAGCTCTCTGAGAACTCTTGCAAGAAAGGGCATTGTGTCCTGCTGTTGGAGTAACCGCAACGAAGCTATGTGAATTTAGGACAGTCAATTTATATTACATTGAAATTAATTTATATACAACATAATTTATATACAACATTAATTATTACTTTAAACATAATGCCTTCAGTTTGGCTGCAATGGATCCATTCTGATGAACAAACTGCCCTCCTGCTGTAGTTACACTGTAATAGGAGTTTCCTATCCATCTTTTCCAAAGCAAATGGAAAAAGTTCCCCCTAGCCTTTTGATCCTAACATACACCTATATTTATTTTAAGCAATCAGCAATCACAACATTTACCTCTGCTCCCTCCAGACGTAAACTCGTGGAAAAATACGCACAAGATGAGGTTTCAGATACTTAAATTCCAACATCTGAAAGCAAATTGTCATTGTGTAAGCTTAGTAATGATGTCCTGTATAAGGTAGTGCTCTGCCATGCTGCCATGATCTGGGACATGCTGTGATTGAGGCTGGTAGTTCTCAGTGGACAATAATTTCTACTTGAAGACGCTATGTGCTTCTCATCAAAGCCTGCAGAAATAAATAAATTTTTCCACATTGCTATATATTTTTCTCCTTCCTTCCATAATTCACAACATATCAATCCAGACAATTGCCAAAAACTGTTACTAAGAAGAAAAAAAACAACAGTCCACATATCGACTTGATAATGGAGCCACATCTAACACAAGTCAGAGCCAGATTTAGGCATAAGCTAAACACGCTTACCTTAACAATCAAAAGATCAACTGAAAAGAGTTTGCTCAGCCTAGGAACTGCCCCCAACATCTACGCAAGAACAACTAAGTAAACGAATGGGAGAAATGAGCCATTAAGACCTATAAGCTGAGAGAGCCAGAAATTAAGACCCAGATTTTTAGGGGGCTTATTTGCTGCCGCGATGTGCTTCTTCTTCTTTTCTGTTCGCTTTGAATTAAATTGTCTATATCTGCATATTTTTGTTTTCTTGTATAAATTTCACTGTCTTTTGGTAGTTCATTCAGAGGTCCATATAGCTTTGCTTCCAGTGTTGTTTCTCTGGGCCAGTGGGTTTGGCCTCAGCTATATCATATTTCGGGGCAATCTTGAAGTACGTGCTCCGCAGTCTGGGGTGCCTGTCCACATGTACACATGGCTGAATTGCCAATCTTGAATTTTGTATACATGTGGCTGCGGAGGCGGTTGTGTCCTGTTCTGAGGCGCAGATGACAATTTGTTCTGATCTGTTCATAGCTTGGTAGTCATCCTGTGTTGGTAATTGGTGGCTTACTGATTGATTTTGATAATCTTTTTTCTTCTGATGGTACGTAACTGGTTACACATCCCCGGTTGCTCGTCTGCAGCACCTTCTTTAGCCAGTACGTCGTCTGCTCTCTCGTTTCCTGGTATTCCACAATGAGACGGTATCCACTGCATGGCGACCCTGCGCTGGTTGCACAGTTCAGAAAGTAGGGCTTGTATACCTGGCAATTTTCTGGACTGAAGTGCTTGGAGTGCTGATCTTGCAATCTGTCAGGAATAACTTACAGGCTGTGGACCGAGATTGGTGTTCAGTAGTTTCTCAGTTGCCACCTTGATTGCCTGGACTTTCTGCATCATAGTTGTTACAGAATTTCCCCGTTGGTACTCTGACCCAGTATCCCTAGTGTTTGTTTGGGTATTCTATGTACACTTCCTGCTCCTCCATTCTTTACTGCATTCTGTGCTGACCCATCCGTGTATACTCGGACCCAGAGGTCCATGTGGGTATTCATCATCCAGGAAACTGAGAGTGACTGTCCTACGTTGCACGCTGTTCTGTTCATCCCTGTCGAATATTCCTTTCACTTTTGTCTGGATGTGTACTGGTAGTCCAGGCTCCTCTCTCCAAGGGGTTTGTTCTGGCAAAGACTTTAGGGGGCTGTTAACTTCAGGCAGGTCTGAGGTTTGTCTATGAAATCGTTTGGCCTGGTGGATAAAGCTGCTTCTTTTCAGTCGCCCCATTGCTAGGTTTTGGAATCTGTCCTTCATTGGATGGCTCGGCATACAGAGGAACTTTTCTGCCTGTGTTAGCACTTTCGTGTCTCTGCGTTCTCTCGGTGCTTGTATCCTCCCCGTTTTCTCCATCTCCACTATAGGCGTTGATTTCATTGCCCCCGTGATGACCCTAAGCGCCTGGTTTTTGCACCTTATCTAGCTCTTGTAATGTGGTGTTTGATGCTGGACACCACGCAGCTGACCCATATTCTAGGTGTGGTCGTATGCCCTGCTGGTAAACTTTACTAAGTATTTTCCGCTGGCTCCCCTTGTGGTTCTACTTAGTTTTCTCAGGATGGCTAACTTCCTCCTGGCCTTTGTTGCTGCCTTGTTGATGTGCTGCTTCCATGTCAGCCTATCATCGAATGTAACTCCGAGATAGGTGGGTTGTTTATCTTCTCTCAGGAGCTCTTGTTTATCTTGATGACACCAGCTTTTTGTTTGGGAGAGAGGGTGAAGAGCGTAGTGCTGCACTTGTCTGTGTTGATGCTGACACACCATCTATTTGCCCATGAGGTTAAGGCATCTATAGCTCTTTGTAGCAGTTTGGTGGCCACTGTTGCATGCTCATCTGTGCACCATATTACCAGGTCATCAGCGTACATTGCCACTTTCATTCCATGTGGTAGTTCAGCAACCAGGTCGTTGATGTAGACTAGGAAAAGTGTGGGGGACAGAACCCCTCCCTGAGGGACGCCATGACGCAGTAGAATTTTCTTACTCTTGAGGCCATCTAGTTGTACTCGGGCTCTTCTGTTATGCAAGTATGCTTTCACCCATTTGTACATCTTACCATTCACTCTACAATTTCTCAGTTTCTTCAGAAGCCCTTCTTTCCAAACCTTGTCAAATGCTTTCCTTAGATCTATCCATGCTGCTAGTACCAGTTTCTTATCTTGGAACGCATCCTCAATCTCTTGGGAAAGGTAAGTTGCCTGATCTTCGGTGGAATAACACTGCCTAAAGCCCGCCTGCTGTGGTACAAGAAGGTTTTCACTTTCAAGGTACCACTGTAGCCTGAGGTTGATGATACGTTCCATTGTTTTGCAGAGGCAGCTTGTAAGGCTGATTGGTCTGTAGCTGGAGGCAGTGGAACTGTCTTTTCCTGGTTTTAGGAGTGGTATCATGATTGCTTCCCTCCAGGTCTGTTGGAACTCAGGCAGAGTTCCAACAGATATTGAAGATCTGCAGCAGCTTTGTTTTTGCTGCGGTTCCCAAGTTCTTAATCATTTCATTGGACACTCCATCAACTCCTGGCGACTTTCTCATTTTCAATTTGGATATTGCAAGCTCCAGTTCTCTGAATGTGATTGGTGCCTCCATAACTTCAGGTATGGTTCCATCTCGTCCTGCGTATTGTTGTTTCTCACGAGTCTCCTGTTGCTTCTCTGGGCTAACTTCGATGTTGTTGTCTTTAGCAAAGGAGTCTGCAAAGTGATCAGCTGCCTGTTTTCCCATGAGGATGTTTCCATCTTTGTACAGAGCAATCCTTGAGTTTCTCCCTGTACCTTCATCGTTAAGTTGTTTTACCAGCTTCCACAGTTTCCTCGTATCTCTTTCGAAGTTCAAGGACTCTGTTTTCTCCTTCCAGCTTCTTCGCCTGGCCTGCAACTTGGCCCTTTGAAATTTGGCCTTAGCTTGCTGGTAGTTATTGTGGTGTTCTTGGCATGGACTGGTCTCTGCCTGCTTTCGAGATGTTTCCACGTCGTTGTGCAGCTGCTCTAGTTCACTATTCCAAAATGGTTTGTAGTGCTTACGAGCCCCTCTAGGTATTGTTTCACGAGCAGCCTGTAATATGCATCTGCTGAATTCATCGACTAGCTTATTGATGTCTTTGTCTACAGTCAGATCTCTAGCCAGTATACTAGTACGATGCTGGTACATTGTCCAGTCTGCCTTCTTGTAGTTCCACCTAGAGAGAGTGCTGCTCTCCCTGACAAGTTCATTTTTCACAATTAGGAAGACTGGCCGGTGGTCGCTGCCTCCAAGTTTTTTCCCTACAACGCGTGTGGTGTTCCACTCCAGGCCGGGTGAGTGGAATGCCAGGTCTCGTGTAGAGGTGGTGTGCCATGATCTCGAGTAGAAGGTTGGTGGGTCGATTGGCTGGTTAATCAGGATAAGCCCATTGTCATCCTGCCAGTTTTCAAGCTCCTCACCTCTCCTGTCCATGTGCTCATAGCCCCAGCTCTGTGAGTGGCTGTTGAAGTCTCCGCATACAATCAGTCTTTCTTTTGCTGGGATTGTATCTAGTGCCAGTGGGCGGTCGCTCGGACAGTAGTAGTTGAGCAGGTGGAATTCTGAACTTTCTGTCCTGAGATGAAGCATCTGGTATTCTGCCCCCTCCATATATGTTTCAAGCTGACATCTTCTTCTTCTTTGATCCATAACCGCCAACCGTCAAAGCAGTCAGCGGCCATCACGCCTGGTGGCGTCTTGTAGGGCAGCAACAAATTGATTCCACTTTGCTCGGTCGGCGGCCATCCTTCGTACAGTGCCCCAACTGTGGTATATTCTTTGCATCTCAGCTTCCACAGTTCTCCGCCAAGTTGTTTTTGGTCGGCCTCTCTTTCGCTTTCCCTCGGGGGTCCATAGCATAGCTGTTCTTGCGATGGTATCAGGGTCCCTTCTGAGGACATGGCCAACCCAACTCCAGCGTCTGCCAGCTATGATGGTGTGCATGTCCTCCTGGTTACTCCGAATAAGTAGTTCTTGGTTGCTGATGGTGTTTGGCCAAAAGATTCGGAGAATTTTCCTTAGGCAGATTGTCATGGAAGGAGGACAGTTTCGGGGAGGCATTTCCCTTCTCTGTTACTCTAAACATTCTGCTCACCATAGCTGAACGCAATGTGTGGCACTGAAAGTACACAGCTCTCATACAGTCTTAATTTGGTGTTTGTGCCATGCACTGATGTTATTCCTCACGAGTGTCAGTATTCCACCCTTTCGCCTGTCTATTCGGTTCGATCGGTAGCACTGGTAGCCTCTGATTTTGAAGGCTATGTCCTTGTTAAGGTGGGTTTCTTGCAAGCAACATACATTTACTTGATCTTCATTCAAGATATTTTCGAGCTCTAATTTTTTGCTGTAGCCGTCTTTTTTACTATTGACGCCTTCAGCATTCCAGTGCATTATTTTAAATGGTCTTTTCTTTGCTTCGCCAGTAGCTCTATTCTCATGCCTCCTGGCTCCACGGGGCAATTGAGAAGGACCCCCAGTAGTAGGGGTTGGGCCCTTCCGAGGCAGAGGGCCCGGCACTGCGCCTGCCTGGGTGTCCATCACAGGGCGAGTGCCATAACGTTTTGCAGATATAGGCATACTTCCATAGCACGTGTGCGTGGCATCCTGATTTCTGTGGTGCGCCTCTTGGCTGGTTGCCTCCATCTTCAGCACCTTGACTTGCTAGGGCAGACTGTGGTCTTGCTCGAGTGTAGGAGGGCCTGGCCAGTCTTGGTTTTTCAGCTGCTGATGGCTGTACTTCAGCCCCATCTCCACGTCAAGGAGCAGGCCTCGATGGGGGCAGCGATGAGCAACACAGAAGAACAACCTGATGACTTGGAAACCCTCTGGCTTAAATTTAAGGACATCATAAAGACAGCTGCTGCAGAAGCATGTGGTGAAGTCTGACTTGGGAACAAGAGAAGGAGGACACCTTGATGGACAGAGGAAGTCAAATAGAAATTAGAGAATAAAATGGCATGGAAACAATACTTAGGATCTAAAAACACAACTGGTCAAATGGAGAAATATAGAGAATATGTGACACTCAGAACAGAAGCAATGAACAAGGTGCTAGCAGCAAAACAGAAGTAGTGGGAAGAATTTGGAGAAAAGCTAGAAAAAGATCGCAAGAAAACCAGAAATTGAAAATAAGACCCTAAAGAACATGAGGAAGGAAAAACAATGCCCTCTCAAATTTATAAAGGACAAGCAAGGCAAATTGCTTACTGCCCCGAAGGAAGTAATGGAAAGATGGAAAGAATATTTCTCAGAACTCCTGGATGGTGAGCATGGTGATGCATCAGAAATGATAACCACTAGTACAGAAGAGAAAACCAATGATGGTGAAGATGACATAAAGATGGAAGAACTGAAGGCAGCACTGGAGAAAATCAAGATGGGCAAAGCAGCAGGGCATGATGGTATAACACCAGAAATGGTTAAGTACATGAGAGCATCAGGTGACCTATTACTCTTAAGGGTCATACAGGCAGCGTGGTGCAACAAGACCATACCAAAGGATTGGGAGATTGCCATCATAACACCAATTTTCAAAAAGGGTGACAATCAACAATGTGGAAACCATAGAGGCATATCCCTTCTCAGTGTCCCTGGTAAAATCTACTCTAGAATCCTAGAGCAGAGACTCCGACGCCTAGCTGAGCCACAATTGGATGAGGTCCAGTGCGGATTCCGAGCAAACCGAAGTACTCAAGACCTAATCTTCACACTCAGCTGTCTGAGTGTGAAAAGGCCCTTGAGTATAAGAGTGAGATCCATCTTTGTTTCATAGATCTGGAAAAGGCGTTTGACAGGGTCCCCTGGAGCAAACTTTGGGACTGTTTGGCAAGGAAGAATATTCCAGCACCTCTGATTCATGCTATACAGAGCTTCTACAAGACTTGCAGAAATTATGTGAGGACAGCAAACCATAAGTCAGAAGAGTTCAGGACCACCACTGGTGTAAGACAAGGTGATATCCTGTCACCTTATCTTTTCATACTCCTCATGAATGATGTCATCAAGGCATGTAAGGAGAGAACAAGAAAGTATTCAGTTGGGTACTGGAAGATGAGTCAGGTATGTATTTCAGAGCTGGCATTTGCTGATGATGTTGCCCTGATTGCTAAATCAGAGACACATCTCCAATCCAACCTGCAAGTCTGGAAGGAAGGGCTGGAGAAGAGAGAGATGGTCATAAGCAGCTCTAAAACAAAATCCATGGTGATATCACGAGAAGAAAGAAGACATCAGATTAAGCTGGGAGAACAGGTCCTGGAGCAGGACGACCACTTTAAATACCTTGGAGCTGTCATAGACCAAAAGGGAGGCATCAAAGAAGAGTTGGCCACTCGAAAAGCAGCAGCTGGGAGACTTTTTCAGGCCATAAATCGAGGATTCCTCAGCAAGAGAGAGGTTGGTAAGAAAACGAAGATGGCTGTATACTGCTCCATCTATGTCCCAGTCTTGACATATGGGGCAGTAAGCAATTTGCCTTGCTTGTTCTTTATAAATTTGAGAGGGCATTGTTTTTCCTTCCTCATGTTCTTTAGGGTCTTATAGAACAATTTCTGGTTTTCTTGTGCATCTTTTCTAGCTTTTCTCCAAATTCTTCCCAGGACTTCTGTTTTGCTGTTAGCACTTTGTTCTTTACTTCTGTTCTGAGTGTCACATATTCTCTATATGGACTACCACCTTGCAAAATTACTTAAGAAAACAAATAATACAGAAAATATTAATAACACAGCCAATAAATATATACAACTATCAAAAGACAGCATTACTGTATACACAAATGGATCCAAGGGAGAGGATGGCAAATTGGGTATAGGAATATATATTCCAATATGGAAAAAGAGTATTGTATAACAGAAAATACATCCATTTTCACTGCAGAGATGGTGGCAATACTAAAAGCACTAGAAATATTCTCTAATAACCCTCCCAAAAACTAACAATTTTAACTGACTCTCTTTCAATAATTCAAGCACTTAGAAACTTACGAGAATGTAGTAGACCTGCTATATCAGAGAAGATATTTCTGGCAACTACATATTTATATTCCAGAGGATGTCAAGTCATAATCGCTTGGATACCTTCACACGTTGGCATAGAGGGAAATGAAAAGGCAGATAAGGAGGCCAAGAAAAGTAGATCTGATAAAAAATCTAATAAATGTAGGGCCTAGGGGAAGGACAGTGAACTGGGCCCTGCCATATTGTAACTGCGTGTGGTGTGTTTGCAAGTACAGCAGTGTGTTTGCACGTAACATCAATTTTGTGAGCATGATTTATTATGGAATTAGAAATTTGAGGCATTATTTATCATAATTGTAACCTATAAGATGTTGAAATTTATATTTTTTGTTCATTCTAGTTGGATTTTGTTTAGTTTAATAGTGGGTGTTTTGCAATGTGTTGATGTGATACGGTTACTTATCCATATAGATAACGTTCAGACAAAATGGCAGACCTTGTTCCACTATCCTTCCCCTTTACCAAATGTAGGGATGAGTAAATCAGAAATTAAGAGCTTAATTAAAGATTTAATAACAGATGAATGGAAAGCAGAGTGGGACAAAAATCTGAAAGAAAGACATACATATAAGATGTTCAAGGCTCCAACAAGAAAATGTCAGATATCTAGGGACTTGAAAATTTCCAGTAGCAAGAAACTTCTCAGACTACTGCTGGAAAAGGTCTATTTCAAAATATAATTTTTTTTTTTAAATTAATGAAGAAAAATATCCCGTTCAACCTCTGATGGGTTATAATTGGAATATTTATTGTTTTCAATTCCAAATAATATGAACAACTGCCGATATGAGATAGTGGCATCACATTTGTCAAATCATTGTAAGTAGGGAAAATCACAATTATCAATTATGCTTGTATGTTAAAAAACAAACAAACAAAAACGAACAAAATCAAGAATAAACTCTGAACAAGAATAATATTAAAGTCTTCTTCTTCTTCCGTCCTTAGCCACCGACCGTCAAAGCAGTCAGTGGCCATTACGCCTAGTGGCGTCTTAGGGCAACAGCAGATAGGTTTTCTTTGCCGTTGTTCCCATCACGCCTAATGGCGTCTTTAGGGCAACGACAAATCAATCCGTTTGTTGTTGTTTCCGTAATCAAAGTGACTGGCAAACGGGTGATCAGCCCGTTGGGAATATTAAAGTGGAGGGGTATAAAGGCCTGGTGGTTCCAGTTATATAACTGACTTTAACAGATATTTAATTGACTTTCATCTGTTAAAAGTCATATGCATTGTAAGAACAGCATCAGACCTCACATTCCCAACCACTATGTATAGAAATACTCTATATTATTGTCTTGAAGACATCGTGCACAGTAAGGTTCTTATATTTTTTTTTCTGGCTACTACATACTTATATTCCAGAGGATGTTCAGTCTTAATTGCTTGGATACCTTCACATGTTGGCATTGAAGGAAATGAAAAGGCAGATAAAGAAGAAAAGAAAGGTAGATCTGATAAAAATCTAATAAATGTAGGGACGAGTAAATCAGAGATTTAAAGATTTAATTAAAGATTTACTTTTAAAGAGATAAGATACCATTTTAAGATACTATTAAAGACCTTAATCTCTGATTTACTCGTCCCTACATTTATTAGATTTTTATTAGATCTACCTTTCTTGGCTTCTTTATCTGCCTTTTCATTTCCTTTATGCCAACATGTGAAGGTATCCAAGCAATTAAGACTGAACGTCCTCTGTAGTAGCCAGAAGAAAAAAAATATAAGAACCTTACTGAACACGATGTCTTCAAGACAATAATATAGAGTATTTCTTTTCTTGTTTTTGTGTGTAATTCCTTTTCAATTTTCCCAAATAATACCAGATACTGCGTCACTTTACACTGTATTTTACTATGCTAAATATGGAGATTACAACACCAAAATATGCAAACTATACGCAAATGGAGATATTGCTACTAACACAAAATTATATAAACAAACTTTCGTTTTGAATGGCGAATTCTGCATTTCTTATTTTTAGCTCCGTGGGTTTCCAAAAGCTATCGACACGGCTGTCTAGTTCATCACGTCCGTTGAAACATGACTATGGCGCCGTCAAGATATTTGATAAAATGTGGTCATCGTCAAACGTATTACAGTTCTTAAGAAAATATTCTATTAAAAATTACCATTACTTTAGTACCAAATAGCACTTCTTCAGAAAAAAAGGCATTTATTCAAGCATGCTTCATTCTTGCGGTGTCATAAAAACAGTGGAAAACAGATGTGTAACAGAAGAAACAAAGAGAATAGAAATGGTAACATTATGCTGCAAATTAGTTATAATCAATTAACAAATTGTAAATAACATTCTGATTTAAATAAAACAGAAAAACAAAATCACACTGAATGACCTACTTATAACCAACAATTAAGTTGAAACAGTGTAGATCCTCTGCCGAGCCGAAGGATAAGAGGAGGTTAGTGAAGCCCATTTGATACTACTGTACTGCGTTTTTCTCCTATTTGTTTTTGGAACAAACAAACAAAAACACACATTATCGTCAACTGAAGCAAATAACGAAATCCTGGAAAAGTTGAAAAATATCGTGCTAAAACTGCGAACATTCATTAACTATTGCATCCTCCATATAGGATGACCAGATGTAATAACAAACATAAACATTTAGAAGAGAACCAGACAACAGCACCTCCAGCTGGAGCTTAGAGCCAAAAAATAAAAGTGTACATGGATAGAGCATACCGCGCCATGTCTGCTGACGCATACGTTAATGTCTCTCCACAACTTCATGTTTGGATTGGTTTCATTTTTTAACCCCGCACTTGAAAACTGATGGGGTTTTTTGTGTGCAAGGGATACCCGGTTCAACCCCATGTGGGTTATAATTTGGGTATATGGTGTTTATAATTCCATATAGTGTATTACTTTGCTGTCTTTCTTGTGTGTTGGCTCTTCCAGGCTGTAATTTATCTGCCGTTTGTTGTGGCAATGTTTAATGTCTATGGTGTTTGTAATGTATCTTCTTCCATGATACCATATTACTCTCTCTCTCTCTCTCTCTCTCTCTCTCTCTCTCGCTAGTGACATCTTTTTATGTGCTGGGCTTTTGTTGGTTTTAGATTGGTGGTTTTTGTTTGTTTGTTCTATTTGTGTGTTTTTTTTTAAATTCTTCTACTGATATTGAATGGACTTTTTGGTTTATTTTTTTGTTTTGTTTTTCCTTGTCATTCTAATCTGTTCTAGTTGTTATATATCTTATTATTGGTTATGAGAACATCAACAACACACAACAAAAATGGAATCCAGTGGACTCTGACTAAGCAGTTGGATGATCTGGATTTTGCTGATGACTTGGCTCTTCTGTCCCATAACCGTAATCAGATGCAGGACACATTGAAAACACTCGATGAGCGGTCACAGCAATTGGGTCTGAAAATACACAGGGAAAAGACAAAGATAATGAGAATAAATGCAGGTAATGAAAACAGGGTTGAACTTGAAGAAGCACCAATACAAGATGTAGAATCGTACACATATCTTGGCAGCAATATAGATAAAGTTGGAGGGACAGACAGTGATATCAAAATATGAATACAAAAAGCAAGAGGAGCTTTCATTGCATTGGGAAATATATGGAGATCAAGAGAAATCGGATCCAACACAAAAATAAGAATCTTCAACTCAAATGTGAAGTCAGTCCTATTGTATGGCTCTGAGACATGGAGAACAACAAAGACAACTACCAAAAAGCTACAGACTTTCATAAATGGGTTCTTGCGTAGAATGGAGGGATTAAAATGGTATGACAAGGTTACCAACGTGGAACTGATGACAAGAACTAGACAAGTGCCAATGGAACAAGAGATGAGAAATAGGCGATGGATAGGACACACACTGAGGAAACCTGTTGATAGCATTACAAGGCAGTCCTTGTTCTGGAATCCCCAGGGTAAGAGAAGCAGAGGTAGACCAAGAAGCACATGGAGAAGAGAGCTGGAAACAGATGTGAAAATGATAAGGAGAACGTGGAAAGAACTTGAGATGATGGCACGTGACAAGAGGACTTGGCATGTGTTTGTTGAAGGCATATGCTCCTTTGGGAGTGGAGGGTTATGAATGAATGAATGATACCCGGTTCAACCCCATGTGGGTTATAATTTGGGTATATAGTGTTCATATTTCAATATAGTGTATTACTTTGCTGTTTTTCTTGTGTGTTAGCTTTTCCAGGCTGTAATTTACCTGCCGTTAGTTGTGTCAATGTTTAATGTCTATGGTGTTTGTAATGTGTCTTCTTCCATGATACCATATTGCTCTCTCTCTCTTTCTCTCTCTCTCTCTCTCTCTCTCTCTCTCTCTCTCTCTCTCTCTCTCTCTCTCTCTCTCGCTAGTGACATCTTTTTATGTGCTGGGCTTTTGTTGGTTTTGGATTGGTGGTTTTTGTTTGTTTGTTTTATTTGTGTGTTTTTTTTAAATTCTGCTACTGATATTGAATGGACTTTTTGGTTTTTTTTTTGTTTTTTTTTTCCCCTTGTCATTCTAATTTGTTCTAGTTGTTATATATCTTATTAGCAATAGACTGGGTTATGAGAACATCAACAACACACAACAGAAAAGGAATCCAGTGGACTCTGACTAAGCAGTTGGATGATCTGGATTTTGCTGATGACTTGGCTCTTCTGTCCCATAACCGTAATCAGATACAGGACAAATTGAAAACACTCGATGAGAGGTCACAGCAATTGGGTCTGAAAATACACATGGAAAAGACAAAGATAATGAGAATAAATGCAGGTAATGAAAACAGGGTTTAACTTGAAGAAGCACCAATACAAGATGTAGAATCGTACACATATCTTGGCAGAAATATAGACAAAGTTGGAGGGACAGACAGTGATATCAAACTAAGAATACAAAAAGCAAGAGGAGCTTTCATTGCATTGGGAAATATATGGAGATCAAGAGAAATCGGATCCAACACGAAAATAAGAATCTTCACTCAAACGTGAAGTCAGTCCTATTGTATGACTCTGAGATATGGGGAACAACAAAGACTACAACCAAAAAGCTACAGACTTTCATAAATGGGTGCTTGCATAGAATAGAGGGATTAAAATGGTATGACAAGGTTACCAACGTGGAACTTATGACAAGAACTAGACAAGTGCCAGTGGAACAAGAGATGAGAAGAAGACGATGGCGATGGATAGGACACACAATGAGGAAACCTGTTGATAGCATTACAAGGCAGTCCTTGTTCTGGAACCCCCAGGGCAAGAGAGGCAGAGGTAGACCAAGAAGCACATGGAGAAGGGAGCTGGAAACAGAGAGGAAAATGATAAGGAGAACGTGGAAAGAACTTGAGATGACGGCACGTGACAGGAGGACTTGGCATGTGTTTGTTGAAGGCCTATGCTACTTTGGGAGTTGAGAGTTATGAATGAATGTTATATGTTGGTTCTTGTTTTGGTAATGTAAAATTTTAATTATGATGTGTAGCCCGTGGGTAGGTCAACTTTCAGTACTGTTCAGTTTTCATACAGAACGATTCCGTTTCAATAGCTTTTAGCTACACCCGGATGTTGACAGAGCATGCGCAGAGAATATCGTCAGTAATCGGACTTCCGCCCTTCTGAACGCTGGTTCACAGTCAGTCAAGCGACATGTATATAGCAGAAACCAGTTGATGAGTAAATAAAGTCATTATTACTTCGATACCGTTCTAGTTCATTACAAAACATAACATTTTGCGACGAGGAGTTTCGTACCTACGACGATCATAGTGTGTGTTTACAACCCGGTAAGTTGGTACTTACAAAACAACACGTGTGAACCGGTCTTTTGTCACGTTTTTGGACTATACCCATTTATCGATTTTGCTGTCCTTTCACCACAATTGATACGATGGCAGCTCAAAAATCAGAAATGGCTATGATTCTAAAATTGCTTATTGAGCAGCAAAAAGAACATAGAACAGAACAGAACGAAATAAGAGAACAACAAAGAACAGAACAGAACGTAATAAGAGAACAGCAAAGACAAATCATGCAGCTCTTATTAAATCAGCAAACAGCTAGTTCTTTGTGTTTGTCTCTGAAGCAAGTACCTGCTCACAGGTCCTAAATCAACATATTCCTGCGTTCCAAGATTTTACACTGGAGAAGGATAACTCGGGGGACATATATTTAAATTAAAGAGACTGACGCACCATTTTGATGCACATGGACTGAGTGATACCAAGATGAAATGCCATTTTTTTTTTCTATCTTGGATAGGAAACATCCTTATATCAACTGGCATAAAAGTTGTTCGGAACAGACAACTTGTCTATTTTCTCATATGATGAGCTCACTGCTAAATTCTCCACACATTTTAAGCAACACACTCATTTCATTGTAGCCAGACACCAATTTTGGCAATCAAGGAGGAAGCTTAGGGCGATGGGCTATTCTTCTGATGTCATATAACTTTGTGATAAAATGCAGGCCAACAGCAAAACACGCTAACGCGGATGCTCTTTCAAGACTTCCAATTGGAGCAGATCCAGAGTTTGACAAGTCAGAAGCTTCATGTTTTTCTATAACTACGGAGAATGAAGATGATATAGCAGACATCCCTTTGGACGCACAACTGGTTCAAAATGAAACAACCAAAGACAAGTTACTCAGTAGAGTTTGACAGTATGTATTGAAGGAATGGCCTGAATTCCTGTCTCAAAAGCTTATTTTGATCGTCGCATGAATATTCACTAAGGTATACTACCATGGCAAGCTGAAGCAAACAGAGTCATAGTTCCTGCATCTCTTAAAAAGATAATTCTTCAAATATTACATCAAAGTCACTTTGGAATTGTTAGGATGAAGCAGTTGGCACGGCGACACTGCTGGTGGCCAAATATCAATGCATATATCCCAGCTGTAGCGACTGGTTGTGATGCATGTAAAGCTAATCAGACTATCCCTCATCAGCGTTACCAGTCATGGCCTACTACCGAACGTCCATGGGAAAGGATACACGTGTATTTTGCTGATCTATTCATGGATAAACATTGGTTAATTATCATAGACACATACTCCAAGTATCCATACATCGTGAACATGACGTCTATTACAACAGATGCAACCATACATGCACTCAGTATGATGAAGCACTGAAATTCTGTTTTTCAAGAGGCCCAGTTTTCTTGTCTTTCTAAATTATTATGTGGTTGGTCTTTTTATGTTGGTATTTTTTGCGTTTTATAAGAGGGATGACGATAGGCTTTGTTTATACTCGCAACAGTTTCTTTTCTTTAAAGTTAATTGCGATCACGAGGGTTTTTCTTTGTTACACACCAAAAAATTTATCGCGATCACGTAGTCCCAGTTTCTTTGTTAAATATATATCGCGGTCATGTCTTTGTTTAACAGCGCGTGAGGATTAGATTGGGCGAGGCGGAAAGTTTCCGTTGTTTGGCTCACGCAATATGACGCAAGTGGGAAACGCACGCGGTCGGGATAAACAGGTCGACGGGCTTTTCAAATCTATTGGTGTAGACCCCGTTATTAATTTTTTAAGTAATTCCTTTGGTTTAGTTGAAAGCTGTAGTAATGACGTAGGCAGAAGTTCGTGGGGATTTTCTTGTATATAACCTCGAGCGGTCTTGTAACAGACCCTTATGCCTGATGAAATTTACTACCGTGAATCCAGCATTCATTGTCTGCTCCATGCGGAAGAAACGCAATGAATTGCGGGACACGGTACAGTAGCAGAGTATAGTTTGTCAAATACAAATTACCAACGGCAAAGTTGGCATCGCCAGAAGCGAAAGAAAATAACCTACGGTCTCTGTGCATTGAAGTACAAATCTTCAGCGGGACCAAATCAGTTCTCTTGCATTGAAGCCCCATGCTTCAGCGGGAACGGATTTATCTACCATAAAGCCCAAAGCTCATCGCTATTCATACCACTCCGACAACGACACGTGTCCGGGAGATTGGTCTAATTTATACAGCCAGAAATAAATGCTGTGTTCCTCTAAACCCTGAGCGGGTTATCGGGGGAAAGTCAAGGAAAGGTTCAGTAGCAGAGAATTTAATAGAGAGTGGAGGCTAAACTGAGGCCCCACCAATTAGATCTTGTTTAAATCACTAATCATTCGATTTTCCCCAGCAGGGTGACTGATAGAGTGTATGTGATTTGGTTTTCTTAGTGTCTATCTATTTAATTGGGTTTTTGGTTTTCAGGCTGTGCAACAGTGCACGCTATTTATTTCTTTGCTGTATGATGACTTTTAATGTTTTATTGTGTAAATTTATATATATATATATATATATATATATATATATATATATATATATATATATATATATATATATATATATATATATATATATATATATATATATATATATATATATTATACTGGATCAGCTTCTATACTGTACTTACCTATATGTTGTCTGTATAGTGGTGTCTGTGGTCGTTATTTACACCTTATCTCCTTGTGTCTAAAGGTAGTTAGCGGGGGGTGAGGTTATAGCAAATTTTAGTCACAAGAGGCAAGGGAGAGTCAATTCTGGTTCTCAACCTTGAGCCAATAGTCTCATCTGTCCACAGTCAATGTCATTTTTCATCTAAATTCTATCTTCTCAGACATTCTTATCACTATGGTCTTGTCTCTCTATTAAGACAACCTCTAGACTTAAATCCACTTCGTGACACTCAGCAAAGTTTTCCTCCATGAAGGTTTTCCAGATACCATCGTATCTGACAACGGAACGCAATTCGCTTTTCATCAGTTCTGTAGCTTCTGAACATCACATGGAATCGAGCACTTCAGCACAGCACCATTTCATCCGGGTTCAAACGGCAAAGAAAAACGCTTTATTCGTACTTTCAAGTCTGCTATGATAAAGATTTGCTGGGGAGGAAGCACCCGATACCGTGCGCTTGATGAATTGCTTTTCGCATACAGGACAACACCAAACGCAGTCTCAGGCAAATCACCTGCAGAATTACTGCACGGCCGTCAACCCAGGACACAGTTATCACTGATAATGCCCCAGACAACACCGAAAAGTAGGCCCAGTGGAAAGAAGGTATCTAAGTTCCACAGTGGAGATTCTGTGTTCGTCAAGAATTTTTGTCAAAGGGTGATCCATGGTTGCACGGAAAAGTCCTATGCACACTATGAAGTATGATGTACCTTGTTCGCGTGGACAGTCACCAGACTGTAAGACGACATCAAAATCAGATGAGACCAGGTAGTATTCTCAAGCACTGCAGAGCCACTGATAATACTTATGATGACTTTCTGCTAAACCGAGAAATCTTAGAACAAGTCAACAAAGCAGCACCAAACTTGAGACTTACTGTTCCAGAGCAGATTACAGAAGACAGATCAGTGGTTGTTCCAGTTCCCCCAAGGCGGTCAGAAACGACACGTCGTCCACCCATCAGATTTAATCTCTGATCATAACGTGCTGGGGAAGAATGTTGTGTTTTCGTGCAGAACGATTCAGTTTCAATAGCTTTTAGCTACACCCGGATGTTGGCAGAGCATAGCGTCAGAAATCGCACTTCCGCCCTTCTGAACGCTGGTTCCCAATCAGTTAAGCGACATGTATAAAGCAGCAACCAGTTGATGTCTAAATAAAGTGCATTATTACTTCGATACCGTTCTAGTTCATTACAAAACATAACATAACAAGTACATTTTCCAGTGACAGTGATGTCGAGTTTTGGGTTCTCAAGTATTCCAATAGTGGTATTCTGTGCTCTTCATATTTTTTGCATGTTAACACATAATGTGCTATGGTGTTTTTCTCCAGATATGTTGCACAGTAGGGTTCTTCCACCATGAAATAGCCTGCTCCCAGTTGAAGTCTAATCAGTTTATAAATTACGTTGTTGACTTCTTTCCACTTTATGAGGTCAAAACTGTCCAGTACCTTCTTTATTTGTGGTCCTAAATCATTTTTTCCCCATCAGTCTTTCCTGCTGTCGCAATGTTTTCCAGCTTTTTTTTCTTTTCGTAACATTCCCAAAGAATGTGGATTGTTTTCGTCTAATGTAATTAATAAGCTTCCTTTAGTTGCTCGTTTCTTTCAGGACATCTTCATTACTCTTTTTAGCCGTCCATGGTACTCAACATTTTTCTGTAAAACCACATCTCTGTGGCCTCAAGATATTGTCTTACTTGTTTGCTCATTGTCCTTGACATAATTTCTTATGACAGGATTGGCTCTTTAAAAAAAACATTGAAGAACTCTTTTTCTCACTTCCATTGATAATGATTTTTATTTTGCATAAAACACTTATTCAGAAACAATCAGTATGTAATAAGATATTCCCTGGACTGGAACAAACACGATATGAGAAGATTGAGGAGACCAAAGAGAGCATAAAAATGAACAGTACAATAGGAAGCTAAAGCATAGGGGAATTCACGGAATAGCTGAAGAAAACGGTCCAAATTATAAATCGGTAGTGAACAACAATTGTAGCCTCAAGTGGCGCGACAAGGACTGAGTTTGCTGATGGAAACCGTAATAAAGGAGAAAAAGAAATACTGACGCTGAAGCTGCTCAAAAGCGTTGTGCATATGCCTGTCATCTTTTAATTACAAATCACGAAAAAACGTTTTTACACAGGTCCTGAAGTCAAAAAAACAAAAAATTGTTATCGTTGTTAAAATATCTCTGTATTATATTGTCTGTTGCATTGTTGGATATTATTGATTTTACAATTATGATAATATTATTTACACGTACAGTTTTCAATATTTTATCAAAATACGCTTGACTGAATATAGTAACTTGGGAGCGTCATGAACACTCAAGTAGGCCCGCCGAGTCTGTAAAGGAGATTAAGGAGCCGAGAAACTTGATCGAGGGGGACTGCTTCTAATGATCATATTGCCTCATGTTGTATCCCTCTGTATAGATGTTTTCCTATCAATTACTTACATGGTCAGACCATTGACGATCGGGAAAAGACCGATGACTTCTGGAAAAGACTGATGACACTGGGGAAAGACTAGGAACCGGCCAGACCGGCAATTCCTGGCACCCCGTAAGCTGTAAACAATCGCTATAGGACCCTAAAAAATGATAGATGCCCACAGGATTCACCGAAAAAAAGGGGCGGCGGGGGGGGGGGGGGGGGGAGAGAGAGAATGAATCTACAGGTGTCTTCTTGGAATCGACCAGACCAGTTACACGGGACTTTGATGACTCTTACTACGGCTGGAATTTCCATGTGCCCATTCTCTACTCAGAGGCATGGAAAATTCACAGAACGAAAAAAGGGACGTGGGAGCTCATCAGTGGTAGCATCAAACAGCGCTCTGTTACGACGGGGTAAGACGTATAGAAGACCTCAGCCAGTCAGAGTCAACCCATAGCGCGGAAGAATATTCAGTTGATCTGACTGATGGACGATCTCACACAATGTTTTACTTGGACCGCATATGAGATGCAATCAAGTTTCCACCTGCCAGTGCAAAAGGGCTTTGGGAACAGCTGGAAGAAGCCTTATCGAACGAGTTGAAATAACAACCTGAAGCAGATAACCTTGGAGAAAAAAAACTGGAAATATTTCGGCGACATATAATATCTTCACTGTCGCAAAGTGTTTGGAGTCATAGAGGCAATGGAAAGTAACCCACCACCAAAAAAAAAAGTAGAAGACAAATTAGAATGGAAGAGATCAAGAAACAGAAGAAGCATGCCGAGAAAACATTTCAAGAACGCAGTGAAACACAGAAAAAGAAGGATTACGACAGGTTTGAGAGCACCTGAAAGGCCAACATAAGGCTCTTAGCAGAGCAGACAGGTTCTTCAGCAAAAGAAGGAAACTCGGAGGATAGGGAAAGATTCTTCAGGGAGCACTTCAAGTTTGCTAAAGAACTATTTGAA
Organism: Oreohelix idahoensis; assembly: GCA_024509875.1. Classification (NCBI taxonomy): domain Eukaryota; kingdom Metazoa; phylum Mollusca; class Gastropoda; order Stylommatophora; family Oreohelicidae; genus Oreohelix; species Oreohelix idahoensis. The sequence goes on from JAMPIV010014228.1 coordinate 232,189, forward strand.
ACAGCCACGGTTGGGAAACTAAACATCGGGAAAGAGGACCTGATAAAAGAAAACTCCTTAGAATGATCTATTTTCAGATATAATTTCAAAAGATGAGCCGCTCAGCAGCATGGCAGCCTTATATGACCTAGTAAGCCAAGAGCTGAATTCAACACCAAGCCCCCAACAATGTAAGAAATGGAAAGCACTGTACAGAAAGCGCAGTAACGTCAGCTCCAGGTCCTAATGGTTTGTCTCAGGTGTTGTATATAAGTGATGTCCCTGAAAGTTCTGAAACGGCTGCTCCGTTTGCGAACAAAAAAAAAAAAAAAAATGCTTGGAAAAACCATCTTGTAAGCAAAGAATGGAGAAAGGCAAATGGGGTCAAAACCCCGAAGGAAAAAAATTCCACAGACATTAGTCAGTTCAGGCCAATTTCACAACTTAATATGGAAGGGATGATATTCTTCTCAGTGATGCCTAAAAGGCTCACCACATACCTCCTACCTCCTGGAGAATGGATACATTGACACTACCATCCAGAAAAAGAGGTATCACTGGTACACCAGGGTTGTTGTCTAGGGCATGCCACGATGATCTGGGAAGCAATTCTAAAAGGCAAAGTCTGACAGAATAAATCTACATGTAATCTGGGTTGGATCTAGCTAATGCGTATAGGATCAGTTCCCACGCCAGATGTTGTGGCAGCCCTTAGATACGTATTATGTCCCACAGCAAATTGCAGCAATGCTAAAGCTGTATTTCTCAGGGTTCTCTCTGTCAGAATTTTCAACCATTTGTTGAGACAACCTGGAAGAAGATTTACCAAAATGATCTCTCTCTCCAAGCCTCAACTCACTTTTCACTGTCTAAGCATCTCCTGCTCTCACTCTTTTCTCTTATCATACATAGAGATTCTAGTAAAGAGCTAAAAATGTAAATATGGATGAAAGGGTCGGGAACAGCGCATTAATAAATGTGTAAACTTTATTAAAGAAGAAAAAGCATGGAATTAATGCATATCATCATACACAGCATAAATTACATCAATAATCAAATAATCATCAATAGTCATCAATAATCATATACACCAACAATAATGCAAATACACACCCACAAACACACACACCACCAACACTCATAAAACCTGTAGAACACGGAGAAAAATAACTAAGCTGTCCGACAGAGGGTCCGCTTTCGGGGACCAAAGGCGCTAGCTCCAGGAAGTGTCTTACCGATAAATATCCTTCAAGATGACTGAAGTGAAATACCGAACTTTCCTTGTCGGGCTAAACGTTGGTGACCCCTAATTGCGCGAGGGAACACTGGAAGACGTTGTTTATCTCCTGCTGACCAAATACGAACTGAGCGACAGCCTGTCTGTTGTTTTTCGTGGGACCAAATGTGCTAGCTCCAGAAAGTGTATTACTTGTAGATACTTCGTGAGGGACTAGCCTACAAAACTTTCTTTGTTGGTGCTAAACGTTGGTGACCGCTACTCGCGAGAGGGGGGCTGGAACTCTGTCCATAGATGGCTGCTCATACGTGCGAGGTTTTAAGTATCCAGAAAAAATACACCAGAAGAAGTCACTTGAGGACAAAGAGTCCCAGGCGCGCTTATCCGGCGCTAGGCTCTTGCGTGCTGGGTAGTAAATCCTGTTTAAACTGGTTTGGCTGTGGTTTGCTGAGTGCCCCGTTTAGGCACAAAAGGCGGGTGATATGGAATTCTGCTATAGGCATGCTGAGCGGTTTTGATATTCTGGAAGCCGCAATGCTCTGGCTGGTAATCCAATAGGCGAGTAGAGAACTACTACTGCATTTGGCGATTCCAGATTTTGCGTTGGCTCCGTTGCACTGCGTGAGCTTAACTTGGCGTTGACAAAAAAAGGGTTTTGATTCAGGAACGGGGTTGACGATTCGTTGCTAGATGTATACAGAAACCCTCTAGATCGAAGAGTATATGACTTTCTTCGCCTGACTGAAGTCTGCTCTAGCGATTCGGTCTCCCTGAAACTGAGACCCAAAAAGAGACACCCTTTTACTTCAAGCAAATAATAAATCACACTAACTTTATACAGAAAGTTTCGCTCCACTATGGGATTAAATTTATTGTAGTTATTGCTATGATAGTTTAGGGCTGTCTTTAACCATGTCTCCTGTTCCTTAAAAATATCAATTATCAACACGCGCCCGCATAGTCTTAATATCTTTTGTACACCCATGTAACTGTCATTAAATGTTCTGACAGCAAAATCTCCTCCTCTTCTCCCAATCTCAACATACAGGAAACCTAACCTGTAGTTACAGTTAAAAAAATATGCTTATTCATCTTACAACATTAAATGAATTTACATAAACAGATTACAGCATTTGACATTACACAAATAAATCGTATGTCCCCTTTGGAAAATATATTAGCATTCCACAAAATGAGTACAAAGAAAATGCAATGTTCTTGCTATAATAATACAGTTGTGGCTAGATCATACGATATAATTATATCTATGCCTGGTGACTGCTTTCAGTGAAAGTTATAGACTAGTGCCTAGCCACACAAGTAAGCATAAAATGATCCTCCCTTGCCACTAGAAATATCTATCAAAAAGGAATAAGTGACTATCTCCTATAATCCAGAGTTATTACCTGCATCTCACTATTCAGTTTTAAAGTGAACAATCCACACCTGACATTATCTTACAGAAATGACAGTTAATTTTGCTGACTCTTAACCCAATGGTAAGCATTCGTGGACTGATTCTACGCCTAATATCTGTTATTGTAAGTTTAACATTTAACCCATGATAAACCGTAACAGTTTAAGCACCACTTAATAGGCCGTAGACAGCGCTACCTTATCACTGAATAAATTACTAGGAGAAGTCCTCAAAAATGAATTCACTTTCCTAACAGATATATATATAAAAGCTAACATGAATATATCATATTATAATTATAAGATATGTCAACTCACCCCGAAAATGACTAGAACATAGGCAAACACATTCTAGTACTGTGTTAAAGTTTGCCTTATCTCATGATGGTCATCTACGGGCCAGGAAATTTACGAATGTCTTTGTCTATTAAAACCAGTCTACTCTTATAGATCACAAAGGACGCTCCCCCCGGACACCTGGCCTGCATATTTCTACAGAAGTTCGGCGAAAGACGTAATCTAGAGTAAGACAACAGAAATCGTGCGAAAGTTCCCCAGGTAGAGAAATGCATAACATTATGCTCTATCTTGTCTAAGGGGCAAAAACCCAAAGACTGACCGCGGGTTTGTCTCCCCCTGTTTCCAGGATGCATAATATTATGATCCGAAGCAGCGTTCTGGAAGCCAAACACAGGGACCCTTTCGCTCGTGATCAAAGGCTTTAAACGTAAGAGATATTCCCCTGGTCAGACCAGGTGCGGCTTAGATAATATTATCGTTCGCTGACCGCTACAGGCCGGAACGTAACCAAACCTCGGGTGGGGTTTGAGAAGGTGAAAAAGTTTGGCCACGAAGGTAGAAAATGAAAGAAAAAGAAAATACAAAATGTCCAGGAAAAACAGAACATTTAAAGGAGTAATCAAATTATGGACAAGATGGTAAAATACATTATCGGTCACGTGACAAGTGCCCCCCCCCCCCCCCTTTTAAAGTTCGAGGAATACGGACAAAAATGACAGTAATTTATCTTTTCCATCGATGTCCGTTACCTGTCATTGGAACATCCAATACTCATAAACCAAATACGTTTCCAATTTCTGTCAGTACTGTATGACTAGCTCCGAGTTCATTTCTTTTCTTCCCTCTGTCTAATAGACGTTCAGCGAATGGGATTTTGCGAGGCCAGTCGGCGCTGACGCCCTTCGTTTCCGTGTGAACCTGACCTTGCTTCCGCAATTCGCTGTGCCTGTTTATGGTCCGGAAAATTATCCGCACCTGTTGTGGTTTTCGGACCTGCCTGAACTCACTGGCCACTGCGTAGATAATCCGCCTGTTATGTGCAGTGTAATCATTGTTGGGCTCAGGCTGCTTATGTATATTTTTACCTGTCACGGGCGTGGCCTTGAATAACCCTCTATAGCTGCAGTATATCGGGTTTTTTTCGCGCGCGTGTAATCCTAGTTGGCCAATAAAGCCGTTCGTTGGCCGAAGAAATGCTAGCATTTTTCTTCTGCCTCTCCACACCTACTCCCCTGTTTCGGTGGGAGCATTGATCAATCTTCAGACCTGTGCCGTCTAAAGGTGGATCTGGAGCTTTCCTTGCCTTGCCAGTCACAACTCTGGCTTGGTCAACGGAAATGATCAAGTTGCTCTGTAATGGCCTGGCGGAGGCGACTACTTTGCTGTCCATCAGTGGGGTTGAGACCACTGGAATAATGCGATTTGAATGAGAGAACTCAGCTGCCTGAAGCAGAGAGTAATCGATCGCATTCTGGGGTTCTACTAAATCATAACAGATCTCCGTAGCTTCTATCCGTGGAGACAGATAGGTATTATCTGCGAGTTGCAGAGTTTGTTGAGTCGCTTTACCGGTACTAGCATGACGTGAGCCAAGGCTCTCAACAATGGCTCCTTGTACAGTAGTAAGGCAGCTTTTCTCACTGTCTTCTGCCCTGAGAAGTGTGAGAGACTCAAATGGAATACCAGGGATCCCTTCGCATGGAACCCTGTGTCCATCATAAACGTCAACTTTGCCCTCCCCTGAGGAAGTTACTGGCGTCAGTTGAACTTTGTCCTGCAATGCGAGATCCACTTCCTGGTTGACAGCCCCGCAGACTGCATGCAAAGGACTGGACGGTTTGAGATCCCATTAGATCGCGAAGTGCCCGAGAAAAAACTCTCGGTGTGTTTTTCCAAAGTTCCTTGGAACGGTTTGGAAAGTTTAACCCTTTTAGCAGGCGACTTATTCTTGCACCTTTTAAGCTCAGGGTGATAAGAGGAGCGGCACCTCCTTTCTACGATCGTTGAGTTGGAGGGATGCGCCTCTGCATATGGTTTTTCGCTGTCCGGCCGGGAATCTTGCGAAATATAACGTGATAGGGTGTGGCTCCCTTTTCTCGACGTCACGTGTCGGTTAGGTGCTGCTCGGTCTGGAGCGTGTGAGGCTCGGGGTTCGCCGCTTGCCAGACGGGAACAATCCGTATTACAATGCTTGTTAGCACCTCTCTCACCTTTGTGCAGTTTCCATGCCTGGGAACGTTGCGTAATTTTCCCCGTGGCCTTAGGTCTGCTATCCCGACGTAAATTCTTTCCTTGTTTGGGCTTCGGATCCAAGTCCAAAGGAAAGTCAATTTTCTGGAGTTGGGGTTCGGTTTTAGCAGGCAAGTTTTCTTTCATGGGCGCAAGGTTTGCAGGGGCGTTGACCGTTAAGGACACAGTAGAAGGGGAAGTAGAGTGACTACATTTAGTATCTGTTTCCACCCTCCGAATTTGGCTATCCAGTTCATTCATTCTGATTTGGTGTAGCCTGTCCCTTTCTTGGCTTTCTCTGTCCCTTTCTTGGCGCTCCATTTCCAATTGCTTGTCCCGTTCTTGTCTTTGCTTTTCCCTTTGCTTTTCATCTTCTATCACTTCTTCTACATACTGTCGAGTGAATGCTTCACTCTCCCCAGTTTGTTTACAGGACCATGCCAAGATTAAACGGCTGTCAAACCAATTGTCTACCTCGTATTGATCCTGCAGGCTTACTGCAAATTCTAGAAAGGGCTGGATTTCGCTATCCTTGTACTCCATATACTTAGCTACCTCGAGGGCAATCCTATGCACTTTATCTTGATCGGCCATTATATCAGGGTGAGCAAACACTATAGAAGAATAGAACCTAGAGATCTTAGTTACCTAGTCCACTAGGTGCTGATTAACTTAATAGTCAATAAAATCTAGGCTAGCCTGGGAACTTTAAAAACAAGAAAGTTTATAGCTACTCTGATCGACAAGCAAAAACCCAAAAAACTCCAAAAAATGGAAGTGATGTAAAACTTATTACTATCACTTCACCCCAGTTCTGTCAGTACTAAGCTATTGAGAGGATTGGTTACTATCATCCGAATGAACACCCTCCCTTGGTACAGATGCAAGCTAGTAACTGACTATCTGTAGCTTCTTATCTCAGATTAAAGAGCTACTCCTGAAAAAAATATTAACCTGTGTAAACTTTATTAAAGAAGAAAAGCATGGAATTAATGCATATCATCATACACAGCATAAATTACATCAATAATCAAATAATCATCAATAGTCATCAATAATCATATACACCAACAATAATGCAAATACACACCCACAAACACACACACACCACCAACACTCATAAAACCTGTAGAACACGGAGAAAATAACTAAGCTGTCCGACAGAGGGTCCGCTTTCGGGGACCAAAGGCGCTAGCTCCAGGAAGTGTCTTACCGATAAATATCCTTCAAGATGACTGAAGTGAAATACCGAACTTTCCTTGTCGGGCTAAACGTTGGTGACCCCTAATTGCGCGAGGGAACACTGGAAGACGTTGTTTATCTCCTGCTGACCAAAAACGAACTGAGCGACAGCCTGTCTGTTGTTTTTCGTGGGACCAAATGTGCTAGCTCCAGGAAGTGTATTACTTGTAGATCCTTCGTGAGGGACTAGCCTACAAAACTTTCTTTGTTGGTGCTAAACGTTGGTGACCGCTACTCGCGAGAGGGGGGCTGGAACTCTGTCCATAGATGGCTGCTCATACGTGCGAGGTTTTAAGTATCCAGAAAAATACACCAGAAGAAGTCACTTGAGGACAAAGAGTCCCAGGCGCGCTTATCCGGCACTAGGCTCTTGCGTGCTGGGTAGTAAATCCTGTTTAAACTGGTTTGGCTGTGGTTTGCTGAGTGCCCGTTTAGGCACACAAAGTCGGGTGATATGAAATTCTGCTATAGGCATGCTGAGCGGGTTTGATATTCTGGAAGCCGCAATGTTCTGGCTGGTAATCCAATAGGCGAGTAGAGAACTACTACTGCATTTGGCGATTCCAGATTTTGCGTTGGCTCCGTTGCACTGCGTGAGCTTAACTTGGCGTTGACCAAAAAGGGTTTTGATTCAGGAACGTGGTTGACGATTCGTTGCTAGATGTATACAGAAACCTTCTAGATCGAAGAGTATATGACTTTCTTCGCCTGACTGAAGTCTGCTCTAGCGATTCGGTCTCCCTGAAACTGAGACCCAAAAAGAGACACCCTTTTACTTCAAGCAAATAATAAATCACACTAACTTTATACAGAAAGTTTCGCTCCACTATGGGATTAAATTTATTGTAGTTATGGCTATGATAGTTTAGGGCTGTCTTTAACCGTGTCTCCTGTTCCTTAAAAATATCAATTATCAACACGCGCCCGCATAGTCTTAATATCTTTTGTACACCCATGTAACTGTCATTAAATGTTCTGACAGCAAAATCTCCTCCTCTTCTCCCAATCTCAACATACAGGAAACCTAACCTGTAGTTACAGTTAAAAGAATATGCTTATTCATCTTACAACATTAAATGAATTTACATAAACAGATTACAGCATTTGACATTACACAAATAAATCGTATGTCCCCTTTGGAAAATATATTAGCATTCCACAAAATGAGTACAAAGAAAATGCAATGTTCTTGCTATAATAATACAGTTGTGGCTAGATCATACGATATAATTATATCTATGCCTGGTGACTGCTTTCAGTGAAAGTTATAGACTAGTGCCTAGCCACACAAGTAAGCATAAAATGATCCTCCCTTGCCACTAGAAATATCTATCAAAAAGGAATAAGTGACTATCTCCTATAATCCAGAGTTATTACCTGCATCTCACTATTCAGTTTTAAAGTGAACAATCCACACCTGACATTATCTTACAGAAATGACAGTTAATTTTGCTGACTCTTAACCCAATGGTAAGCATTCGTGGACTGATTCTACGCCTAATATCTGTTATTGTAAGTTTAACATTTAACCCATGATAAACCGTAACAGTTTAAGCACCACTTAATAGGCCGTAGACAGCGCTACCTTATCACTGAACTAAATTACTAGGAGAAATCCTCAAAAATGAATTCACTTTCCTAACAGATATATATAAAAAAAACTAACATGAATATAATATAATAATTATAAGATATGTCAACTCACCCCGAAAATGACTAGAACATAGGCAAACACATTCTAGTACTGTGTTAAAGTTTGCCTTATCTCATGATGGTCATCTACGGGCCAGGAATATTTACGAATGTCTTTGTCTATTAAAACCAGTCTACTCTTATAGATCACAAAGGACGCTCCCCCCGGACACCTGGCCTGCATATTTCTACAGAAGTTCGGCGAAAGACGTAATCTAGAGTAAGACAACAGAAATCGTGCGAAAGTTCCCCAGGTAGAGAAATGCATAACATTATGCTCTATCTTGTCTAGGGGCAAAAACCCAAAGACTGACCGCGGGTCTGTCTCCCCCTGTTTCCAGGATGCATAATATTATGATCCGAAGCAGCGTTCTGGAAGCCAAACACAGGGACCCTTTCGCTCGTGATCAAAGGCTTTAAACGTAAGAGATATTCCCCTGGTCAGACCAGGTGCGGCTTAGATAATATTATCGTTCGCTGACCGCTACAGGCCGGAACGTAACCAAACCTCGGGTGGGGTTAGAGAAGGTGAAAAAGTTTGGCCACGAAGGTAGAAAATGAAAGAAAAAGAAATTACAAAATGTCCAGGAAAACAGAACATTTAAAGGAGTAATCAAATTATGGACAAGATGGTAAAATACATTATCGGTCACGTGACATACACAATGAAGTGGATTGACCTATAAGTTGGAATTGCGATGGGATATACCATCTCTCCGATACTATTCGTGTTGGCTATGCAGATAATTCTCAAAGCGGCTGACGGATTTTCAATAGGTCCAAAGCTCAATGGCAGGTGTCACATGCCACGGCTTAAAGCATTCATGAATGAGACAACACTTCTGACATTAGGGCAGTTCAACGGAAACTAGAAATGGCAGACAGAGGACTACAAATCATAGACCAAAGCCGACTCCTAAGAAAGTTCAAACTGTGGTGCTTCCAGTTAATGTTGATACCTAAATTGCTATGGCCACTGCTTATGTATGAAGTAAGCACTAGTACACTGGAAGCTTTACAGCAAAAGGTCAACAAGTTCATGAGGAAATGGCTAGGATACCATCAGGTTTGTCAGACGTAGCACTGTACTGCAAGAAGGCAAAGCTTGTGCTTTCTTTCAAGTCAGTTGTTGAAGAATACAAAGCAAGAAAAGCAAGGCTCGCAATGATGCTGTGTGAGTCAGCAGATGACGTAGTCCATTCAGCCCACACCAAAAACAAGAAGGAAATGAAAAGTGGATGAAGATGTTGGTGCTTCCCACGAGTTGCACAAGCTGAGGGAGGTAATTGGATACACACAGACGAGTAAACGGAGATTTGGCCATGATGACACCCGCTATTGGTGCAAGTCATCAAATAGGGAACGCAGAGACATGGTAATTCAGGAGATATGAGGAGCTGAGAATGATAAGAGGATGCAAAAAGTGGTGCAGCAGGCCTATCAAGGACAATGGACTACATGGGAAGGAGCCCTCCAAAGGTCCTTGACATGGAGTGAAATATGTTATATGGCACCTCTTAGACTCAGCTTCATTTTTAGATCAATGTATGACCTCCTGCCATCGTCCGCAAACCTTGTGAGATGAGGAAAGTCTAATGATAATTAGTGCCTCATGTGCCATGAGAGGCAGACATTTGAACACGTGCTCTCAGCTTTCAAGGTGCCATTAGGACAAGGGCGATACACATGGCGGCACATCAAAGTACTAAATGAGCTGGCTGCTACAATAAACCTGGCAAGGGTGAAGGCGAATAGCAAATTCAGACTGGGCACTGCAAATACATACTTTCTGAGAGCAGGAAAGTCAGCACATCCCAAACCAAGTAAATCAAGTAGCAGTTTACCATCTCTTTTTGACTGTGCAAATGACTGGGAGATGGCAGTAGACCTACCTGGGCTAGGGGCATATCCAGAGAGTATTAGAAGATGTCCAAGACGGCTAGATATAGTGCTGCATTTCTCATCATCGCTGCAGATTATAATTATTGGACTGACCGTGTCATTTGAATCCATTTAAACAAATAACGAGGCCACACCTGAGGCCTGTAAACAGTTAATAAATAAATGTTGTACACATAAATGTATGTTTCAGGCGCTCGTGAGAAATAAAGAAACAAAAAACTAGACAACAGAAAAACAACAGAAGTGAGTGGCTTACCATAGAATCGAACCTAGGACCTCCCAAACGACACCCCCGCCTAGCTGCAGAAGCGAATCACACTATCCTCCCTGCTGGCAAATGAATTATAACAATGAAAATCCACAGAGAGAAAGTATTTTGCACGAAGATTTTTTCTAATTGTTTTTGTCCTGCGCTTATCATGAATGCGCTTAAACTGGTTTAAATGGCATGCCTGTTCACACCAATGTTATCTGAGATTTCCCGCCAAAGTAAACTATGCTGAGTTCGCGGGTTAACAAGTTTTATTATCTTCAGGTCAGGAGAAATGGCGCGAAACTAAAGTAGCGACTTTTTAGTAGGCACAAACAGCCGTGTGTTGATTTCAACAAGTGCTTTCGACTGGTCCTTCTCTTCAGTAGTTAAATCAGGTAGCTGTAGCACGTCCCATGCAGTAAGGCTGGAGTAACTACAAAGGTTTTCACGCGTCTTCAAGATCCGTCTGCTTTTGGTGTCTGGCGTCGACTGCTGGCTTATTGTACTACAAACTAAGAGAAAAAAACGCCTCTTTTGAGTATTGGGTCTTCTAATATGAGCATCAGGCGACTTCCGCTTCCATCCATCACTTCATCTTCCTCAGAATGTTTACCCTCCCTGAGCATTAATTTTAGACCTAGTAAGTCGGATGAACGTGCTTTTGGGCAGCGGAAGGCGGTAATTCAAACAGGTGTAATTATACATAAAAATTTACTAAAGTGTTAGTATAATATATACACACCATGATATCATCATCCACTCCCTGCTCTCTATTGAGCCAGTGTTCACTTTTGATGTTGGTTCCTTGTGAGGAAACCCGCACGAAGCTGTCACCAGTTCCTGCAGTGGTGGTTCATGCGTCAATTATTTGCAGTGATGAGGTTGCCAGCCTCATATGCAACTGTACATTCACAAGCAAATTATATATGTCAAAATGCAAATATAAAATAGTATACATATTACAACTTATCTCGATTATTGGGCGATGTAACAGAATGAATTCGCCTATTTACATTTTTTGTCTACTAATTTGCTCTACCATTTAATTCCTTTACTTTGTGGGAAGAATTCTCTTCAATTCTAACGATATCTGTAAACTTCTACCGTACTGAATTTTTAAATCTCACACAATCCCTCTTCATTCCATCCCTTCCTCACTCTCTCTTCCTCTCTAGAGAACGAATGCATTTCTTTTCACGCACAGGGGTGCCCGGGCGACTAGAGAAATTCTATCCATTTGAATGGGCCACGGCAAGACCGAAATGTTAGAAACGGCCAGAAGTGCATTTAGTTTATGAGCCCATTGGCATGGCTTGACAGGATGACCCACGCTTAATCACGTGATGCGTGCTGGTCGATTTGGGCGCGTCTTGTTAAAAAAATATATCCTAATGCTGTGGGTACGAACAATCCCCAAGATAGCATAGTAGGAGAACTGTAACTCTTTGTGAAGAGGACTTAGCAGAAATTTGCTAAAACAACCGTAAACGGCGGTTGCCTTTACTGACTGTGAAGACAGGCTTTGAAGCCCTTAGCACCTGCTAACACCTAATCAACTTTAGGTGTCTTCACAAGAGACAGTGTAGTCTAGTGGTAATGATTCTGTACGTAAAAGCTAGCACCCATAATAGCGGACCACTAGAGCTGAGAGACCAGAGCAAGCCATCTAGAGAAACATCAGTGGTTGACGTTAGGACGGTCTTAATGTGTGGTACATAACAGCTTGACTCTTAATAGATGAAACGTTGAGACTGGAATGGGAACATGAAAGCCTTACACCAGGAAGCCAACAGTAGTAGTCCAACACTTCAAGAGGACCACTAAAACTTGGCTAACCTTAGAACCAGGCAAAAACACGTACACATTATAAAGCAGAGTATCCTATATACCAGCATTGAGAAGCTTTAAGACATGTGTCCACATAAAGAAAACCTTTTTACAAAACAACAATAACATATTCTAAGTAACACTTGTAGTGAATTTGTAAAAACAACACTATAGACTTGGTTCTCTTTTTCTATATGTCTTTTGGAAATTCTATTTTTTATTTGTAGAAATCATATCGATTGGAGGCCGACCTCTGTGCAACCTACGTTTTGCTGATGATATTGATCTGTAATTAGCTGGATAAGAATAAAGTCTTCAAGACTTTTACCTGGGGGCACTGGAGCTAAAGTAACTTTAATTGTAAATGGGACAAATTAATATAGAAAAAAGCAAGGGATATTGTGTGAACGAAGCCATAAGAAATCCATTTTCCAGTAAACATTACGTTAAATGGGCAAACGTTAGAAGAAGTTAACACCTTTAAATATCTCGGGTCCACTATATGCAGTGATGGAAGATCAATTAAAGAAATCAAGACAAGACTTGAGATGGCCTCAGCTGCCATGACAAGGTTGAATGTGATCTGGAAAAGTAACATCAGTTTTCCTGTGAAGATCAAATTATACAAATCACTTGTATTATCTATTCTCTTGTATGGGTGTGAGAGCTGGACACTCCTGCAGATACGGAGCGAAGGATTCAGGCTTTCGAGCATAAATGTTATAGAAGAATTTTGCGCATTTGCTATAAAGAGCACAAAACAAATGTCTATGTTAGAGAGAAGATAAACACCTATGCAGGCCACCAAGAACCACTTTTGTCAACAGTGAAACGTCGAAAGCTTGCCTGGTTTGGGCATGTAACTCGTCATGACTCCCTTTCGAAAACGATCCTTCAGGGAACAGTCGAAGGTAAACGGAGAAGAGGAAGGCAGAGAAAATCCTGGGCTGATAACATCAAAGAATGGGCAGGACACGGTTTTTCCACACTTGTACGCATTGCTGAGGATAGAGAGCAGTGGAGGACCCTGTCTGCTGATGCTTCCACCATGGCACCCCTACGACCCATGACCGGTTACGGGCTGAGATGATGATGATGATGAAATCAAAACATCCAGTCTGTTTTATTTTCTTTGTGTCTCATTTATGTTGGATGTAAACTTTATAGTAATTAGTCTAATAAGATAAAGTCTTGTATTCTTTTACCTGGGGGCACGAGCTAAATCACTTTAATTGTAAATGACATGATAATTACGAAAATCAGGGAAGGGATAAAGTGTGACACGAATGCCAAAACCTGCCTATATCCTATTTTCCAGTAATCTGTATTTCAGATTCACTAAGAGACAAGTTTTAATATTCTGAAAACATCCCTTTTCATGTTCACGTGGTGAACTGCGCTGATAAAGAGAGAGTAGTGTTATTTCATATGTCAGTGGGCAGCAGGCATTCTTAATACAATAGCTCCTACTTCTTTCTCTTGTCACTCTTTCATTCCACCACACACCTTCACCCACTCTTTTTTTTAAACCAACGTCACAGGCGAACCCAGACTTTTTTCACGGGTAACGTCAGAATATTATCGATGATTATTATTATTTAAGATGCCATCTCTTCAGGTGGGTTAGGTGTCTAACTGGGTGCACTTGAAGTAGAATCCGAGAACTTAAGGCACAAAGTGATGACTCTGGAGTTACTCTTAGAATTCAGGTTCAGTCCTATAGCCTGTCCTATATTGCGGTCCTAATATTCCAAGTTTCTGGCTGTCTATGATTTCTCCTTGACGAAATTGGAAGTCAGTGAAGTAGTCTTACAAAGCTGTGTGTCGTCAGCGAAATTTTCATCTACACAGTGAATGTTTTTGTGTGTGACCTCCCCTTTCCAAGCAACAAACAAACATTAAAAAAAAATAAACAAATAAACAATAAAAAAAAATAAACAAACAAATGAATTTAAAAAAAAAACAATAAAACAAAAACAAACTAAAATGAAGTCTCTCATAACTGCCCTGTTGTTAACAAGGTGAAAAGGGGTGACAAAGCCCGGTGGGTGTCCGAGATTACATCAAATCCACAAATTATCTGCCATCAGTCATACAAGCACCACATCAGACTACCCCTTTTCCTCACACCATCATTGATCCTTATATATTAATTTTAGTTCTTGTTATATACTGTTTAACTATATTGTGCAATTCTCTAGGTCTATCTATTCTCAACACTTGTTCCACAGGTATGGATTAATTGCGTGCCTGTAAATAATCTAATATTAGTTTTCTCTGTTGTTCTTACTTCCTACATTTTAAAAGGAAATGCTCTATATAATTTTTTTCTAGACACTCTGCACAGTAAGGTTCTTCTTTTCTAAAGTAGCCCATTCCTAGTTGCAGTCTAAGAAGTTTCTGATAGGATTTTTTAGTTCTCCAGATACCTGACACGTTCTTGTTGGAGCCTTGAACAATTTATATGCATCTCTGCCCTTCAGATTTCCATCCTACTCTACTGTCCATTCCTTAGTTATTATTATTTTAATTAAGTTTTGATATCTGTTTTACTCACCCCCACATTTATTTGGTTTCTAATATTTCTACTTTTCTTAGCTTCTTTATCCGCCTTTTCATTTCCTTCTATGCGAACATGTAAAGGTATCCAAGCTATTATAAAGGAACATCCTCTGGAGCATAGGTAAGTATTTGATAGTAATATCTCTTCTGCTATATCAGGTCTATTGCATTCTCGTAAGTTTCTTATAGCAGAAAGCGATTTCCAGAGCTTGCAGAATTGCAACCATCCCTGCTGTGATTACAGATGTATTATCGATTATACTATATATCCTTTCACCATGTTCCACATGGGAACATAAATTCCTATTCTCAATTTGTTATCATCTCCTTTAGATCCATCTGTGTACACTGTAATACTGTTCTTTTATATTTGTTGAAAATATATATAAATATAATCTCTCTCAGTCTCAGAGAGAGAGAGAGAGAGAGAGAGAGAGAGAGAGAGAGAACGTCCTAAATTTGGGAATTGTTAAGACTTTGCATCACTGCTTCACTAAGTGGAATAATAGCGCGCACAACACATGATTTGCTGAAGTTTCGTGGCAGCTTTATTTATTTATGAAACACTCTTGGTGACGGAATTTGCCAAAATTACGAAGGTGCTTACTCACTGTTAGGGGAGATAACCTATCAAATTAAAAAAAAAGGGACAGCAGTAAACATACGACAGGAAACTAATATTAAACACAAGACGTAAGGGAAATAACCGATTTGAGAAAATTAGGAAACATAAAATACTCAAGTTCTTTCACAGCATGCGTCTATTTTTAAAATCAATTAAATTTAGTTTTTCTAAAAATAATTCAGAAGAATACTTGTTTCTTAAGTGAAGATGTTTATAATTTTTGTATTATTATTTAAGTGTAGCCTTAACAGAAACACTACATAATTCATTCTATGGCTGCTGTGTGGCTTCGAATTCGAGGAGTGATGGAAGCATACTTACCTGGCACGGGAGATACCATGATCAATAAGGTGGTGCTCCCAAGGCGAGGCCCTTCCATTGCACTCCGGTTGGGTTGACCCTTGCGATCATCTCAAATGTGGATGATGATGATAGGAAACTCTTTACAGAGCGATACAACAGGAAGCAATCTGATCATCAGAAGAAGTCCCCCCGTCCGACAAGTGTTTCGGCCCTATATACTCCTTTACACTCTAAGGGGGGCGGGCCCACTTGGGTCATGACTCCCAAGCGTCTCAGCTTCCTGTTGTCTTGCATCGAAAATGAACCCATTTCACTTATGGTAGCAACTTTAAATTCCACAACTCCGCCAGCCGTGGAGGCAATTGTGAAAGTAACAAAGAGAAGACAAATTATTCCGTTCGTTCCGTCGCACACACTGAGACACCAGCGCGAAGTAGTTTTCGGGCATGCTTCTTCTGTTTTCTGATTTCTTCTATTTTAATTTGTCTTCTGCTTTTTTGTGGTGGGTTACTTTCCCTTGCCTCCCTCACTCCGAACACTTTGCGACAGTGCAGATATATTATGTCGCCGAAGATTTCCAGCTTCTTCTCCAAAGTTATCTGCTTCAGGTTGTTATCCAACTCTTTTGCCAAGGCTTTGTCCAGCTGTTCCCAAAGCCCTTTTGCACTGGCGGGTGGAAACTTGATTGCATCTCTCTTCCCGTCCAAGAAGTGTGTGAGATCATCATCAGGCAGATCAACTTGAATGTACTCAGCACTGTGGATTGATTCCTGGCTGCGTTCTTCTAACGTCTTATCTGTCGAGACAGAGCGCTGTTGATCTCCCCCTGATGACCTCCCACACCCCTTTTTCGTTCTGTGGATTTTCATTCCTCTCTGAGTAGAGAATTCCCTACCACAGGCACATGGAAACTCCAGCTGTTGTTCAGAGCTCGAAGTCCGTGTAACGGGTCTGGTCGATTCCAATGAGGCGCCTGTGGATTCATCATTCTCCCCCCCTTTCGGTGAATCCTGAGGGCATCTATCGTTTTTGGGTTCTATAGCAATTGAATACAGCTTACGGGGTGCTAACCCGGTCAGCCGGTTTCTAGTCTTTCCCAGTGTCATCTGTCTTTCCAGAAGTCAATCGGTCTTTTCCCGATTGTCACTGGTTTGACCATGTAACTATGATAGGAAACTCTTTACAGAGCGATACAACAGGAAGCAATCTGATCATCAGAAGAAGTCCCCCCGTCCGACAAGTGTTTCGGCCCTATATACTCCTTTACACTCTAAGGGGGGGCGGGCCCACTTGGGTCATGACTCCCAAGCGTCTCAGCTTCCTGTTGTCTTGCATCGAAAATGAACCCATTTCACTTATGGTAGCAACTTTAAATTCCACAACTCCGCCAGCCGTGGAGGCAATTGTGAAAGTAACAAAGAGAAGACAAATTATTCCGTTCGTTCCGTCGCACACACTGAGACACCAGCGCGAAGTAGTTTTCGGGCATGCTTCTTCTGTTTTCTGATTTCTTCTATTTTAATTTGTCTTCTGCTTTTTTGTGGTGGGTTACTTTCCCTTGCCTCCCTCACTCCGAACACTTTGCGACAGTGCAGATATATTATGTCGCCGAAGATTTCCAGCTTCTTCTCCAAAGTTATCTGCTTCAGGTTGTTATCCAACTCTTTTGCCAAGGCTTTGTCCAGCTGTTCCCAAAGCCCTTTTGCACTGGCGGGTGGAAACTTGATTGCATCTCTCTTCCCGTCCAAGAAGTGTGTGAGATCATCATCAGGCAGATCAACTTGAATGTACTCAGCACTGTGGATTGATTCCTGGCTGCGTTCTTCTAACGTCTTATCTGTCGAGACAGAGCGCTGTTGATCTCCCCCTGATGACCTCCCACACCCCTTTTTCGTTCTGTGGATTTTCATTCCTCTCTGAGTAGAGAATTCCCTACCACAGGCACATGGAAACTCCAGCTGTTGTTCAGAGCTCGAAGTCCGTGTAACGGGTCTGGTCGATTCCAATGAGGCGCCTGTGGATTCATCATTCTCCCCCCCTTTCGGTGAATCCTGAGGGCATCTATCGTTTTTGGGTTCTATAGCAATTGAATACAGCTTACGGGGTGCTAACCCGGTCAGCCGGTTTCTAGTCTTTCCCAGTGTCATCTGTCTTTCCAGAAGTCAATCGGTCTTTTCCCGATTGTCACTGGTTTGACCATGTAACTATGATAGGAAACTCTTTACAGAGCGATACAACAGGAAGCAATCTGATCATCAGAAGAAGTCCCCCCGTCCGACAAGTGTTTCGGCCCTATATACTCCTTTACACTCTAAGGGGGGCGGGCCCACTTGGGTCATGACTCCCAAGCGTCTCAGCTTCCTGTTGTCTTGCATCGAAAATGAACCCATTTCACTTATGGTAGCAACTTTAAATTCCACAACTCCGCCAGCCGTGGAGGCAATTGTGAAAGTAACAAAGAGAAGACAAATTATTCCGTTCGTTCCGTCGCACACACTGAGACACCAGCGCGAAGTAGTTTTCGGGCATGCTTCTTCTGTTTTCTGATTTCTTCTATTTTAATTTGTCTTCTGCTTTTTTGTGGTGGGTTACTTTCCCTTGCCTCCCTCACTCCGAACACTTTGCGACAGTGCAGATATATTATGTCGCCGAAGATTTCCAGCTTCTTCTCCAAAGTTATCTGCTTCAGGTTGTTATCCAACTCTTTTGCCAAGGCTTTGTCCAGCTGTTCCCAAAGCCCTTTTGCACTGGCGGGTGGAAACTTGATTGCATCTCTCTTCCCGTCCAAGAAGTGTGTGAGATCATCATCAGGCAGATCAACTTGAATGTACTCAGCACTGTGGATTGATTCCTGGCTGCGTTCTTCTAACGTCTTATCTGTCGAGACAGAGCGCTGTTGATCTCCCCCTGATGACCTCCCACACCCCTTTTTCGTTCTGTAGATTTTCATTCCTCTCTGAGTAGAGAATTCCCTACCACAGGCACATGGAAACTCCAGCTGTTGTTCAGAGCTCGAAGTCCGTGTAACGGGTCTGGTCGATTCCAATGAGGCGCCTGTGGATTCATCATTCTCCCCCCCTTTCGGTGAATCCTGAGGGCATCTATCGTTTTTGGGTTCTATAGCAATTGAATACAGCTTACGGGGTGCTAACCCGGTCAGCCGGTTTCTAGTCTTTCCCAGTGTCATCTGTCTTTCCAGAAGTCAATCGGTCTTTTCCCGATTGTCACTGGTTTGACCATGTAACTATGATAGGAAACTCTTTACAGAGCGATACAACAGGAAGCAATCTGATCATCAGAAGAAGTCCCCCCGTCCGACAAGTGTTTCGGCCCTATATACTCCTTTACACTCTAAGGGGGGCGGGCCCACTTGGGTCATGACTCCCAAGCGTCTCAGCTTCCTGTTGTCTTGCATCGAAAATGAACCCATTTCACTTATGGTAGCAACTTTAAATTCCACAACTCCGCCAGCCGTGGAGGCAATTGTGAAAGTAACAAAGAGAAGACAAATTATTCCGTTCGTTCCGTCGCACACACTGAGACACCAGCGCGAAGTAGTTTTCGGGCATGCTTCTTCTGTTTTCTGATTTCTTCTATTTTAATTTGTCTTCTGCTTTTTTGTGGTGGGTTACTTTCCCTTGCCTCCCTCACTCCGAACACTTTGCGACAGTGCAGATATATTATGTCGCCGAAGATTTCCAGCTTCTTCTCCAAAGTTATCTGCTTCAGGTTGTTATCCAACTCTTGATGGAAGCATACTTACCTGGCACGGGAGATACCATGATCAATAAGGTGGTGCTCCCAAGGCGAGGCCCTTCCATTGCACTCCGGTTGGGTTGACCCTTGCGATCATCTCAAATGTGGATGACTCGAGTGCGTAATTTTTTCGTAGGGGGGACTGCGTTCGCGCTATCCCCTGACTTAAATAAACAACATCGATTAGACAGCAATGTTAATATGAATTTCTGCATGACAGCGTACTTTGTGTTCCATAATGCATGTAAAGTAAATTACAGCTTGAAATTTTTCCTCACTGTAAATTATTTCTCTTGTCGCTCCATAACTCTAGCTGATTCTGGTATATTAGGAAACCGTCGTCAACGCACGTGTTGTTTCAGCAGCAGTTTATTGTATATCATGCTGTTGTAAAATAGTTAAAGGCAGTCCCACAGCAGATACTTTGAAACATTAGTTCACGTTGTTGAAAGGACAGAACCAAAGGCCTGGGGGAAGAGGAAAATGTTCACATGGGCTTACATATTACACAGGAATACTGTTAATGTCAGGGCCAGGCAATATTATTTTATTGTTAGAATTCGTGCTTAAAAAAAACAAAACATTTTTTACGAGTTCATGTGATTGAGAAATTACTACCGTTACTGATTTTGCCTAATTAATGTATTTATAACGCTAATATATATTATATATTATATATATATATATATATATATATATAATATATATATATATATATATATATATATATATATATATATATATATATGATATATATATATATATATACATATATATGATATATATATATATATAAAATATATATATATGAAATATATATGTATGTATATATATATATATATATATATATATATATATATATATATATATATATATATATATATGTACTACTGGGCAAAAGTTAAGGGCCACCATTCAGTTTAGACAAGGTTTATATAATTCTTTGTGAGCAGGGTCGATTTTCCAAATGTCCGGTAGCTTGAAATGTCTCAAGGGACCTCAAGACGCAGCAATAGAGACCGCAGTCAGCGACTCATAGCTTGACTGCCTGCGTCAGGACCAGCGAATCAGAGCTGGTCAAGACCGCACTCCACCTCCACGTGGTGGTCCTGGAAACAGTCTGCAGCTGTGCAGGCTGGCTGAGCGAGTGTGGATCGAAATGGGAAGGCAAACCCGGTCCTAAAAAATGTCATGCAGAAGTCGGATGTGTCGACCGAAAGGTGCAGATATCACAGCTACGTTGTAAACAGACACAACGCAACCACCGTCCTTTTCAGGGCGAACGAAGAAGAAGAAGAAGAAGAAGAAGAAGAAGAAATGTCTCAAGAAGTCTCTGAATGGTAGAGCGGGACACTGCTAAACGTCTTGCAACATGACGAACAGATTGACCGTCCTGAATCCATGCCATGGCTCGACCATGATCTACAGTGCTGAGACTTCTCCTTGGTGGCATGGCTAATGCAGTGATCATTTCGACCACTTGTCATACTGATTTATTGCATACCAACGGTGAACACTCTTTACCGATGATCATTTTCCACGTGCATTCAAATTCAACTCACTTTTCACCTTTTGAACAAGTGGGGCGTGTTGCAAAAACCACGAGTTTTTGCAGCAACAATGGCAATTTTCACGTGCGGGGTTAAAGTGACCCAGTTTTTGGACATTTAAAAATAATTAACCTAGTGTGCACACAGAAATGTGTACACATTTCTCTGAGCTCAGTTTTATTAACATTTTCAATTGTCTTTACAGTTTGCCAATCAATTATATAAACCTTGTCTAAACTGAATGGCGGCCATTAACTTTTGTCCAGTAGTATATATATATATATATATATATATATATATATATATATATATATATATATATATATATATATATATATATATATATATATATATATATATATATATCAAAATGGGCTGTAATAAAAAGCTCTATGATGCACACATACACACACTCACACACAAAATTATATTATTGTTTAAAATGCAGTAGAAAGTTTCATTGCCAAGTATGATGTTGATTGCTGAATAAATAATGAAGCCGCCGTTATAAGAAAAAATGGGTAACACAAAACATGGTTCTAATCAATTAAGGAGAAAATTAAGTGGATATTTCCTGGTAAGTTTTTTTAAAAGATTGTTGTAGTGATAAAATATTATTGACACTAGAGATACATTTACGACAAATTTTGCATTCTTTGATAAAACTGACGTGGCTGCGTAAATATACATTTGATTTTGTAATAATTTACTTAAATTAGCACCAAATATTTACTCCAAACAGTAAATTAATATGAAACAAACGCAAAGGTATGTTATCAGGCACTCGTAGGAAATAAAGAAGTAGAACACTAGACAACAGAAAAACAACAGACATGAGTGGCTTACCCAGGATTTGAACCCTGGACCTTCCGTGCGACAACCCCGCCAAGCCATGCAAGCGAATCACACTATCCTCCCTGCCATCTATGCATCACCAAAAAATGATGTTTCAATGACAGGTCATTAGTGCGAACCGCAATACACGACACCCGAAGTCCACCATGGGCAGTTTTAGCCTATTAATGACGCAATCACTTCTGTTGTTTCCCTATCATGCAGTATAGGCCAGTCCAACAAGACAAGGACCTTAATACTGTGTCCAGTAAATGATAGTAGACTTAGAACAGTGAGAACTTATTTACTCCAAACGCATCCCAAACAATATATATATATACTTGCAATAACCCGTCAAACTTGACGGGTTTTTAATTATAGTGTGCTGTTTCCGTTTCCGGATGAGCAGATAGAAGCACATTCTTAGAGTGTTTTTGGTTTATTTCCATTATACAGTGTAATCAAACTGTTCATGAACACCGTCATTTGAACGCTTTTCTTTGTTGATTGTAACTATTTTCGGGAGAGTATATATAATGGAAACAATACAATTTTTCAACACGGTTGCATTCCTCAGCTGTGACCAACGTACACACGGCGAGAATTATGTTATTTTAGATTCAATTTAAAAGTTCCTTGACGACAACATTTCGTGTGAAAGTGCGTGGATTGTTTTCAAAGAGTGTTCCCTGATATAATAAGTGGTTTTAACAAAAACTTTCAAGTTTTCATGATTTGTACATCGGGTGAGGGCTCATGCACACCAATTTTTACGCACTTTTTCTTTGTCGAGCGCTACTAATTTCGTGAAAGAAAAAAAAAAACGAAGTATTTGTTTTATATAACACCCACGCCGCGCAAATTGCACACCGTACGTTGCGCACTTTTTTTTCTGGCGCGAGTTACTATTTTGAGTGAGACCGACCGACGTAACATTATGTTATTTATAACACATAAGGAAGGGAAACCCGAGGCCTGTAAACAGTAAATTAATATTAGACAAACATAAAGGTATGTTTTCAGGCACTCGTAAGAAATAAAGAAGTAGAACACTTAGACAACAGAAAAACAACAGACGTGAGTGGCTTACCCAGGGTTCGAACCCCGTACCTTCCGTACGACAACACCGCCTAGCCATACAAGCGAATCACACTAACCTCACGGCCAGCTAGGCATCCCCAAATAAAGAATGCTTTACTGACAGGTCATCAGTGCGAAACACAAGATAACACCGGAAGTTTACAATGGGCACCTCAGCCTATTAATGACGCAATCACTTCTGTTGTTCCTCTATTCTGCAGTATGTGTCAGTCCAAACAAGACAAAGACCTTGATACTGTGTCCAGTAAATGATAGAAGACTTAAGGACAGTAGTATAGAACAGAGGGTAGGTTTCTGGTATTGTATAAACATTAATAACACATAAGGAAGGGAAACCCGAGGCCTGTAAACAGTTGTCTAAGTGTTCTACTTCTTTATTTCTTACGAGTGCCTGAAAACATACCTTTATGTTTGTCTAATATGTTATTTATATTTTAGTTATAAAAGATTGTACCCTTTTACAAAAATGTATTCTCGGCCCCATGATGTGGTACGAGGATGCTTTCTATCACAAAAGTAAGATAATCTCTGAAAGTTTTTAAGCATACCTTACAAAGACTCAAAAAGAATGTACCTATTTCTTTTCTTTTCACCCACTTGACCAGTGTTCAGAGACATGTAACAATTACCGGTCGCAACTCAACTGCGAAATTTTCACTTGAAATACCCGCTGCGCGCATGCGAACATTTTTTAGTCTTTGTAAGGTATGCTTAAATACTTGCAGAGAATATCTTACTTTTGTGATAGAAAGCATCCTCATACCACGTCATAGGGCCCAGAATACATTTTTTGAAAAGGGTACAATCTTTTATATACACCCTGTATATATATATATATAATCAGAAAGAGAGAGAGAGAGAGACAGAGAGACAGAGAGAGAGAGAGAGAGAGAGAGAGAGAGAAAGAGAGAATGTCTTAAATTTGGGAATTGTTAAGATTTTGCATCACTGCTTCACTAAGTGGAATAGTAGCGCGCACAACACATGATTTGCTAAAGTTTTGTGGCAGCTTGGTTTACTCATGGACTCTTGGCGGCGGAAATGTCAAAATTACGGTGTTTACTATTTGTTATGGGAGAGAACCAGGCAAATTCATAGAAAAAGGGATAGCAGTACAGCACAAAGAAAAACTAATATTAAACACAAAAAGTAAGGGAAATAAACCCTTTGAGAAAATTAGGAAACATAAAATACTCAAGTTCTTTCACAGTAAGCGTCTCGTTTTTAAAAATCAATTAAATCTGGTTTTTAAAAGTAATTTAGAACGAAGAATATTTGTTTTTTAAGTGAAGATGTTTTAATTTTTATATTATTATTTAAGTGTAGCCTAAACAAAAACACTACTTAATTTATTCTATGGCTGCTGTGTGGCTTCGAGTTTGAGAGTAGGGATAAGCATACTTACCTGGCACGGGAGATACCATGATCAATAAGGTGGTGCTCCCAAGGCGAGGCCCTTCCATTGCACTCCGGTTGGGTTGACCCTTGCGATCATCTCAAATGTGGATGATGATGATAGGAAACTCTTTACAGAGCGATACAACAGGAAGCAATCTGATCATCAGAAGAAGTACCCCCGTCCGACAAGTGTTTCGGCCCTATATACTCCTTTACACTCTAAGGGGGGCGGGCCCACTTGGGTCATGACTCCCAAGCGTCTCAGCTTCCTGTTGTCTTGCATCGAAAATGAACCCATTTCACTTATGGTAGCAACTTTAAATTCCACAACTCCGCCAGCCGTGGAGGCAATTGTGAAAGTAACAAAGAGAAGACAAATTATTCCGTTCGTTCCGTCGCACACACTGAGACACCAGCGCGAAGTAGTTTTCGGGCATGCTTCTTCTGTTTTCTGATTTCTTCTATTTTAATTTGTCTTCTGCTTTTTTGTGGTGGGTTACTTTCCCTTGCCTCCCTCACTCCGAACACTTTGCGACAGTGCAGATATATTATGTCGCCGAAGATTTCCAGCTTCTTCTCCAAAGTTATCTGCTTCAGGTTGTTATCCAACTCTTTTGCCAAGGCTTTGTCCAGCTGTTCCCAAAGCCCTTTTGCACTGGCGGGTGGAAACTTGATTGCATCTCTCTTCCCGTCCAAGAAGTGTGTGAGATCATCATCAGGCAGATCAACTTGAATGTACTCAGCACTGTGGATTGATTCCTGGCTGCGTTCTTCTAACGTCTTATCTGTCGAGACAGAGCGCTGTTGATCTCCCCCCTGATGACCCTCCCCACACCCCTTTTTCGTTCTGTGGATTTTCATTCCTCTCTGAGTAGAGAATTCCCTACCACAGGCACATGGAAAACTCCCAGCTGTTGTTCAGAGCTCGAAGTCCGTGTAACGGGTCTGGTCGATTCCAATGAGGCGCCTGTGGATTCATCATTCTCCCCCCCTTTCGGTGAATCCTGAGGGCATCTATCGTTTTTTGGGTTCTATAGCAATTGAATACAGCTTACGGGGTGCTAACCCGGTCAGCCGGTTTCTAGTCTTTCCCAGTGTCATCTGTCTTTCCAGAAGTCAATCGGTCTTTTCCCGATTGTCACTGGTTTGACCATGTAACTATGATAGGAAACTCTTTACAGAGCGATACAACAGGAAGCAATCTGATCATCAGAAGAAGTCCCCCCCGTCCGACAAGTGTTTCGGCCCTATATACTCCTTTACACTCTAAGGGGGGCGGGCCCACTTGGGTCATGACTCCCAAGCGTCTCAGCTTCCTGTTGTCTTGCATCGAAAATGAACCCATTTCACTTATGGTAGCAACTTTAATCCACAACTCCGCCAGCCGTGGAGGCAATTGTGAAAGTAACAAAGAGAAGACAAATTATTCCGTTCGGTCCGTCGCACACACTGAGACACCAGCGCGATAGTAGTTTTCGGGCATGCTTCTTCTGTGTTTCTGATTTCTTCTATTTTAATTTGTCTTCTGCTTTTTGTGGTGGGTTACTTTCCCTTGCCTCCCTCACTCCGAACACTTTGCGACAGTGCAGATATATTATGTCGCCGAAGATTTCCAGCTTCTTCTCCAAAGTTATCTGCTTCAGGTTGTTATCCCAACTCTTTTGCCAAGGCTTTGTCCAGCTGTTCCCAAAGCCCCTTGTTGCACTGGCGGGTGGAAACTTGATTGCATCTCTCTTCCCGTCCAAGAAGTGTGTGAGATCATCATCAGGCAGATCAACTTGAATGTACTCAGCACTGTGGATTGACTCCTGGCTGCGTTCTTCTAACGTCTTATCCGTCGAGACAGACCGCTGTTGATCTCCCCCTGATGACCTCCCACACCCCTTTTTCGTTCTGTGGATTTTCATTCCTCTCTGAGTAGAGAATTCCCTACCACAGGCACATGGAAATTCCAGCCGTTGTTCAGAGCTCGAAGTCCGTGTAACGGGTCTGGTCGATTCCAATGAGGCGCCTGTGGATTCATCATTCTCCCCCTTTCGGTGAATCCTGGGGGCATCTATCGTTTTTGGGTTCTATAGCAATTGAATACAGCTTACGGGGTGCTAACCCGGTCAGCCGGTTTCTAGTCTTTCCCAGTGTCATCTGTCTTTCCAGAAGTCAATCGGTCTTTTCCCGATTGTCACTGGTTTGACCATGTAACTATGATAGGAAACTCTTTACAGAGCGATACAACAGGAAGCAATCTGATCATCAGAAGAAGTCCCCCCCGTCCGACAAGTGTTTCGGCCCTATATACTCCTTTACACTCTAAGGGGGGCGGGCCCACTTGGGTCATGACTCCCAAGCGTCTCAGCTTCCTGTTGTCTTGCATCGAAAATGAACCCATTTCACTTATGGTAGCAACTTTAAATTCCACAACTCCGCCAGCCGTGGAGGCAATTGTGAAAGTAACAAAGAAGAAGAACCAATTATTCCGTTCGTTTGTGTCTCGCACACACTGTGAGGACACCAGCGCGAAGTAGTTTTTTCGGGCATGCTTCTTCTGTTTTCTGATTTCTTCTATTTTAATTTGTCTTCTGCTTTTTTGTGGTGGGTTACTTTCCCTTGCCTCCCTCACTCCGAACACTTTGCGACAGTGCAGATATATTATGTCGCCGAAGATTTCCAGCTTCTTCCCCAAAGTTAGTCTGCTTCAGGTTGTTATCCAACTCTTGATGGAAGCATACTTACCTGGCACGGGAGATACCATGATCAATAAGGTTCGATTAGACAGCAATGTTTTAATATGAATTTCTGCATGACAGCGTACTTTGTGTTCCATAATGCATGTAAAGTAAATTACAGCTTGAAATTTTTCCTCACTGTAAATTATTTCTCTTGTCGCTCCATAACTCTAGCTGATTCTGGTATATTAGGAAACCGTCGTCAACGCACGTGTTGTTTCAGCAGCAGTTTATTGTATATCATGCTGTTGTAAAATAGTTAAAGGCAGTCCCACAGCAGATACTTTGAAACATTAGTTCACGTTGTTGAAAGGACAGAACCAAAGGCCTGGGGGAAGAGGAAAATGTTCACATGGGCTTACATATTACACAGGAATACTGTTAATGTCAGGGCCAGGCAATATTATTTTATTGTTAGAATTCGTGCTTAAAAAAAACAAAACATTTTTTACGAGTTCATGTGATTGAGAAATTACTACCGTTACTGATTTTGCCTAATTAATGTATTTATAACGCTAATATATATATATATATATATATATATATATATATATATATATATATATATATATATATATATACATACATATATATATATATATATATACATATATACATATATATATATATATATATATATATATATATATATATATATATCGCACATATATATATATATATATATATATATATATATATATATATATATATATATATATATGTACTACTGGGCAAAAGTTAAGGGCCACCATTCAGTTTAGACAAGGTTTATATAATTCTTTGTGAGCAGGGTCGATTTTCCAAATGTCCGGTAGCTTGAAATGTCTCAAGGGACCTCAAGACGCAGCAATAGAGACCGCAGTCAGCGACTCATAGCTTGACTGCCTGCGTCAGGACCAGCGAATCAGAGCTGGTCAAGACCGCACTCCACCTCCACGTGGTGGTCCTGGAAACAGTCTGCAGCTGTGCAGGCTGGCTGAGCGAGTGTGGATCGAAATGGGAAGGCAAACCCGGTCCTAAAAAATGTCATGCAGAAGTCGGATGTGTCGACCGAAAGGTGCAGATATCACAGCTACGTTGTAAACAGACACAACGCAACCACCGTCCTTTTCAGGGCGAACGAAGAAGAAGAAGAAGAAGAAGAAGAAGAAGAAATGTCTCAAGAAGTCTCTGAATGGTAGAGCGGGACACTGCTAAACGTCTTGCAACATGACGAACAGATTGACCGTCCTGAATCCATGCCATGGCTCGACCATGATCTACAGTGCTGAGACTTCTCCTTGGTGGCATGGCTAATGCAGTGATCATTTCGACCACTTGTCATACTGATTTATTGCATACCAACGGTGAACACTCTTTACCGATGATCATTTTCCACGTGCATTCAAATTCAACTCACTTTTTCACCTTTTGAACAAGTGGGGCGTGTTGCAAAAACCACGAGTTTTTGCAGCAACAATGGCAATTTTCACGTGCGGGGTTAAAGTGACCCAGTTTTTGGACATTTAAAAATAATTAACCTAGTGTGCACACAGAAATGTGTACACATTTCTCTGAGCTCAGTTTTATTAACATTTTCAATTGTCTTTACAGTTTGCCAATCAATTATATAAACCTTGTCTAAACTGAATGGCGGCCATTAACTTTTGTCCAGTAGTATATATATATATATATATATATATATATATATATATATATAGATATATATATATATATATATATATAGATATATATATATATATATATATATATCAAAATGGGCTGTAATAAAAAGCTCTATGATGCACACATACACACACTCACACACAAAATTATATTATTGTTTAAAATGCAGTAGAAAGTTTCATTGCCAAGTATGATGTTGATTGCTGAATAAATAATGACGTTATAAGAAAATGGGTAACACAAAACATGGTTCTAATCAATTAAGGAGAAAATTAAGTGGATATTTCCTGGTAAGTTTTTTAAAAGATTGTTGTAGTGATAAAATATTATTGACACTAGATACATTTACGACAAATTTTGCATTCTTTGATAAAACTGACGTGGCTGCGTAAATATACATTTGATTTTGTAATAATTTACTTAAATTAGCACCAAATATTTACTCCAAACAGTAAATTAATATGAAACAAACGCAAAGGTATGTTATCAGGCACTCGCAGGAAATAAAGAAGTAGAACACCAGACAACAGAAAAACAACAGACATGAGTGGCTTACCCAGGATTTGAACCCTGGACCTTCCGTGCAACAACCCCGCCAAGCCATGCAAGCGAATCACACTATCCTCCCTGCCATCTATGCATCACCAAAAAATGATGTTTCGATGACAGGTCATTAGTGCGAATCGCAATACACGACACCGGAAGTCCACCATGGGCAGTTTTAGCCCATCAATGACGCAATCACTTCTGCTGTTTCCCTATCATGCAGTATAGGCCAGTCCAACAAGACAAGGACCTTAATACTGTGTCCAGTAAATGATAGTAGACTTAGAACAGTGAGAACTTATTTACTCCAAACGCATCCCAAACAATATATATATATACTTGCAATTACCCGTCAAACTTGACGGGTTTTTAATTATAGTGTGCTGTTTCCGTTCCCGGATGAGCAGATAGAAGTACATTCTTAGAGTGTTTTTGGTTTCTTTCCCTTATACAGGGTAATCAAACTGTTCATGAACACCGTCATTTGAACGCTTTTCTTTGTTGATTGTAACTATTTTCGGGAGAGTATATATAATGGAAACAATACAATTTTTCAACACGGTTGCATTCCTCAGCTGTGACCAACGTACACACGGCGAGAATTATGTTATTTTAGATTCAATTTAAAAGTTCCTTGACGACAACATTTCGTGTGAAAGTGCGTGGATTGTTTTCAAAGAGTGTTCCCTGATAATAAGTGGTTTTAACAAAAACTTTCAAGTTTTCATGATTTGTACATCGGTTGAGGGCTCATGCACACCAATTTTTACGCACTTTTTCTTTGTCGAGCGCTACTAATTTCGTGAAAGAAAAAAAAAAACGAAGTATTTGTTTTATATAACACCCACGCCGCGCAAATTGCACACCGTACGTTGCGCACTTTTTTTTCTGGCGCGAGTTACTATTTTGAGTGAGACCGACCGACGTAACATTATGTTATTTATAACACATAAGGAAGGGAAACCCGAGGCCTGTAAACAGTAAATTAATATTAGACAAACATAAAGGTATGTTTTCAGGCACTCGTAAGAAATAAAGAAGTAGAACACTTAGACAACAGAAAAACAACAGACGCGAGTGGCTTACCCAGGGTTCGAACCCCGTACCTTCCGTACGACAACACCGCCTAGCCATACAAGCGAATCACACTAACCTCACGGCCAGCTAGGCATCCCCAAATAAAGAATGCTTTACTGACAGGTCATCAGTGCGAAACACAAGATAACACCGGAAGTTTACAATGGGCACCTCAGCCTATTAATGACGCAATCACTTCTGTTGTTCCTCTATTCTGCAGTATGTGTCAGTCCAAACAAGACAAAGACCTTGATACTGTGTCCAGTAAATGATAGAAGACTTAAGGACAGTAGTATAGAACAGAGGGTAGGTTTCTGGTATTGTATAAACATTAATAACACATAAGGAAGGGAAACCCGAGGCCTGTAAACAGTTGTCTAAGTGTTCTACTTCTTTATTTCTTACGAGTGCCTGAAAACATACCTTTATGTTTGTCTAATATGTTATTTATATTTTAGTTATAAAAGATTGTACCCTTTTCAAAAAATGTATTCTCGGCCCCATGATGTGGTACGAGGATGCTTTCTATCACAAAAGTAAGATAATCTCTGAAAGTTTTTAAGCATACCTTACAAAGACTCAAAAAGAATGTACCTATTTCTTTTCTTTTCACCCACTTGACCAGTGTTCAGAGACATGTAACAATTACCGGTCGCAACTCAACTGCGAAATTTTCACTTGAAATACCCGCTGCGCGCATGCGAACATTTTTTAGTCTTTGTAAGGTATGCTTAAATACTTGCAGAGAATATCTTACTTTTGTGATAGAAAGCATCCTCATACCACGTCATAGGGCCCAGAATACATTTTTTGAAAAGGGTACAATCTTTTATATACACCCTGTATATATATATATATAATCAGAAAGAGAGAGAGAGAGAGAGAGAGAGAGAGAGAGAGAGAGAGAGAGAGAGAGAGAGAGAAAGAGAGAATGTCTTAAATTTGGGAATTGTTAAGATTTTGCATCACTGCTTCACTAAGTGGAATAGTAGCGCGCACAACACATGATTTGCTAAAGTTTTGTGGCAGCTTGGTTTACTCATGGACTCTTGGCGGCGGAAATGTCAAAATTACGGTGTTTACTATTTGTTATGGGAGATAACCAGGCAAATTCATAGAAAAAGGGATAGCAGTACAGCAGAAAACTAATATTAAACACAAAAGTAAGGGAAATAACCCCTTTGAGAAAATTAGGAAACATAAAATACTCAAGTTCTTTCACAGTAAGCGTCTCGTTTTTAAAAATCAATTAAATCTGGTTTTTAAAAGTAATTTAGAACGAAGAATATTTGTTTTTTAAGTGAAGATGTTTTAATTTTTATATTATTATTTAAGTGTAGCCTAAACAAAAACACTACTTAATTTATTCTATGGCTGCTGTGTGGCTTCGAGTTTGAGAGTAGGGATAAGCATACTTACCTGGCACGGGAGATACCATGATCAATAAGGTGGTGCTCCCAAGGCGAGGCCCTTCCATTGCACTCCGGTTGGGTTGACCCTTGCGATCATCTCAAATGTGGATGACTCGAGTGCGTAATTTTTTCGTAGGGGGGACTGCGTTCGCGCTATCCCCTGACTTAAATAAACAACATCGATTAGACAGCAATGTTAATATGAATTTCTGCATGACAGCGTACTTTGTGTTCCATAATGTGTGTAAAGGTAAATTACAGCTTGAAATTTTTCCTCACTGTAAATTATTTCTCTTGTCGCTCCATAACTCTAGCTGATTCTGGTATATTAGGAAACCGTCGTCAACGCACGTGTTGTTTCAGCAGCAGTTTATTGTATATCATGCTGTTGTAAAATAGTTAAAAGCAGTCCTACGGCAGATACTTTGAAACATTAGTTCACGTTCTTGAAAGAACAGAACCACAGGCCTGGGAAGAGGACAATTTTCACATGGGCTTACATATTACACAGGAATACTGCTGCGGTCAGGCAATATTATTTTTTAAGTCTTAGTATTCATGCTTTAAAACTTCACCTTTTTTACGAGCTCATTTGACTGAGAAATGACTGCCGTTACTGATTATGTCTTAATTTATTTATTTATAATGGTAGTATAAAGTGTTACGTATATATATATATATATATATATATATATATATATATATATATATATATATATATATATATATATATATATATATATATATATACATATATATATATATATATATATACATATATATATATATATATATATATATATATATATATATATATATATATATATATATATATATATATATATATATACATATATATATATATATGAGTGTGTGTGTGTGGAGAAATAAAAGCTTTATGACATGAAAAATCTAATTCTGTTATGGTTTAAAATGCAGTCGAAAGTTTCAGTGCCAAGTATGATGTTGATTGCTGAATAAATAAAGACGTTACAAGAAAATTGGTAACACAAAACATGGTTCTGATCAATTAGTGCTTGAGAAGAAGATGATGGCGATGGATTTGTTGCACACTGAAGAAACGTGTTGACAATTTTACCCGGCAACCCTTGTTCTGGAATCCTCACAGTGAAAGGAGAGGTAGACTGAAAAACACACGGAGAAAAGAAATGGAGACGAAATAAGAATGATGAGGAAGACATGGAAACACCTTGAGTTTATGGAATTTTTTTTTTTTTAATATTAATGAAGAAAAATATCCCGTTCAACCTCTGATGGGTTATAATTAGGATATATATTGTTTTCAATTCCAAATAATATGAACAACTGCCGATATGAGAAAGTGGCATCACATTTATCAAATCATTGTAAATAGGGACAATCA
The DNA here is from genome assembly GCA_024509875.1 of Oreohelix idahoensis. Classification (NCBI taxonomy): domain Eukaryota; kingdom Metazoa; phylum Mollusca; class Gastropoda; order Stylommatophora; family Oreohelicidae; genus Oreohelix; species Oreohelix idahoensis. The sequence continues at coordinate 265,202 of JAMPIV010014228.1, forward strand.
CAATTGTGCTTATACGTTAAATAAATTTTAAAAAATAAAAAAAATAAACATAATCAAGAAGAAACTCTGAACAAGATTAATATTAAAGTGGTGGAGGGGTGTAAAGGCCTGGTGGTTCCAGTTATATAACTAACTTTAACATATATTTAATTGACTTTCATCTGTTAAAAGTCATATGCTTTGTAAGAACAGCATCAGACCTTCACATTCCCAGCCACTATATATTAACATTTGTTCGTGTTAAATATTGTTTGACTATATTATGCAGTTCCCTAGGTCTGTCTATTCTTAACACCTCTTCTATATTTATAGGTAAGTTGATGCCTGCAAATAATCTAATATTGGTATTCTCATTTGTTCATACCTCTTACATCCTGCACAGTAAGGTTCTTCTATTTTGCAATAGCCTTTTCCCAGCTGTAGTCTGAGAAGTTTCTTATTACTGGGAATTTTTAATTCCCTAGATATCTGACATTTTCTTGTTGGAGCCTTGAACATCTTATATGCAGGTCTTCCTTTCAGATTTTTATCCCACTCTGCTTTCCATTCATCTGTTATTAAATCTTTAATTAAGCTCTTAATCTCTGATTTACTCGTCCCTACATTTATTAGATTTTTATCAGATCTACCTTTCTTGGCTTCTTTATCTGCCTTTTCATTTCCTTCTATGCCAACATGTGAAGGCATCCAAGCAATTAAGACTGAACATCCTCTGGAATATAAGTATGTAGTAGCCAGAAATATCTCCTCTGCTATATCAGGTCTACTACATTCTCGTAAGTTTCTAAGTGCTTTAATTGTTGAAAGAGAGTCAGTTAAAACTGTTAATTTTTTGGGAGGGTTATTAGAGAATATTTCTAGTGCTTTTAGTATTGCCACCATCTCTGCAGTGAAAATGGATGTATTTTCCGTGATGCTATATTCTTTTGCCATTTTCCATATTTGAATATATATTCCTATCCCCAATTTGCCATCCTCTCCCTTGGATCCATCTGTGTACACAGTAATGGTGTCTTTTGATATTTGTTGTATATATTTATTGGCTGTGTTTTTAATATTTTCTATATTATTTGTTTTCTTAAGTATTTCTGCTAGGTGGTAGTCCATGTCTGGTTTCTTGATCTCCCAGGGCGGAATCACTGGCTTGTATTCACAACTGTTATTAATTGATGTAATTAATTTACCCAGATGGACAATTTCCTCCATACACTTCCATCCTGTAGGGTATCTAGTGGTATTCATTGGATTGGCCTGAGTCCCATTGATGTTGATCTGATTGCACCTGCTATTGTACATAAAGCCTGATGCTGAACTCTGTCTAATTTAATCTTGTTACTGTGTGCAGCAGAGTCATATATTATACTTCCATAATCTATTTTTCCTCTAATAAAAGATTTATAAAAAGTGAGCATTGTCTTAGTGCTTGCATCCCATCCATTACCTTTCAAATATCTTAATAAGTTAGTTAATCCTCTGCAAGACTCCACTAGTTTATCTGTGTGTTTATTCCAGTTCAGCTGTTGGTCCAATATCATTCCTAGATATCGAGTGGTTTGCACTGTATTAATATTTTGCCCTTGGATATTTATGTCTATAATTTTATTTTTACAACCCTACCTTTACTGAAGATCATTTCCAATATGTTATTTGTATTCATCTGAAAACCCCATTTTGTCATCCATTTACATACTCGTACTTTATTTATTTGCTTCTGTAGATCCTTATATAATTTTGGCAGATGTCTCCCAGTCCTCCATATAGCAACATCATCTGCAAACTGTGACAATGTATTTGTTATATCTGTAGCGGGAGGTTATTTAAAATTATTTATTATGTAAAAGTATGCCAGTAAAGAGTTCTGGTCTTACAAGTAATACCCCAGCCTTAGAAATAAGCACTGGTGTATTGTTATCATAAAAATAGTCAGACTGTGAAAACCCTGGCCCAGTTGGTAAGAAGTAGTACCAGGATTTAAGGTGTCTCCTCCCTGTGACTATCTTATGATTACTTTTATTCTAGGGGATAAGTAAAATGAACATTCACTGAAACCACAAATGGAAGAAGTGAATAAATCCTCAGGTACAGTTAAAATAGTTTAATAATTACACTAATATTCTATTTCTACTAGTCGGAAAAGAGTAGCCTATACACATATATATATAAATATTCACACAATTACTATTATTGTCTGTTTCGACTTCAAGATCTTAAATATTACAGTTACTGCAATCACGGTTTTTAGTTCTTTGACTTTACAAATAACTGTCATCACTTGACTGTTTGAATATTAGGTTCACTATGGCTGCTTTCATAAATGGGTGGTCAGTGTCTTAACCGCCACTTATCTTATCAACTTGATACTGCTGAAACTGTCCCTTGCTGATATCAGACTTGGTAGGCCCAACAGTAGGGATGCCAATGACCAGTTGAAGTTCACTCTTTGGGGTCCTGCACTTTTGTGGGATTGCCTCGGATGAACTGCACCGGCTTCTGATACTGGACAGTCTGGTTTGAGTTATTTCATGGAACCTGCAACATATCAGCCTTGGCTAGTATCTGGCTAGACTTGTAGTTGACTAGCACAGATGTCAGACCAGTCAGTCATCAGATGTCACCGTTATACAATCATAGTAAGTAAGGACATCATTTCAGTGATATAGCATTAATATTAACATGTCAATTAAGTGTAACTGACTAGCACATAAGTCAGACAAGTCAGTCATAAGGTGTCAAAGTTATACAGTCATAGCAAGTAACATCATTTCAATGATACAGAATTAATATTAACATATCAGTAATAAACATCATCTGGTTTATTCCGCTCCTATACATCCCTTCATATGCTATAACTTGACCCTTCCAGATCATATCAAGTACAAATTCAAATACTGATGCTATCCTTAGCATCTACACAAAAGTAATACATAAATAAAGAAAGTGAGTGACCACGTGATCAGGTTGCTTTCTACTGAAACTGGCTATAGAACACTCCAGTTTACCAGCTGTAAATGGGTACAAAGTTGTGCGCTCGAACTAGGGAAGGCAAAGGCAGCGAGGAAGGGGACTAGTCACCTTAGCCTCGTAACTGGGATCTTCCATGATGAAGTTTCTAACACTTCATTTCCCTATGACAATCTCTGCCATGGGACTGCCTTTATCTTCGTAAGCGATAAAGCAATATGATAAATATATCTTCATTAGGCTGTGGGGCTATTTGTGATTAATTTTTGTACAAGCAACAATCATCCACAATGTACATGTTAGATCATATTAAAAATACAATACATATTATCAATGACTATTATACAGGCACATTTTGTGAATTCTATATGAACCTGAAATAACAAATATTATACACGGTAGTTATCATAATTTCGCTTACCCTCAGACTTCAGATACTGGACTTAAAAATGTTTCTGGCGATCCGCTCACAATTCATGGATAGTGGCGAAACTCTGTCTCCAGTCTGGCTCAAACCTCTTTCGTTGTGTATCTCTCTCAGTTTACCGATCCGCTACTTATATGCAAAGCGCGGACGTATCGGAGAGTACCGACGTCACAGCCTAAACCTAACCTGAAAAATCCTTCCCGAACAGTGATTTCGGCCGATCTGTGCGTCGACTGAAATTTTGCCTTTATCATTCTCGGCATATATAATATCCATATTGTTCCATCTTATCTAGTTTTATACAGCTGATAAAACTCTATCTTCCTATCCATGTAAATTCCCAAACTGTTATTTGTTGATTTTAATATTTAGAACAGAAGTGGGTTTACATGCTTTTAGCGTAACTGTGGGCAGCCGAAATACGCATATATCTCCATAAATGAGAACTTCCTACCGTTCCATCTTATATGCAGTTATACACCATCCTTCCCTGTACTGAAATGTAAAATCCTTTTCATACGGATTCCCTTCGTTTTATTTTATCGTTGGCGATTTCCTCTGTCCGATACACATTTCGCTGATACGCCGCCATTTTGAAAGCGGTCACTCGATCGTAGATGGGTTTATAAATCTAACTGAACTCATTTGCAATGACTTGAAACCAATTTCGCGACATAGCTCCCCCATATTTTAAGCTGGATGATATCTAGCTTAACTATTGGGTACAAGACAATTGCAAATCGACCATTCCGAGGTTAGTTTTCCTTCCTTCTATCCTCCTCAAGCTCTGTGGGATGACGACTAAGAAAATCTGCGCCCACATTCTGTTTTCCAAGAATATATTCATCCTGTACTATCTCTCTCCTTCCTGTTCGGCTTTTCATCCAGGCTCTTACTGCTGGTGAAACCGGGTCGGTAGGTTTCCCATGAAGTTTACCGCCCTCTTTTCGTTGATAGTTGGATGTGGTTTTCCCTCGCAAATCCGTAGGTGTTTGATTTTCGCCACGTGATTTGTTCCTTTTTTCCAGCGCATGGGGTTCAGACTGCAATTGAACCTATGTGGGATGTTTCCTTTCCCCTCCCGTGCAAATCTCGGGAGTACCCCTGATTGCTGGTTTGCTTGTAGATTTTTGATGAAGACTCTTCCGTCGACTTTCTGAATCTACATAGGTGCACTCTGGACAGGAATTTACATACTGATTTATGTCTTCCGTAATACCTGGCCAGTAGAACTGGGTGGCTATTCTTTGTTTTGTGGCACCATTACCCAGGTGTTCACTCAAAGTTGATATGTGTCCCCAGCCTATAACCTTATTCCTATAGGTGGATGGTACAACAATTTGACCATGACTTTTCGTCCCTCTGCCAGCTTTCCTGTACAAGAGTCCATGTTCCCTATAGAAGTGTCCTTTCCTTGGTGTGTTATGTGTCTTTGACAATTTGCCAAAACAAGGCTTCAACGTGCTGTCTGCTTCTTGAGCCCGTTTCATTTCAGTTGAATGAAATTTTACGTTGGTGTCCCTCTCTATGTTCCTGGAGTCAGCCTTGGTCTGGATTCCTGCCATAACCATAGGTTTTACAGGGTCTCCTAAGAAAACATATTTACGCCCCAACATTAGGGGGGTAAAAGGGATCATCTATCACAGCTGCATTTATCTCCCCTTCCACATAGCGACAACTGACATGAATCTTTGCTATGGGTAATGTAAGGGGTGATGTTCCTTTTAGTGGCCCTTGAATCTCTACTGTTTCTGTGGTGATTTGTTCAGGGCACACCAGAGATGCACACACGACTGCATCATAGGACAAACCTGTGTCATACATTCCTGTGACTTGTTTGCCATTCACAGTCACTATCTCCTGGGTAGGTGGGTGATGGAGGCTATTCTGACTCACAGTCAGTTCCTTCCTAACAGAAGTCCTCACCTGTAAACATGCAGCATGATGAAGGGGTTTTTTCCTCCCACATTCATCAGTGTTGTGGTTGCTCATCTTACAAAATTTGCACCACTTACCTCCCTGTTTGTAGGGTTTATTTTCCTGAGTCTGAGGGTTCTTGTCCTTATTATCAAATCTTGGCTTATTTCTGTATGGATGATCCTTCTGGTCAAACTGGGTATTCTGCGGTGGTGGCGTATATCCTTCTACCTGCTTCCTTTTTGTTCCTACCAATTCAGCTTGAGCTGCTTGGTATCTCTCTGCACATTTCAAAATGTCTTCCAGCCTCTCTGCTCCTTGTTCCATAAGGAATTTCCTCATTTCTTGAGACATGGAATCTTTCACTTGCTCTAACATAACCATTTCTTTCAGATCCTCGTATGTTTTCTGATACTTACCTAAACTACTCCATTTCAACAAATACGTTTCTAGCCTAGCTGAGAACTGGTTATATGTTTCTCCAGGTAGAGGTTTAGAAGTTCTAAATTTCTTCCTGTATGCCTCAGAGTTCTTTTCATACCGGATCAGTAAGGCTTGCTTTAGTATTTCATAATTTTCCTGATCTTCTTTGGGGAGTTTCAGAAACACATCATATGCAATACCTCTCAATCCCTGGGATAACTTTAGACTCCATTTTTCCTTTTCCAGTCCATATGTAGAGGCTAGCCTTTCATACCTATCCAGGTATGACTCAATTGCGTCCTCCTTTTCAACAAATGGATTTAGGTGGAAGTTCATGGCCCCATTTGCTGTGTTCTGAAAAGAGCTATTCGCAGAATGAGGTGAGCTATTACCATGGGTGATAGTCCCAGCCTGAAGTTCAAGATCAAGCTGTCTCATTTTCAGCTCATGGTCTCTCTCTGCTTGTAACCTCCTTTCTTCTCTCTCAGCTTCTAATTTCTTGGCTTCTCTCTCTGCTTCTAATTCTAATTTCTTGGCTTCTCTCTCTGCTTCTAATTTCTTTGTTTCTCTTTCTGCTTCCAATTTCTTGGCTTCTCTTTCTGCTTCCAATTTCTTGGCTTCTCTTTCTGCTTCCAATTTCTTGGCTTCTCTTTCTGCTTCCAATTGCTTTGCTTCTCTCTCGGTGTACTTTTCACATTCCGTCGTGACATACCGGATCAGAGCGTCACCATCCATGCCAAGCTCTTTTCCCACCTGCAGTGTAGCAGACCTAAATTTGACCAAGTCAGCCATGATGTATCTGTAGTCTAGTAGGGCAAGCGATCTTACTCAAACTAATTTACTACAATATAATTAACTTATTTAAAATTAAAGTTAATTAAACTGACTTCACCATATATGAAACAGCTGTCTTAATCTGTACTCAATGGTACTCCTACAAAAAATATAATTATTTCCTATTATGTTTACTCTTTCCAAAAAAAAATTTGTTCAAAAAAGCAAATTTCCTACACAGCAGAAATAGAAAGATGGCTCAGAAATATCAAAGATATATCCCGCAGACGAGCCCCCACTGTAGCGGGAGGTTATTTAAAATTATTTATTATGTAAAAGTATGCCAGTAAAGAGTTCTGGTCTTACAAGTAATACCCCAGCCTTAGAAATAAGCACTGGTGTATTGTTATCATAAAAATAGTCAGACTGTGAAAACCCTGGCCCAGTTGGTAAGAAGTAGTACCAGGATTTAAGGTGTCTCCTCCCTGTGACTATCTTATGATTACTTTTATTCTAGGGGATAAGTAAAATGAACATTCACTGAAACCACAAATGGAAGAAGTGAATAAATCCTCAGGTACAGTTAAAATAGTTTAATAATTACACTAATATTCCATTTCTACTAGTCGGAAAAGAGTAGCCTATACACATATATATATATATAAATATTCACACAATTACTATTATTGTCTGTTTAGACTTCAAGATCTTAAATATTACAGTTACTGCAATCACGGTTTTTAGTTCTTTGACTTTACAAATAACTGTCATCACTTGACTGTTTGAATATTAGGTTCACTATGGCTGCTTTCATAAATGGGTGGTCAGTGTCTTAACCGCCACTTATCTTATCAACTTGATACTGCTGAAACTGTCCCTTGCTGATATCAGACTTGGTAGGCCCAACAGTAGGGATGCCAATGACCAGTTGAAGTTCACTCTTTGGGGTCCTGCACTTTTGTGGGATTGCCTCGGATGAACTGCACCGGCTTCTGATACTGGACAGTCTGGTTTGAGTTATTTCATGGAACCTGCAACATATCAGCCTTGGCTAGTATCTGGCTAGACTTGTAGTTGACTAGCACAGATGTCAGACCAGTCAGTCATCAGATGTCACCGTTATACAATCATAGTAAGTAAGGACATCATTTCAGTGATATAGCATTAATATTAACATGTCAATTAAGTGTAACTGACTAGCACATAAGTCAGACAAGTCAGTCATCAGGTGTCAAAGTTATACAGTCATAGCAAGTAACATCATTTCAATGATACAGAATTAATATTAACATATCAGTAATAAACATCATCTGGTTTATTCCGCTCCTATACATCCCTTCATATGCTATAACTTGACCCTTCCAAATCATATCAAGTACAAATTCAAATACTGATGCTATCCTTAGCATCTACACAAAAGTAATACATAAATAAAGAAAGTGAGTGACCACGTGATCAGGTTGCTTTCTACTGAAACTGGCTATAGAACACTCCAGTTTACCAGCTGTAAATGGGTACAAAGTTGTGCGCTCGAACTAGGGAAGGCAAAGGCAGCGAGGAAGGGGACTAGTCACCTTAGCCTCGTAACTGGGATCTTCCATGATGAAGTTTCTAACACTTCATTTCCCTATGACAATCTCTGCCATGGGACTGCCTTTATCTTCGTAAGCGATAAAGCAATATGATAAATATATCTTCATTAGGCTGTGGGGCTATTTGTGATTAATTTTTGTACAAGCAACAATCATCCACAATGTACATGTTAGATCATATTAAAAATACAATACATATTATCAATGACTATTGAATTCTATATGAACCTGAAATAACAAATATTATACACGGTAGTTATCATAATTTCGCTTACCCTCAGACTTCAGATACTGGACTTAAAAATGTTTCTGGCGATCCGCTCACAATTCATGGATAGTGGCGAAACTCTGTCTCCAGTCTGGCTCAAACCTCTTTCGTTGTGTATCTCTCTCAGTTTACCGATCCGCTACTTATACGCAAAGCGCGGACGTATCGGAGAGTACCGACGTCACAGCCTAAACCTAACCTGAAAAATCCTTCCCGAACAGTGATTTCGGCCGATCTGTGCGTCGACTGAAATTTTGCCTTTATCATTCTCGGCATATATAATATCCATATTGTTCCATCTTATCTAGTTTTATACAGCTGATAAAACTCTATCTTCCTATCCATGTAAATTCCCAAACTGTTATTTGTTGATTTTAATATTTAGAACAGAAGTGGGTTTACATGCTTTTAGCGTAACTGTGGGCAGCCGAAATACGCATATATATCTCCGTAAATGAGAACTTCCTACCGTTCCATCTTATATGCAGTTATACACCATCCTTCCCTGTACTGAAATGTAAAATCCTTTTCATACGGATTCCCTTCGTTTTATTTTATCGTTGGCGATTTCCTCTGTCCGATACACATTTCGCTGATACGCCGCCATTTTGAAAGCGGTCACTCGATCGTAGATGGGTTTATAAATCTAACTGAACTCATTTGCAATGACTTGAAACCAATTTCGCGACAATATCATTAAATTCCTCACCTAAATCATTTACCATTATTGTAAAAATTGAAGGAGACATTACTGATCCTTGGGGCATTCCATTTTGTTGTTCATACAGTTCTGATCTATCATTGTTTACCTGAACAGTGAAATATATATCTTGCAGGAAATTCTCTAAATAATTATATATTTTACCGGTTACTCCTATCTTCTTCATTTTAAAGAGAGCACCCTCTCTCCAGCATTCATCATGAGCCCTAGTTATATCTAAAAACACTACCACAGTTTTGTCTTTCTTTTGAAATCCTGATTTTACTTCATGTTCCAATTTAATTATCTGATCCATAGTGCATCTGTACTTCCTAAATTCTGACTGAGTTTGATTATATAAATTATTCTTTTCCAAATAAAACTTTAATCTTTTATTTACTATGGTTTCTAATATTTTACCTAGATGGGAAGTTAAAGAAATTGGTCTGTATGAACTGGCATCATGGGCATCTTATTCTAGTTTTAGTATTGGAATAATTACGTAAGATCATCAATGTACTAGAAAGAGTTATAGATAAAGGGTCAATAACACACATAAAAAGAACAAATTTTGGCATAATACTCACAATGAACATGACTGAAAAGTCAAAAGCTTTAATAAAACAAATTGAAGTAAGTCCTGTTCAAGTAGAATTGGCACACAGCATTAAAGCTAGGCTATAATTAGTCCAAAAAAACCAGGGAATGTGTAATTAAAAGAATACTTGTAACAGTTTGTGACGTGTAATGGAAATGAAGCCTTCTGTATCCTTGACTATATGTGGCAGGTTTGGTGAGTTAATAATAATTTACTCTTTTTACTCTGCTTGTATACTCCAAGTTAAATCTTGACTGTCTTAAAGTCCGCCAGAGGTATTTCTTTCTTGGTTTTAATCTATTTGGTCCCAGGTTTGTTCATTCCTCTTATAAGATGTTATGATAGGAGACATTAGTGGTGATAGTGTATCAAACTTGTACATATACTGTAGCGACGCTAAATCCACCAGATATATGTAGAGTGTCTATTTAGAGGTGTGAACAGTATACTATTGGATATGTTGATGTGGAGCTGTAAAGTGTTGATGTGTCTTGGTAGTAGCACCACTCAACAAGGAGGGTTATCGCCCTCAGACACCAAGGATGATGAGGCAAGATCTTATGGTGTCGTGGTCTGGTTTATGTGTGACATGTTTATGGAGTCAAGTATCAGACATGGGCGTCACATCAGATCATAAACGAGTAAAGTCAATAAATCGTTGAACAGCAAGTGATGTTGTTGGTAACATATAATGTGTACGCCACAATGACAGGATTCATGTAGTAACATCACAGGTATAATACAATAGTCATAATATCATCGACGTAGTCAATACAGCAGGAACAGCAGACAGCATCAATAATAATGGTACATTATATGCCTTCTTAGGATATCATAAACAGCTGTACATGTAGTCAGGTGGTAAGCTTTCCCTTTCCATCATAGCTAGTAGATATCAAATGGGAGATTAAATCTAGTCTCCTATATTCGACCTCAACAAGACAGGCATGTCTTCTGAGTGTCATAATAATGTCCTCCAAGTTCCTTAAACAACAAAGGTATCAAACCTAGATCCATCAGTAAAGTTAAAGACGTAAATGGTCCTTAGGACAGGCATCAATCGATGAATGACAACGTAAGTGATTCGTGAGCTGAGCAAACTTGTCATATCATAGACTCTTCAATAAGGCAGGCTATAGGAAAATGTCAACATCAAAAGATGGCGATAAAGTTACTCAGTAAAATTCAATTACCTTTTCATCAGGAATTAAATCACATAACTCACTGGCCTCCCGGCACTTAGAATCACAATAGAGATATATCATCTCAAAAAGGAACAACAAATGAAGAGGACTCTTTCCTGAATAATATAAGCGAAGACACCAACACAAAACTGTGTCTTGCTTCACAAGCGAATCTGCTCAGAGTGACCTGGGCGGAAATCATTCAAACAATGACACAAACTAGGACATGCGCAGAACCCGCGAATCGAATACAGCTCAGCTAATATACGGAACGAAGAATGTTCTACGATGTTCGTCTGAAGATTTCGAACCTTAAAAGGGAATGGCATAGCGACTTGCCAACTGTTACTAGGAAAAGAAGCTCTGAGCGCTTCCATAAATGGTTATGACTCAAGATCGCTTACACAGAAGCTATCGGCAGCCGTCGCTATCAAGATTAGACAACTGCTGGACGATGCTATCAAGATTAGACAACTGTAGAAATAAAAGTGACTACGATTCCATGAGTTACTTCCCATGCACTAACAAATTAAATATATAGTCAGAATGCATAGTCAGAATAAGTAGACAGAATACATAGTCAGAATAAGTTGCGACAAGTTTAGCGCAACATATACATTTACCTTATCCAACTGATACTAATCCATCAACAGCCTTGACAATTAAAATGAAGTTTATTGGAAGCAGAACTGTTCAAGATCAACAGGCAAATATTTCAACAATGTTTCATCTATTTACATCAAAAGCATCCTTTTCATCATGCATGATAAATCTTCTCTCCTTAACTTCTATCCAAGGTGGTTTGTACAAATCCTCATCAGTTTCAAATATTCTCTAAGTCTTTGGTGTTTATTATTTCATAGTTGGGCACTTCGTATGTAGGAATCTCTACAGTATTTATTTCTTCCCTTAGCAGCTTCATTATTATCAAATATCAGGGACTTATCACGAAAAACCGAGCTGAAAAAGAAATACAGTTCCTTGGAACGTACTTACGTGGATGAACCACAAAAATATAATCTGTATGCACAGATTTTCACAATAAAGGAAATCTCTTCCTGCAAACTGCATAAATATTGAAGAGTATGGAAATGCTTTGTTTCTTGTTGAATACCTCAACGTAGGAGCAAGACTTGCGTGTCAGACCGGAGATACAAATCTTCGCACGGTCACAAACACGTCTTTATGCAATGCTCAATTCCGTACAACTAACTTTCAGAAAATTATCTTTGAGCCGGTTTTAGTAGTGTGCGCTGCTGGCCACTTGTCATTGGTCAAAGATTTGCTTTGTTAATTTTCTTACTGGTCATTCCATCAGGCGATCTTACAGGGAGTTATGGTATTCCTATCTACGTCACTAATCTCTATGGTAACTCCCGCCGATCGTTAGCGTGGCTTATGCCAAACCTGACATAGTTAATTTCACCTTGCTTCATCCTACACCCAATGTGTCTCGGGCTTTTTTTAAATTTATTTATATTATTTATTGTTGTATTTGTTTTAAAAAAATATTGCTTGCTTATTTTCCATAATAGGGAATGATAATTTCTATTATTTTATTATAATTAGTCTCTAGCACGAATAAATGCTATGGTAATAGGTCATACGGCCACATAGATCCCGGGGCCATGCAAATGTATCCCGCAGGGTACCATCAATACTCTAAAATCCTTTTAAAAAAATCTGTCAAAAACTTTAAAAAAATTATCTAAGTCACTAAATCGGGGCTCCTGTTCATATACATTGTGGGACTTTTATATCAAATACATAAACCATCCAAGTTTTGCAAATTGGCAACATTGTGAAATTTGTAATATTAATCAATATATAAATCATCTAAGTTTTTCAAAGTGACAACATTGTGAAATTGTAATATTAATCCATATATAAATCATCTAAGTTTTTCAAAGTGATAACATTGTGAAATTATAATATTAATCCATATAGTTACCCTTTACCATGTTAGCTAAAATGTCGAATAATAACATTTGTCGAAACTAATCTAACCCTAACCAGGCAAGTAATATCTTATAAGTTAGTTGCTTATCCTTTACAGGACGTGGCAATCAACCCCAGCTTTTATTGGCTGTTTGTGATTTTTCTAGGCAATTTTTTTCATTCAGTAGTTTGCCATTGCTTTCTGAACGGTACGGCGCTTATACCATTGTTAAAAATCCACACAAAGCGATCTGCTACCAAACCGCCTGCAGCAGGTTTCGAACCTGGTATATCTGGATACTGAAACTGCGTTCATATCCATTATGCCACAGACGCCGACAATATCTTATACTTCAGCATAATTATCAAAGTGAAAATATTTTTTTTTCATTTATACAACTGCGACACCAAATCTGCCTTCTGAGACGAAGATTTGTCAGTTCGTATGTGTCTATAACATCTGCTGTCAGAACTACAACAGTCTGAGGCAGTCAGATGGGCGGTCTATCATCTTACAATATTTTCATGGTGTATGAGAGGAAAGAGGAATTGAAACATAATCTTATGTCAGGTGTGAAGGTGCTTGGCTGATGTTAGACTATATGCACAGTCTCAGTAAGCAATTATAGATCATAGTAATACAGTTAAATGCAATGTCAAACTGACTGTAGCATTGTAACTGGACAACGAATAAAGTATCGATCTTACTGAACTATCTGTCACGTGACTACGTAAAGGCAGAGATGTTCAATTAATAACAATGTCATAAATGCATGATCAGCATGTGTATCGTTTTCAAAGATAACTATCATAACTTATTCAACTTTAACCTCATAACCAGCTCAACTTCAATCTCATAACTAGTTCAACTTCAATCTCATAACTAGTTCAACTTCAATCTCATAACTAGTTAGTACTCATGTATCAACAGTCAGGGGCGTGACAGTGGGTGATGTAGTGATATCATGGGATGCATGGGAGGGGGAGGCAAAGGGCGCAGATGTAGTCATCTGAACGGTTTTATGAACAGGTGCTTGGGTGCCTCAGGGGTATTAGTATTATTCTCAATGTTAGCATTCTCATCAATCTGTTGCTATTTCATCCAATGTTCATTAATGGCTTAAATTTATAAACAGACCATAATAATATCACAATGACAATGGCACTAAAAATACTATCAGCAATCCTGATACTTAGGTATGGTGGATCCTAGTTGTGGGGTGTAAATAAGAGCTAGCTCAGTGATCAAAGAAAACATGTCAATAGAGTCAGGTGTAAGCACGTTGGGAGAAATAGTAAATGTAGTCTCTGGATGGAGAAAAGGAAATAAAGGGTTTCTAGATTACAGAAGAATTGCAATTCAAGTTGATGGAGACATTGATGAAAGGTAAATCCTTAGACTTGAATGTAGTGTCAATCCTAAAAATCATCATATGAGACAGAGTAAAAAGGGGTAACCTAAGAAGGTGAAGGGAGGGGTGTGAGGGGAGGAATAAAGAAGAGTTTCATTCTTCCTATAACGTTGGGTCGACGTTGGATGTATAAACATCGTAAATAACCATGTGTTGATATTCACATTATACACAACTAAGAGTGTGTGAACAAGTTTATCAGTTCTAATACAGAATCTGCGAATTAGTTCAATCTCACTATATATAAAAAAGGGCTATTACTCAATCAGGATGGTTCTGAACATGGTGAGAGAAAAAAATATAAACATTACACACTGAAAAAGGTGTGGTTATACACTCATAATATATGTGGAGAAAGAATGGCATATGACAACAATGTTTATTAATACAATAGCATGGGCGTTCCATTTATACGCTGCCAAGGGATGAGTGATAGAATCGCTGTGATAAATGAGAAGGGCTGGTATAGGTGAAAGAATAGAATGTACTCGATGGTGGTCGTAGGCTTCATCAATGATAATTAACGGAATGTTAATCATGACAATCAGTGCAGAATACAAAAGTACATCCTGAATTTCCAAAAATTCACATAAAGAGAACAAGTTTATCTCTGGAACAACAGGGGAACGAAGATTGTGAGGAAGGAGGAGTGAAAGTTGATCAAACATGGATTAAGTTCGAATGGTGGCAGCAAGGAAGGAGGAGGTCGGTTAAGTTTCAACATCTCAATGTGGGAATCAAGGGTATAAAAAGTGTTTGTAATCGACAAAGCTATGCTTTGGACCCCTGAAGGAAAACAAAAGAGAGGCCGACCAAAAACAACCTGGCAGAGGACTGTGGAGGCTGAGATGTAAAGAATGAACCAGAGTTGGGGCACTGTACGAAGGATGGCCACCGACCGAGCAAAGTGGAATCAATTTGTTGTTGCCCTACAAGACGCCACTAGGCGTGATGGCCACTGACTGCTTTGACGGTCGGCGGCTAAGGATCAAAGAAGAAGAAGAATCGACATTAGTAAATCACTAGACTTGCCCACAAGGTTCTGAATTGTTAAATATAACATAAGAAATATCCTTAAACTGTAAGTGTGGTTATTTAAGTTATAAAGTGTAATTCCCGTAGAAATGTATAAGTTGTACTACAATCAATTTAAGTTTTTTTAATTGGATTCAATTTGATTGTATGGCATTCACTGTGATATTAACCATAGTAATGTTTTCACTTAGTACTTGTATAATGTTCTCTAGATTTGGTATTAAAACATTATTAGTAAGCTGTACATAAAGTTATAATCGGTATCAGTACCAAATAAAAATTTAACAAACATGACGGTATCTCTCAGTGTCATCTGATCGTCAACGGTTACCTCACCGGGGAAGAAATAGATACCAGGTGTGGCTGTGACAGTACCAATCAAAAAATGAAGCATCGGGGAACTGTCATCTTCAAGCAAGCTGAAAAAAAGAAAACTTTCGAGGGACGTATCGGCCAAAAATTTTTTTGTAAAGAACAAATAATAATAATCGTTGGATATAAAGAAAACATAACACAGCAGCGATGATGGGTACTTGTTTCTCCGCTAGCTCGAGCATCGCTATTTCTTGACTCGATAACCGAGGGTCATATTGCGAAGCAATTATAGAATGTGACGTGGTATGACCAGTTGGTCTGTAACACGAAGTAATGTGCGATGTTGGTGGGCAATATAATGGAGGGTTGACTGGCGGATCGTTGTTGTGTTTATAGACTGGACGACGTTTTGTACGCATTTTCGTTCGTACATGCTCTTGGGGAAACTTCACAAACTTTGTAATTGGAGGAGAGTCGTCGGAAGAAGACAAATATGGTCGTTTGACAGCTGTGCGTGTTTCAGGGGGTGGAGTATCGTCAGTGGAATCTTCTCTGCTATCAGGATCAAGGGTATCGATATCAGACTCTTGCTGATACAGATAGGTTGTTGTCGTAATTTTTATCTGAGAGGGTGCTGATGAATATTGGTCCCTTTAGAGTGTAAAGTGATATTGAAGGCTCTGTGAGAATAAGGATTTAGGAGAATGAGGTAGTAGATTCACAAGCGCTGGGAAGGAGCAAGGACAGTCTCTTATTACGACAATATCTGTTTTCTCACAGACTACTCCTATCTCTCTTCTGCACAAACAATTGTTTGTCAGTTCCAGTCGCTCAGGCGCGCTCACCGATTTGGTGATTCTGTCGCTCAACGTACATGAATACAACCTACACAGATGGAAATGTTTGGAGTTTTAGGCCAACCGACAACCAACACAATTAATGATTAATACCTTTATTATCATAAAGGACTCACACATAATTGTACATTTACAGTCAAAAATCAAAGGTTACAGAATACAAATATAACAAGGGAAGAGGGGTTTTTGAGGAGGAATATCCCATCCACCGTTTCCCGTTTATATTTACTAACAGACAAAACCCGGTCCCAAAAGACCAAAAAAAGGGGGGGGGGTGATCAGAGATAGGCAATTTAACCCACTGGTAAAGTTATTACTCTGAGGCAAGGGGTTACAGAAAGAAGGGGGGGGTAGAGGAAAGCTAGGGTTCTCAATTGTCTCCCTTTAAATCAACAAATTTTACGGGAGGGGGAATGAACACAATTACCCAATCCCGCTAGGAGAGATCCCGTACAAGGAATATAATGCACCTTAGTACAAGGTCGCACTAATTAAAAGGGTAAATAAAAGATAAATCTCCTTTCATTCAAAAAAACACACTAGGGCTGGCCATCCCCACAAACACACACGCAGACTTACCGAAAGGTGAATTCTGGCACTTCATAGGAAATACATCAAAAACAGCACTAAACCTTGGCTTAGGTAAAAGTATTTCTTCCGTGTACAGCCCCAGATTTTGCGGGTTGTTGAAGTTAACAAAGTGTCCCGAAATCGCTGGACGTTGAAGTTTAACGGTACTGTTTGTTTATTAGATAAAGTTCCTAAAGAAAGGCACAGGCACTTGGCTAAGCGTGAGGTATGGTGTGGTTCCTAAAATTGGCACAGCTGGTGGAGATAACTTCCTTTTTCCGTAATGTCACAAGTTAAGAAAAACACTGAGGTAAGTTCTTCTTCGGGGGGGGGGAGGTAAAATCCACTGAATATACGTGACAGATAGTGTTCAGGTAGATCGTTTTTTTTTCTTCACAAATAGGGGCAGTGAATAAAATATGTTCTGCTTCCAGTTTTCTTTAAGGACTCTATATGAACTAGTATTTTTAAAGTGTTTCTTGAATGGCTTTATTCTCAGTTACGTTCAGAGGAGCGGGGCCCATTACAGGTCGCCACAAGTTTAGCTTTAAAAAGTTCATATGTTACTGGAGTTATCAAATTGAGTTTGGCAGAACTCTGTATATAATTAATAATTGCTGGGATGCAGGTTGAATGATCGTTCTGAATGAAAGATAATCAAAACAAGAAATGCATTACAAATCATATTATAATCTGACGCCATAAATTACAGTTAGCCTATTTACTTATTAGCGTCGTCAATTAACAAATCAGGAAAACTTCCCGTGAGTTAAAACAATTAAAAGCACATCTATCTATACAGAACTAAACTGTATTAAAGTTATAATTCTCTTTAACGTCTGCAAAATAAATTTACGCGTCAATTGTATTAGGAAATACTTTTAGCTGTAACATTAGTTTGCACTAGAACTTAGAAAATGGGTTTATTTAATAAGGTTAAATTTACACCACAATCCATTGAAATCAATTGAAATAACTCGACCACTGATCACTCGAAGCTAATGTATAAATTACCGTCTGCACAGAAAGAATACACTCCAATAGTCACGAAGGTAGATGAAATCCAGCAGGAATCCGACTATGCTAGTGCAACTAGGATTCTGTCAGAGCGAACGATAAAATGCAGTTTCTCGGAGTTCTCTATTTATACTTCTCGAATGTAACTTGAATGGGGCGTGTTAAATTTTCGCACCTTTCTTGAACTTGAGCAAAATTCGAGATACCTCGCCGTGGTGTTAACCGTTGCAATTCCTACGATTCCCCCGGTCTACCGATTTCCTTCCGTCTCAGGCTGCTCGCATAAGAGTGCGAAAATTTCCCGAGAAGCTAACTCTGTGAGCTGAAAGTTCCTGATTCTTTAGATCGCGGCCGCTCCACGTTGAATTCTGAAGATCAGCCTGTTCTTTGATGGTACCGCTGTTCTGAGAGCTTTGGCAACTCCCACCAGGCGGGGTGACAGCCAGGTAAGAAAATGATCTGCTGTTTATTGCTCTAGAAACAGGAGTGAGTCTGTGGCCCGTCCTTTTTTGGGCCGGCGTTAAGGAAAAGATTGCTATAAATCGTTCTCAGAAATGGTTGTGGGCGGGATTTAACCTCCCATCAAAGGCCATGCGATCTCAAACGTTCGCATAAGATAGCAGGCTACATATTAATGATCCAGCGTGTAAGGTTCTCGTGGAAATGCTGCATGCCGGTAAAAGTTACAACAGATGATCAGGGGTTCTAAAGTTATGAGAGGCCAATATTCTGTTATCATCCATCGAGTCAGGGAAATTCATTTGTCATACTTAGACGTACGTCACAATCGTCCCCACTTTTGAGACATGGAAACTCGTTTTCATGTTTCATTTATGACAATGAAGCTGCCCTGATCGGTAGCTTTAGGATGATTGGCATCGTCGATTTTCTCCTCTTCCTCCGTGGTCCAGTTTCTACTCAAGAAGTCAGCTCCGACATTCTGTTTTCCTGGAATATATTCCACTTTGAAGGAATAAACACTCAATAGCAAGGCCCAACGCATTATCCTTGCGTTGAATTCCTTCTTGGCACCCAGGAAAGCTAGTGGAGCATGGTCTGTTTGCACCGTGAAAGAAGTACCATACAGAAACTCATGATGGCGTCTGATGCCATGAATCAGAGCGAGACATTCTCTTTCAACGACACTGTAGTTGCGTTCCGCTTTATTCAGTTTCCGACTGCCATAGGCAACTGGAAATAGCATGTTCAGGTCACTGTCATCGGCTTGCAGCAATGTTGACCCGATGCCCTGACCTGACGCATCAACTCTCAGTATGAAAGGTTTCTTAAGGTCAGGTAACCTTAGGATGGGGTATGCCGACAACTGTCCTTTCAAAGTGCTGTATGCATGTTCGCACTTTTGATTCCACATGACCTTATCAGGACAACCTTTCTTGGTGAGGTCAGTCAGAGGTGCTGTCAGTCCGTTGAAGTTCTGGATGTATTTCTGATAGTATGCACATAGCGATATGAAGGAACGTACGTCTTTCTTCGTTCGGGGTCTTTTTGCTGCCACAATTTTCTCCACGTTCTTCTTAATAGGCCAACTGCATCCGTGAGAAATAGTATGCCCCAGGAAGTCTAACTGTTCAAACCCGATGAGACATTTGCTAGGTCTGGCTGTGAGACCCGTTTCCTGTAGTCTCCTGAGGAGCATAGCAACCGTAGCAATATGTTCTTCATAGGTTTCCGATGCAATTAATATGTCATCCATGAAATTATGGATATGGGGACTTTGCAAAGGCTCTAGAAGCTTCCTCATCATCCTGGTGAACACTCCTGGTGCGTTATGCAAACCGAACGGCATCACATTAAATGTGTAATGTCCTTCGCTAGTGCTGAAAGCTAACAAAGGTTTAATTTCCTCCTTGACTGGTATTTGATAATAACCTTTACTGAGGTCAATCTTGGAGAAGATCTTTGCTTTGCTGAGCTTGGTGAACAACTCAGAAACAGTTTGGAGAGGTTCGGGCTGGAATTCCGTTACAGCGTTTAGCAACCTGTAATCAATGCACAGCCGAACTTCCTTATTGGGCTTCTGCAACAGCACTACACTCGAGCTGTAAGGAGATGTAGACTCACTGATAATTCCTGCCTGACGCAGCTTGTCTATTTCTCCGCGAAGTGCATCCGCTTTAGCGTACGGGATGGGGTAAACTCTGGTTTGAACAGGGGTCTCGTTTGTTAATTTCATATCAAATTCAATGAGATTTGTTCGACCAGGTACATCCGTTAAGACTGCACTGTACTGTTTTAGTAGAGCCCTGGTTTCTGTTTGTTGTTCTGGTGAGAGATTGTCGCCGAACTTGACATCTTTAAAGGATTCTGTGGGTTGCAGTGGATACTCCATGCAACCATCATCATCTTCCTCGTCTTCCGTTGCTATGGCGACAGCCAGGAGATGCTCGGAGGATGGCACCGGTCTTTCCAAATATTTCTTTAGCAGATTTATGTGGAAGACCTTCTCCTTTCCTTTGATGGAGATCTTGTAATTGGTACGTGAGATCTTTTTAAGGACGGTAAACGGCCCTTGCCATCCGATGCGAAGTTTATTGCTTCCGGTTGGGAGTAGCAACAAAACTTTCTCCCCTGGTTGGAGCTCTCTCTCTTTTGCAGCTTTGTTGTATCTTTTAGCGTGTTTAGCGCGGGCTTTCGTAAGGTTGGTTGTAGCTAGATCCCATCCTAGCTTTAGCCTTTCCTTGAGCTCAGATACATACTTGCTTGCAGAGACGACTGTCTCGTCAGCCTTTTGGTCTGTCAGGGACCGAAGTAAGGCTTCTAATGGCCCCTTTATAGGTCTGCCAAATAAAAGTGTAGCAGGCGGGAATCCCGTAGACGCTTGGGGAACCTCTCGGTAGGCGAATAAGGCAGCCGATATATGTAGGTCCCAGTCTTCCGGTTTCTCCTGACCCAGCTTACGTAACATGGTGGTGAGGCTGCCATTAAAACGTTCCACGAGCCCATTTCCGGCCGGATGGTAGGGACTTGTGTGGATATGTTTGGCCCTCAAGATCTTAAAGATCTCCTCCATTAACAGGCTACGGAATTGGGATCCATTGTCCGTCAAAACTTGTTGAGGGAATCCCAACCGTGTAAAGATTTGCACGAGGGCTTCTGCAACATGCTTGGAATCTATGCATGTTAGCGGTACAGCTTCGGCCCACATTGTGCAAGTGTCAACTAAGGTCAGGATGAACCTGTTCCTTCTTTTGGTCTTTTCCAGAGGACCAATAATGTCGACAGCAACCCGTTCAAATGGAGTCCCTACTATTGGCATTTGCCCCATAGGTACTGGGGGTGTCAAGTGCTTGGGTGCTACCCGTTGGCACTGGGCGCAGGATTTCACATACCTGACAATGTCAGAGTTCATTCCTGGCCACCAATAGTGGTTTTTTATTCGCTGAATAGTGGCGTTTTGTCCCATATGTCCGCTAAAGGGAAGAGAGTGCCCCATCTCTAAGATCTGGCTTCGGTACTGCGTCGGAACTAGGAGCTGGTTATTCCCCGTGTCCGGGTTTCCCGTTCTACGATACAATACGCCATCCTTAGAAAAGATGTCTCCGTTGTGTCTGGGGTCCTTAGCCATGGGCAGTTTTTTTAAAGCAGAGCTCTAGAGTAGGGTCCTTTTGTTGCGCCTCCTTCAGTTCGTTCGGCAACAAATTTGGCGCAGGCTCCCTCTCCTTCTTGGCTTGCCCTCTTGTGGTTACCGCTGCCACAATCGGCTCCTTTGGTCTCCCAATAAACACATATCTACATCCCAGGATAACTGGGTAGATAGGATCATCCATAATGGCCGCTTTTATAACTCCTCTGACAAAGTCAGAGTGTATTTCTACCAGTGCGATAGGAAGCGTCCTGGGTGCATCACTCCTGAAAACTCCACTAAGTTTGACGGTTTCCTCTGTCTCCTGACCTGGTTTGACTAGGTGTCTAGCAACAATACAACTAAAACTTAATCCAGTGTCAAAGAGACAAGTGGTTGAGGTACCATTCAAAATTACAGTTCCTCGAGTTGAGGGTCGGTCCCCCTCAGGTTGAGAATCACTGACATTGATTCTACCTTTCGAGGCTGTATGCAAACATCCAACGCGGTTTGAACCGGTTTGTTTGCCCTGATCAGACGTTCCTGGTGTAGGGGTCTTCCCTTTTCCTTGACCTTGGTGGCCGCGCTGCCACGTAGGCTTGGTGGGTTGATCAGAATTGTTGTTGGGGGGGGGGGGGGGGGGGGGATCGGGTTTTGTAGAATTTCGATTTTTCCTGGGGAGGTCTCTGGGTATTATTTTCTCGTTGGTTATAATTCTGAGAGGAATTAGAGGAATAGGATGACTGCTCTAGATTTTGTTTACGAGATGGCTCATCTGTGGGTTTACGTTTAGTGCTGGGAAGTTCGGCCATTGCATTGGTATAGCGTTCGGCCTTATTGAGTATGTCCTCAAGCCTGACTGCGCCCTGTTCAGCCAAAAATCTACGGGTTTCGTTTGACAGAGTTGCCTTTATCTGTTCCACAAGAACAAGTTCAAGTAGTCCCTCATATGTAAGAGGTAGGTCAGATAATTCAATGCACTTTGTCAAATAGCCCGTGAGACGTGAAGAGAATTGGGTGAATGTTTCCGTGATCTCTTTTCGGCTGTTTCTGAACATTTGCAGAAATTTTCGGGCGGTCATTTCGAACCGCTCTAGCAAGGCCTTCTTAAGCATGTCGTAATCATGTTGGTTCGGTCCCAGCTTTGTGTATACGTCATAAGCATTCGCTTTTAATGACGTCGAGAGTTTAAGTGCCCAGCGGGAACTCTCTAACCCATACAGATTTGCGAGCCTTTCGAATTTTTCTAGGTAGCTGTCAATTTTTTCGTTAGGGCTAGGAAAAGACTCTAAAGCAAAAGACATCGCAGTTAATTGGGCAGACTGAGTGCTGGAGAGATCCCATTGTTTGAGAATGGGGCGAAGACGGCTCTCCATTATTTGAAGTAGAGGCACTCCGACTCTCTAAAGCCTTGAGCGCTAATTCATGCTGTCTTTCCTTGTCTCTCTCTCTCTTTCCCTGCGGGCGTCCATCTCTGCCTCAATTTTCTTCTGCTCCAATTGACGATCGTCCGCTTCTTTCTTCCTAGCTTCTGCCCTCTCTTCCTCCGCGTCATACCTTTGCAGTTCCTGGTTGATAAACAGATTCGCGGCTTCTGTGTCTAATCCTGAGTCTTTCGCTTCCTGTCTCAAAATGGATCTTATCCTAATTCTCTCAGCCATTGTCAAAGAACTGGATGCTTCTAAGACTAGAGAATAGTAAGATGGAATAGGAAGGGGAAAAACTCAAAGCCGCCACGAGAAAAACAAAGTAAAATATAAAAATTACTGAATGACCTCCTGTGTTAACTTATCGCCGCTATTATTGTCACTTAAGACTCGTAACGCAAGCAACTATGCCAATTAAATGGTAAGTTACACTAGAAAAGAATCTACTCTTACTAACAGTAGAGAAAAATTTATATTAAACAATTTAAAAGGAAAAAAAAAAAATTTTCCCAGAAAATGTTAATTCTCTAACAACAAACTCCGTCCCTGAAGACAATTTTTGAGATGAGACGTAGTTAACTTAATTTTTTAAAAATCAGAACAATCCGTCTTTAGCTTAGCTCAACTCAAACGCTTCATAACCTTTAGTGATTGTAAAACAATCACGCAGTCCCAGCAATTATATAACCAAAAATTTTCAATTCCCTCTGCCAGAGAATACAAATGTGACAATCTTTTATTATCACTAACTGCCTGTTCCTGTGGAAAAACAAACCTGTCTAACTTATTGTGTGGTTGGCCCAAAATACTGAACGGCTTGGTCTAGGGGAAGTAATACTTTTAAAGATTATACCCTACTTCACAAAGACAATCAACCACACTCTATTTTAACTAAGTTCAGAATCTCGAACGAGCTAACCATATATTGTCGTAATTTTTATCTGAGAGGGTGCTGATGAATATTGGTCCCTTTAGAGTGTAAAGTGATATTGAAGGCTCTGTGAGAATAAGGATTTAGGAGAATGAGGTAGTAGATTCACAAGCGCTGGGAAGGAGCAAGGACAGTCTCTTATTACGACAATATCTGTTTTTTCACAGACTACTCCTATCTCTCTTCTGCACAAACAATTGTTTGTCAGTTCCAGTCGCTCAGGCGCGCTCACCGATTTGGTGATTCTGTCGCTCAACGTACATGAATACAACCTACACAGATGGAAATGTTTGGAGTTTTAGGCCAACCGACAACCAACACAATTAATGATTAATACCTTTATTATCATAAAGGACTCACACATAATTGTACATTTACAGTCAAAAATCAAAGGTTACAGAATACAAATATAACAAGGGAAGAGGGGTTTTTGAGGAGAAATACCCCACCCACCGTTTCCCGTTTATATTAACAAACAGACAAAACCCGGTCCCAAAGACAAAAAAAGGGGGGGGGGGGGGGTGATCAGAGATAGGCAATTTAACCCACTGGTAAAGTTATTACTCTGAGGCAAGGGGTTACAGAAAAAGGGGGGGGGGGGGGGTAGAGGAAAAGCTAGGGTTCTCAATTGTCTCCCTTTAAATCAACAAATTTTACGGGAGGGGGAATGAACACAATTACCCAATCCCGCTAGGAGAGATCCCGTACAAGGAATATAATGCACCTTAGTACAAGGTCGAACTAATTAAAAGGGTAAAGAAAAGATAAATCTCCTTTCATTCAAAAAAAACACACTAGGGCTGGCCATCCCCACAAACACACACGCAGACTTACCGAAAGGTGAATTCTGGCACTTCATAGGAAATACATCACAAACAACACTAAACCTTGACTTAGGTAAAAGTATTTTCTTCCGTGTACAGCCCCAGATTTTGCGGGTTGTTGAAGTTAACAAAGTGTCCCGAAATCGCTGGACGTTGAAGTTTAACGGTACTGTTTGTTTATTAGATAAAGTTCCTAAAGAAAGGCACAGGCACTTGGCTAAGCGTGAGGTATGGTGTGGTTCCTAAAATTGGCACAGCTGGTGGAGATAACTTCCTTTTTCCGTAATGTCACAAGTTAAGAAAACACTGAGGTAAGTTCTTCTTCGGGGGGGGGGGGGGGGGGTAAAATCCACTGAATATACGTGACAGACAGTGTTCAGGTAGATCGGTTTTTCTTTCTTCACAAATAGGGGCAGTGAATAAAATATGTTCTGCTTCCAGTTTTCTTTAAGGACTCTATATGAACTAGTATTTTTAAAGTGTTTCTTGAATGGCTTTATTCTCAGTTACGTTCAGAGGAGCGGGGCCCATTACAGGTCGCCACAAGTTTAGCTTTAAAAAGTTCATATGTTACTGGAGTTATCAAATTGAGTTTGGCAGAACTCTGTATATAATTAATAATTGCTGGGATGCAGGTTGAATGATCGTTCTGAATGAAAGATAATCAAAACAAGAAATGCATTACAAATCATATTAAAATCTGACGCCATAAATTACAGTTAGCCTATTTACTTATTAGCGTCGTCAATTAACAAATCAGGAAAACTTCCCGTGAGTTAAAACAATTAAAAGCACATCTATCTATACAGAACTAAACTGTATTAAAGTTATAATTCTCTTTAACGTCTGCAAAATAAATTTACGCGTCAATTGTATTAGGAAATACTTTTAGCTGTAACATTAGTTTGCACTAGAACTTAGAAAATGGGTTTATTTTAATAAGGTTAAATTTACACCACAATCCATTGAAATCAATTGAAATAACTCGACCACTGATCACTCGAAGCTAATGTATAAATTACCGTCTGCACAGAAAGAATACACTCCAATAGTCACGAAGGTAGATGAAATCCAGCAGGAATCCGACTATGCTAGTGCAACTAGGATTCTGTCAGAGCGAACGATAAAATGCAGTTTTTTCGGAGTTCTCTATTTATACTTCTCGAATGTAACTTGAATGGGGCGTGTTAAATTTTCGCACCTTTCTTGAACTTGAGCAAAATTCGAGATACCTCGCCGTGGTGTTAACCGTTGCAATTCCTACGATTCCCCCGGTCTACCGATTTCCTTCCGTCTCAGGCTGCTCGCATAAGAGTGCGAAAATTTCCCGAGAAGCTAACTCTGTGAGCTGAAAGTTCCTGATTCTTTAGATCGCGGCCGCTCCACGTTGAATTCTGAAGATCAGCCTGTTCTTTGATGGTACCGCTGTTCTGAGAGCTTTGGCAACTCCCACCAGGCGGGGTGACAGCCAGGTAAGAAAATGATCTGCTGTTATTGCTCTAGAAACAGGAGTGAGTCTGTGGCCCGTCCTTTTTTGGGCCGGCGTTAAGGGAAAGATTGCTATAAATCGTTCTCAGAAATGGTTGTGGGCGGGATTTAACCTCCCATCAAAGGCCATGCGATCTCAAACGTTCGCATAAGATAGCAGGCTACATATTAATGATCCAGCGTGTAAGGTTCTCGTGGAAAAGCTGCATGCCGGTAAAAGTTACAACAGATGATCAGGGGTTCTAAAGTTATGAGAGGCCAATATTCTGTTATCATCCATCGAGTCAGGGAAATTCATTTGTCATACTTAGACGTACGTCACAGTTGTCGTTTCGCCGTTCGTTTCATGTGGGCAATCATTTGATACGTCATCGGTGGGGAAGCGTTGCTCTGTTTGTACCTGAGTATCATGATTAGTTTCTGTCTGTTCGTGAGAAACAACAGTATTCTTGAGGTGTTGTAGCGGTTTGTTATCATCGCTATCCCATTCTGAGCTGGAGGTATGTTGATTGGTGGATGGATGTTCACTGCGTGAATACGTCTGAGTACGTATTAAGATGGTTGTAGTATCTTCTGCTTGTGCTGTCGGCAGACTGTTTGCATCCTTATGTAAACGAGAGTCTCTGTATTGTAGACGTTGTCTTAATTCAGTCAAGGGAATGACATCTTCGATTTCAGATGAATCTCTGCAACGTCTAAGTCGTTGTATAGCATCTGATGTTGGTGCAGGTATTGGATCACATTGTTCTATCTCAAAGTCCGTTTCATCAGAGGAGGTGTGACTTGAGGGTTGATAATTTAATGTAGCTTTTCTAATTGGTCTGGTAGATGTCATCTTGGATGCAATAGGACGATGGTCATCACGCCGAAGTTGTTTCGCGTGTGCTTTCGTGGTTATATCTTTCTCTTCATGCCATATGACGTAATTTGTGGGGGACGTCTGTTCTATAACGTTGTAACCATCAATCCAACGGTTATAAAATTTCGTGTTTCTTACATAATAAACTTTTTCACCAATTCTGAATGTCTCAAGCTTTGCCGATTTATCATACTGCCTTTGTTTCTTGCGAAATGCTCTCTCGGTATTTTTGTGAGCAATTTGATGTGCTTTATGTTTCTCTCTCAAAATGATTTCAATGGGGTCTTCTCCCACATATTTTCTCTGTGGATGGAGAAGGTTATCAAGAGGGAAATTAGGTTCTCGGCCGTACAACATAAAAAATGGAGACATGCCTGTGGTTTCATTAACATTGACTCTTATGGCTTCGAGGGTTTGGTTTATGTGAACATCCCAATATTGATGATTTCCATTGATGTATTTGCTGATTACATCATGGAGGGTAGCATGCATTCTCTCATTTCTTCCATTTGATTCTGGGTGATAATAACTAGTTGTGGTGTGTTCTATGTTCAATTTCTTCAGGGTGGCCTTAAATGGATTACCAGTGAACTGTTTCCCATTATCTGAGATAATTCGTTGTGGACAGCCATGCCTAGGAATAAAATCCTGGAGGAAAAACTCTGTAATGGACTCTGAGGTGGCATCTCTAAGGGGGTAGCTCTCCGGCCATACTGAGTACTGATCCACGAGATGTAATAAATATCTGTTTCCCGAGTGAGTGAGTGAGTGAGTGAGTGAGTGGATATGGACCAGATATGTCAATACTCACTGTCTGCATGGGAAAATGAGAAGGCTTCATTTCTTGGAGAGGTATTGAGTGAGGTTTCATATTTCTTAGTTTACATACTTTGCACATAGCTACATATTCTATAATGTCCTTGTACATGGTTGGCCAGAAGTATCGTCTCTTGATTACATCTATGGTTTTGTCGCGGCCAATATGACCGTTCTGATCATGAAACTGTGACAATATGTCAGGGATAAGGTGTTTAGGGATGCCTTTCCTTAAACGACCATCTTGTTTGTCATCAATACAATATAGTGCTTCATCATAGGGAAGAATAGTGAACTCTTTGACCTTAGAGGGATTTTCTTTAACTTGTTTCATAATCTTGGCTTTTCGATGTCCTTGGTCTGTTCTATGCAGATGTCAAACGTGTCTATGTGTTCATCCTCTAATAAGGGTGTTTGCTCTGAATAGCCATCTGTTTGTGGAGAAGTTATGGCATTTATTTCTTTAGCATTATCATCAATTTCAGTTGATGTTAGGTTAGCTGTGTCCTTGCCGACATCATTATTGGGATCATCATCATACGAGATTCTTTACAATAAGTCAGCGCATGTGTTCAGGGTTCCTGGGATATATTCAATGGTAGTATCGTACGACTGTAAGTTCATTGACCATGTTTGAAGTTTCTTCGGTTGTTCTTGAGTCTTCGTAAGCCAGTTGACAAGGGGTTGGTGGTCGGTCCTAATAAGGAGTCTGGTACCGCTGGTAAATACGATAGCACATTATGTTCTGTCACTTAAGAAATATGAACAACAGAGTAAACCACTAATAAAAATGCACAACTCACCTCCATCATTGCTAGAAACAGTTAAAAAGATACCTACACAGGAAGGTACACAACATAGCAAACATTATATATTACCTGAACAAGAATCAGCATACAATAATATTTTAACAACATGGCTTGGAAAAATGCATACAACGATGATAAACTACACTAGGGATACAGAGATGTGGACAGACGTGATCTCCTACTCTAATCAGAATAGCACTAGATGGCGTTACCCTGTTCAAACTATGTTACCATAGCGGTCGTTTCGCTTTATCTTCTTTGAGAATCCTACCTGCCTCCAGTACTGTTTATCAATTCTGCTGTTGAATTCCTTCCATGACATGACGTCAAAATGTCCAGTAGCTTCTCCCTTTGTCATCTTATATCTATTTTTATTTCTCCAGTCTTTCCTGTTGTCGCGATATATTATATTCTCTCTCTCCCCTCATTTTTTTTTCATTACATGTCCAAATAAAGTGATTACTTTCTTGTAATGTGGGTAATAAGCTATCTTTGCGCACTGACATCTTTCAGGACATCTTCATTACTCTTTTTTGACTGTCCATCGTATTCTAATATTATTCTGTAAAACCACATCTTTGTGGCCTCCAGTTCGTTTCGTAACTTGTTTATTAATTAATGACAGAATTGACTATATAACACTGAAGAACTCACTTACTCCCACTGACAAAGAGTTGTTGCTTAAAACACTTTTAATCTGATAAACACTTTTATTGTCTGGTCTATTCTATTCGTCACCTCTGGCTTGTATCTTTATCCCATATTATTAACATGCTCGAGTCTTTGCATCACTGACTTGTTTTAAAACTTCCATTTACTTTAGTGGTACAGTCTAGTGAAGCCATTCTTTCAAGATGACCATTACTTGCCTTTTTGCTACTGAGGCCAAGGCCTATACTTATCAACTTTTCTGTCATTATTGCATGCAATAATTTCCTGTAACTCTTTTCACGTCTAGCTTACGTTCAACCTTGCGTGAATATTCACTGACGAAGGATATTTAGCTTTATTTCGATTTAGGACACCGAGTACGTTACGCTTAGCTGTGAACATGGGACGGTGGCCTTGTTTATGTTATATTAAAGAAGGAAAACACACGTAAAAATGTTAATATATAGTGGCTGGGAATGTGAGGGTCTGATGCTGTTCTTACAATGCATATGACTTTTAACAGATGAAAGTCAATTAAATATCTGTTAAAGTCAATTATATAACTAGAACCACCAGTACTTTACACCCCTCCACTTTAATATTATTCTTGTTCAGAGTTTCTTCTTGATTTTGTTTGTTTTATTTTTTGTTTATTTTTTTTTATATTTATTTAACGTATAAGCACAATTGTGATTGTCCCTATTTACAATAATTTTACAAATGTGATGCCACTTTCTAATATCGGCAGTTGTTCATATTATTTGGAATTGAAAACAATATATATCCTAATTATAACCCATCAGAGGTTGAACGGGATTTTTTTTTTTCATTAATTTAAAATAAATAAATAAATGTAAAAATCTCCGCTTCAAGATTACTGAAGTAAATATCGTAGATTTACAGTGACCGTATAAAACTCGTCAACATAAAGCTGATATTTATTCCTTTAATAGCAAGTTGTTGTAGTGAATAACTAATAGTTAATTGTGCAGACCAATAGACATAATTGAATTTATATTTCTTTCGCAGAAGAGTGTCTATACCAGACGTGCTAGAAACGTGTTAACACGCAGTCGTATCCAGCTTAGAGATGATTTTCAAGTAATAGTAATGACATTGCTAGTCTCTGTTTAAAACAAAGCAAAGACAAGGTACATTTATTATGAGGCCACACAGTCTAGTTCAGTTGTTCATGCTTGTGCTTAAAAAAAAAAAGACGTGTGGACAATAACTAGGCCCTATTTATTCTGTTAGGCCTATTGGTATTAGCGTTAGGCCTACTTTTATTTGCAGGAAGTTGTACCAAAGCATTAATGTGTTCTTGCAGCGTTGATTTCTTTAGCAATTTGTTTGTCAGAATAACAGGATAGTGGTACGTGCGTCGGATCTCGCCCAAATGGCTGACGACACAAAGTTGGTATTGTGCATGCTTGTTCTGTTTTTGCGTCTCCAATAACAAGTCGTGAGAAAAAGTGTTACGGTTAGCAGGTTACAGTTAAGGTTCACGGTTACGCTTAAATTAATATGAAACAAATATAAAGGTATGTTATAAGGCACTCGTAGGAAATAAAGAAGTAGAACACTAGACAACAGACATGAGTGGCTTACCCAGGATTTGAACCCTGGACCTTACCATACAAATAGCCTACAGAAAAACATTTCCTGATGTTAACTCTAACCCTGTTTCATCCTTTTTTTTTTCATAATTCCTATTTTCTTTTCACAAACAATAACCTGCGACAAACATTGAAGCCATTCTCTAATAAAAACAATACAGGCTACCAACTAACCACTTATTACTGCATCTCTGGATCTTTAGTTACGGACCTGTTGTTGCGTACTTTTACATAGCCTAGATGGCAGTTTTAAGTCCTGCCTGTGTTAAAAGATTACGCACCATTCTTATGATAGGAATATTATTTGTGCGTATGATTTATCACGCACGTATGTGCACTATGTAGTGTATGAGAGACTCATAGCGCACGGGTTTCTAGGATCTAGAGTATGACGTCAGAGGATCTTGAAGGGTCAAGCCGGACTGATGGTCCGTATTTATTATATTGTGTCCCTTATCAGTGGGAATTATTTTGATAAATGGATAACTGGTCTTCTTATCAGAAGCCCATGTCGAGGTGGTATACGTAAGTCTCGCACCCAGATATTAATAAGATATATTATATATGAATTTAGTGATGTCTCCACTCTTGCTGGCATCTAGCTGGAATCCACACGTCAGGGTTTCATGAATGGATCAGCTGAGCTGTTAGCTTCACTTATGAAACGTAGTGGTAATTCTACGAGCGAAAGGATGATAAAGATGGATCTTAAAAGATTATATTATGAAGTGCCGACATCTTGGTCTTGGCACGTATGGAGAGGTTAGCCAAGGATAGTATCTAACCTGTATTTTATCTTGATGAAGAAATGTTTGAATCTGATGATTAATCAACTGTCTGAGTATTTTATTGAAAGAGTCAATTGTGTAGGACAGTATTTATGGATGCATGTTCGAGTATTATGCAAGATGTATATTCTTTTCTTCTTGCGATCGCATCTTTGATGATTACACCGTCAGACGAGTTCTCATGATGAATTCGACTGTTGTTTGAAGTTCCTCTTTAACTCCATATAGCTTTGAGTTTAGTGTTGAGTCATTGGGCCAGTATATCTTTCTTAACTGGTCATACAGAGGACAGTCCTGTAGAACATGCTCAGCTGTTTGTTCGTTTAATCCACATGTGCACAGTGGTGAAGCAGACAATTGTAGCTTGTGCATGTGTTTATTCAGTTTGTTATGCCCTGTCCTGAGTCGAAAAATAGTTATCTGTCCTTTCCGGTCGAGAGTGTGATAGTCATCTTTGGGTTGGTTCTGTTCTCTTCTGATAGTCTGGATAGCTCTCTTTTTCTCAAAGTATGTGACTTCATTATCTTCTTGCACACATTCTCCTCCCTTTTTTGCAAGTTTATCTGCCTTTTCATTTCCGGGTACACCACAATGAGATGGTACCCACTGAAGTATGGTTCTCTTTTTGGCAGCTACCTTGTTTAGTTCATTTCTCAGATGGGTGGTGTGTTACCACCCTTGAGAGCTTGCAGGACAGACAGTGCATCTGTGAGGATGACTACCTGGTGGCAGTCAGAGTTGGTGTTATAAATCATATTTGCAGCTTGCTCTAGAGCTTGAACCTCAGCTGTATAGTTGGAACAGAATTTACCAGTGGGAATGTGCCTAGTCTCATAGTGGTTGTCAGGATATGAGATAAAGATACCGGCACCTCCATTCCTAACAGCATTAGTTGCTGATCCATCTGTATAGGCATGTATCCATGATTGATCGGGATAGCTTTCTTGGATCATACTCAATGTAGCAGTTCGTTTTTGCAGATCATTATACTCACATCCACTTGTGAGACCACTGACTGATGTATTAATTTGGAGGGCACTGCTGGCCTGCTCCCATGGTACAGGGTATAGGGTGGGCTTCAGTGGTGTTGTCTTCATGGATAGGTCTTCTTGATGCTGTCTTATAAGTCTTTTCCCCCGATGCACAAAGCTGCTACGCTTTAGACGTCCCAATGCCAGATCATCTAGTCTTGCCTTCATTGGGTGCATTGGCATACTGTTGTACTTTTCCATCTTGGATCATGGTTTTTGTGTCTCTTCTATGGGACAATGTCTGTAATCCAGCAACCTTCTGCATCTCTGTTATTGGTGTAGTTTTCATGGCTCCTGTAATGAGCCTGAGAGCTTGATTTTGCACCTTCTCCAAAGACTGCAGATGTGAGTTAGCAGCTGATGACCATGCTGCTGAGCTAAACTCTAAGTGTGGTCTTATTACTCCATTATAAATCTTCTTTAGATTTCGTTCATTGCTCCCCAGTTGGTACCTGCTAATTTTCTGAGTATGCCTAGTCGTCTTCGGGCCTTTCCTTCTGCATTTTCAATATGCTTATTCCATGTAAGCCTTTGGTCAAATGTCACCCCAAGATAGAGTGGGGTAGCTTTCTTCCTTGATCACGGTTGTCCCTAGGTGTATGTTAGCTGATTTGTCCTTGGGGGCGAGGGAGAACAGTGTTGTGGAGGTTTTGTCTGTGTTTATTGTGATAAGCCATTTCTCTGCCCATGACACTAGCTTGTCTGCTGCCCGCTGCATTCTATAATTTGCTGTGGTGACATTTTCATCAGCACACCAGAGTACTAGGTCATCTGCATATAAGGCAGCTTTCACTCCTGCAGGGAGATCTTTCACCAGGTCATTTATGTAAACAAGGAAGAGTGTTGGGGAAATTACTCCTCCTTGAGGTACCCCCTGATGGAGCAACACTTTTCTGCTCTGCAGACCGTCAAGAGTGACTCTAGTTCTCCTGTTATGCAAGTATGACTGGATCCATTTCATCATGTTGCCCTGGATTCCACTTCTCCTAAGTTTTGCAATGAGGCCATCTTTCCACACCTTGTCAAAGGCCTGCTTGAAGTCGACCCAGATCGCTAGGACCTTTTTCTTCTCCTGGAAGGCATCTTCTATTGCTTGAGACAAGTAAGTAACTTGGTCTTCTATACTGTAGCATTCTCTAAATCCAGCTTGTTCTGGCACCAGGATCTGCTCAGACTCTAAATACCATTTCAATCTGTGGTTGACTATTCGCTCCATAGTCTTCCCAACACAGCTTGTGAGACTGATTGGCCGGTAACTTGCAGCCTTGGTCTTACATTTCCCTTTCTTTAGTATGGGTATTGTGATGGCTTCTCTCCATACTTGGGGTACCGTTCCTTTCAACCAGCTGTGGTTGAATATCTCAAGCAGTTTTGTCTTTGCTGCTGAGCTCAGATTTACTACATTTCGTTGCTGATTTTGTCTGGGCCGGGTGACTTTTGAAACTTAAGCTTGGAAATAGCCTTCTGTAGTTCTCCTAGTGTGATGGGTTCCCTCATTGGGGCAGGAGTATCTGTCTGTCCCATGGTTGCCAGTATTTCTTTTTCTTATCTCTCTCTGATGGTCTATGTTAATGGGTAAGTTGCTTTCTGAACTGTATCTTCTAGCAAACAAGTCTGCAGCTTGTTTTCCTCTGAAAAGTTTGCCACCTTCATCCAATGTGATAGTCTGCCTTGGTGAGGAACGCTCTTCATTTAGAGACTTGACTAATCTCCAAAGTTTCCTGCCGTCTTTCTCAAGGTTCAGCGATGCCGTTTTAGTTCTCCAGCTTTTCCGTTTTTCTTCTAGCTTTGTTCTCTGAAAATCTGCTACAGCCTTTTTCCATTTGTTGTGAGTTTCAAGTGAAGGCTGAGACTCTGCGTCCTTTCTAGCCCTGTCCATAGCTTCCTAACGTTCTTGGAGTGTGCTGGACCAGTATGGTATGTAGTTATGCCGGCATCCTTTGGGAATGGTTTCTTTTGCAGCTTGTAGTATGCATCTGTTGAAGTCTTTTACCACTTCATTAATGTCTCTGTTCTGTACCTTGAGGGTAGACAGCAGCGTGTTCACCTGATGCCTGAATAAACCCCAGTTGGCTTTTTTGTAGTTCCATCTTGTAATGGCTGGGCCTGTTCTGAGAGTTGCACTCTGGACAGTAAGAAAGATTGGGCGATGGTCGCTTCCCCCTAGTTGGTCTCCTACTTCTCTACTAATAGATCCAGCTATATCTGGTGTGGAGAAGGCAAGATCTGGTGTTGAAGTTGTGTGCCATCCTCTGGAGTAGAAGGTAGGAGTATCTGTGGCATTATTGACTAGGATTAGGGAGTGATCATCTTGCCAAGTTTCAACCTCTTCACCTCTGTGATCCAGATGGTTATAGCCCCAGCTCTGGGAGTGGCTATTAAAGTCTCCAACTGCTATAAAGTTGGTGGCTGGTACCTGTATAGAGCTGAGACTCAGGGGTTTGTTGTTCGGACAGTAATAGTTCAGGAGTTCTATTTCCATCTTGTCTACCTTTATCTGCAACAGCTGATATTCTGCTCCATCCATGAAGGTTTTCCTTTCGTGTTCAGGAATGTTATTCCTTACAAGAGTAAGTACTCCTCCTTTTCGTCTATCTTTTCTGTCGGATCTGAAGCATTGATATCCCCTTATTTTAAAGGTTTGATCTGCTTTCAAGTGAGTCTCTTGGATACAGCAAACACTGACTTGCTTCTCATACAATATGTTTTCCAGCTCTGTCTTTTTGCTGTATCCAGCCTGCTTGCTGTTCACTCCCTCTGCATTCCAGTGCATCATGACAAGTGGCACTCTGGGTTTCTCTTTTTCTGTTTTGTTTTGGTCAGTAGTTCTCCTCCGCCGTCTGCTGACTATACAAGACGGTCTAGAGGGTCCTCCAGTAGCTGAGGGTGGGCTCTGTCGAGGCTCAGAGCCCGGCACTGCACCTGCCTGGTGGAGCTCCACAGGGCGAGCACCAGTACGAGATTTATTTGACGGTGTACTCTCCATAGAAGAAAAAAAAGCGAGTTGCGTGATACTGTGGTTTCCGGTGCGCCTTCTGGCCCAGTATCTACGACTTTAGCACCTGTTCAACGGGAGAGTGGGCTCATCCCTAATCTGTTTATGTTCCCAGTAGTAGACTATTCGCAAGCAGCCTGGGGGTGTCACTGCTCTGCACGGACCTTGTTTACCGAGGCGGCGTCCGAGCTCGTATGGTGGAAATATGGTTGCGTTATCTTCAAAATAGACCTGTCTTCCCCGTGGCTTTTCTGCCATCCTGCAACTTTGAGTTAGGGAGTTCTGAGCTCCAGTCTCTTTCCCAGGCATTTTATCCTGGCCTGGCACGCATACAGAGGACCCCACTTCTGGTTCTAAGTTAGCAGTTGGGGATAGGTGGGGGTGGCACACTGTGCATTCCCCGTCATCCAGGGGGGCTCTCCAACTATGCAGAGCTTGCACAATGCTGTGCTCTGGTTCTGGGCTCTCCCAAGGAATCCTCACGTCCTGCACAGAGCCACTTCCAGATACCCACCACCTGCCATCTCTCCATTGTAGAAATCTGCATGCAGCCATCCAGTCAAGAGCCAGTATTAAGTCTGGTGCCCAAGTGATCCCCCCAAGCTCAGTGTGCAATGCTGGGTTCTCATCATGCTGCAACACAGGGGGGATTGTGATGCTCAGCCATCTCTCTCAACTCTGCACCGATAAATGACATCGGGGACTTAACTGTGCCTCAGTACTGGGAGGCCCCATTTCCGGGTACACCACACACAGCCAATTGAGGCAACGGTCATCATGGGCGTGTCTTCAGTGGGGAAGTTGTGGAGTTTTCCTGTACATGTTCTTGCACATCCTAACACTGCCCGCAAGACATCGGAGGTTTGGAGAGTGGCCTTCTCTGCTTTTTTTGAGCTGGGGTGGGCTCCCCGGGCAAGTCTCGATGGGGATTGGGACGTGTCCACGCACCAGTGGGCACAGCATCGGCCGCATCTGATGGAGGACTTGCTCTGCCAGGTTTGAGTTAGTAAATTCCAACTTTGTCATCTTCATGGCATTGTGATGCTGGGGTGCCTGTGGATTTCCTACCGCCCCGGGTAGGAGCCAGAAGTGTACTGTGCCAGCTCTGGGGGAGATAAAGAGGGTGTTTCTGCATCTCCTTGTGATACAAAGCCAAGGTAGGGCTCACAGTGCTCTTTCTCCGCCACCAAATTGCCTGCTGGTTACGCCGAGTTCTCCGAGGCTCTAGGCATGTGACCAAGAGTTGAAGACAATAGGATCGTCACGTCCTGAGTCTCTGTGCCTGTACGATGGGTTCCGATCTTCAGGGAGCAGTCCACACTCATTCCCACTCCCAAGACTTGTTCAGTATCCATCCGGCTCCTTCCCACCCACAGAGGGCGTGTACGGTGTAGTGCACCGGTTTTATTATCGAGGTTTGCTCCTCTAGATCCGTTGTGTTTAGCCTGAGGATTCGCACCCTCAGTTACCAGGACTACCTCGAGGAGGGTGTGGCTCTTCACCACGCACAACGATCTTGGGGTATGAGAGGTTTTGCTAGGCCAAGAGACTAACACCGCAATGGTCGCTCCTTTCATGAACAAGGATTCACTAGGCCTAGGGTGAAGCAAGGGGGGAAACCCACTACCCACAACACCAACACATCATACCCCCTGTCTGTAAAAGACTTTGCCCCGCAAGATGTATATGATGCCCGATGTCCTTGGAGAAGGTCAACGGCCGATGTATTGGTGACTATCTGAGAGATAGATTTTTAATGTCTGAACACTCATTTAGTGAAGAAGAATATGAGAAATTACAACCTCCAGGATAATAAGAAGGAACTATTTTAATGTTGGATTTTTTTTAAATGAAACCTACTAACATTCATGTACTTTGTTAAGTGAAAACATTAATAACTATGCCGTACGTCAATACCATGTTCGTAACTGTGAATCGTCTATGTGAATAAATTCGTTGAACTTTATGACCCGCCGTGGCAGTATACTTCAGTTACCAAAGTTCGGAATTGACACGTCTGAATCTTGATTTTGAATTCGCATTAATAGCACGAACTGGCAGTATTCGAAATACCACCATCAACACCTTCAAACGTTACTAACCATAACAAAATATGACTCCAACACCTGTATAAATTTTACAGATGGAATTCATAGGTGAAACCGACAGGCTAATGATGAACCACATTAGTGTTGTATTTTTTTATAATTTGATGATGAGAAATATTCCGTTCAACCTCTGATGGGTTATAATTAGGATATATAGGCCTAGTGTTTTCAATTCCAAATAATATGAATAACTGCCTATAGGCCTACATGAAAGTGGCATAACATCGGTCAAATCATTGTAAATAGGGCAAATCAGAATGACCAGTTTTGCATGTATGTAAAAAAAAAAAAAACCAAACAAACAAAACTGAGATAAAACAAAACCAAACAAAAATAATATTAAGGAGGAGGGGTGCATGAGTGTCCCAATGTTCTCTTATTCAATTGGCGTAGGATGCAGATGGAGACAAATATTTGCTAACGCTAAACTTAACCCTGTTTTGAGTTTTTTTAAAAATAATTGCGTATGACAAACATTGAGCCAGTCCTTTAAAATAAAAAACAACAAAATACCAACTTACTGCTTTATTAATGCATCTTCAGATCCTTATTTCAGGACATACTGATTTAATTGGACACTGTAACAATAGACCATTGAGCAAAATCTGAGGCTTGTACCATGATTCTGTGATTCAACTATTTGTTTTAC
This sequence comes from Oreohelix idahoensis, assembly GCA_024509875.1. NCBI lineage: Eukaryota > Metazoa > Mollusca > Gastropoda > Stylommatophora > Oreohelicidae > Oreohelix > Oreohelix idahoensis. The sequence goes on from JAMPIV010014228.1 coordinate 303,765, forward strand.
TTGGAAGAGGTTGACAACCCCATGCACATCCTCTATTAGTCACGTTTTATAATGTTGTTGATGGAGCAGTAATCCTATTCTTCTGGAAACTTCTTTAAGTACCATACTTGTGGCATAGGTGATTAGATCTTTCACAACTTTCTGTTTCTAGTGCTGTTTATCATTCCTGTTGTTGATTTCTTGCCAAGTGTCAGACTGTCCAGTACCTTCTGTCTCTGTCATTCTGTCTCTTTCCCAGCAGTCTTAAAAGGTAAAGGTAGTCCCATAGCAGATACGGCAGTAGGGGAGTGTATGGCGTCAAAAGTTTATACTATTCAGTTGAGTATTATGCTCATTTTCTCACTGTGTCTAGGGTTCATATATATAATGTCCTCAGGGTTCAGGACAGCCACAATAACTCAGTAACATTAATCTCAATATTCCCATTCAACGATAGATATATCAACTTGAAAACTTTGTTGACATTCCAACATTTAATACACGTAGACTGAACATCTTCACAAGGCATTACAAGATAGGTACATTCCGCAACTTCCATATTCCGTGTTTCGACATAAGCATTAACTAATCCCATTTCCTTTGTTGATTTGTAATCTGTACACCTTGATGTCTTTTAAGACATTCTCCATTGAACATTTTTCATCTATCTACCATCTGGTAGAAAACACAAGCCAACCCTTTTAGGGTAAACACTAGCTCTGTACGTTTCTATCTCAAACCTGTCTACGTCATGTGCGCAATACACGTAGTGATAATTCACCATCGTGCCGCGCTCACCAGCACCACACTCTTGTTTATTTTCTGGCATGTGGCGTGCAATAGCCAGCGCCGTAGGGGAGTGAAGTGTTAGAGACTTCACTATACTAGGTCCAGCATCGAGAGGTGGGGTAACCAGTTTCCTTCCTCACTGCCTTTGCCTTCCCTAACTCAAGAGCAAAGTCAGGTACCAGTTTACAGCTGGGTAGACTAGAGCGTGATGATATCATTGTTAAATCTCATACTGGCCAGTAGTTGTTAACTCACGCTTTATTTGTTAAATGACGTGAATGTCCACCAGTTGATAAATGTAGATGTTGGGACTGGTGTAGTAAAGTGTAACGATTGTCAACTCATTAAACCCAGCACAGTTTTGGTCATACAGGTCATCTTGTCCTGGAACGTGATGAGGCTCCGACAAGAATGTGAGTGTAGACAATGAGTGTGTATATGAATGTCAGAACGCGAATGGTAGAATGATTCGATAGAGTTGACAGGTTGGTAGTACATCACTCATACTCACACTGTTCGAATTCAAGAAGTACTGGAACTACGGTGGTCTTTTTATAACATTTAATGGGCCGCACACTTGGACAGTACGTGTATGGTTACAGGAACAAATGTCGACATAGACAGCATAATGTTGATCACAGGAATATCATCTTAAGTTAGCATTCATGCTTGGCAAATATCATAATGGAGCATTCGTAAATAAGCATTCAGAGTTCCATCATGTAAATCATCTGGCTTTACTGACTGGGCACGTCAGACCATAACCAATATATAGGAAGGCTCCTAGACCTAACCTCGTCTAGCGAATATCCCTTCACGTAAAGTTCAATATATATATTTTCCATAAAGATATAGGAATCCCAGACATGGGTTCTCACATGTAGCAGTGATCTCTTGGTTCATCGAGCGATAGTACAGGCATCCCTTTTTCTCACTCGATAAATACAAAGTATATGGATTTCAACATGGCTGTGCTTCTCTCGTGAGCTTCACTCACTATTGGATACAGACCAAAATTGGTCATTCGTTAAATGTCCTCATTTCTTCATAGCTTCTATCATAGAGGTAATTGAATAATATCATATAATCTAGTGCTGATACATAGGAATGTCATCTTCCTTTGAATAAATATTCTTTTCAAAAGTACCACTGTGCATCTGCTTATCGACAACGATGGCGAAGCCCAAGTTCATAATAAATTGTGGTTTTACCTTTCTATGCGAAATATAACTTTGCCATTCCTTGGCAAAAGAGAATAAACACTGGGGTAAAGTACATACAACATGTCTAAATGACTATCACTTTTCCCCATCTACTTATAGATCACTTTTTCGGCGATAGGCCGGCTACAACAAAATTCGACATCCCGACAGGATGACAGCCATGAATCACACCCCTTGCTAGCGATACTTCCGCTGCATAGCCTTTGACCTTTTCTAGCGACAACCAACATAGTTCGACTTAGAAATGTAAAGATATCCATATATAAGACAGACTCGTCCTACTCATACAAACACTACGTATAAATTCAGGCCATAGATATACTGAAGCAAGAACAATCTATTCCTACCCAGGCAAAGAATAAATCGCAGTAGGCCTAAATTCGTCCGCGGAGTCCGATCGAAGATGACGGAACTCCTTTCAAGGGAAGTAACTCAAAAATGACTTCTCCTTAAGCACTTAAAAAAGGAAATACTTTGTTTACAAAATATTTGCGAACATAATAAGTATATAAATGTATTATATTGCAAGATAGTAAAGATTGCACTTTACAGTCTTACCACACCTCCCGGAAAAAAAAAAAAAATTTTTTTTTTTTTTAAATACATCTAGGAGCAACGTAGAATAGGCTCACAACGCAAGAATACTGCGCAGATGAAAATATCAGGAATAACTATAATTCCTAATATGACCGGTGAGAATATATCTCAAAATCTGAGAGAAATTGTTTCTCTACGAATAAATGTTTCCAGGAAGGTGTGATCTACGTATAATACAATTCTGGTAATTATACAATGCATACCAAAAATTCACACTATAATCTTAAATTTATGATTTATGAAGAAACAATCATCAAAGAACAGCGGTGAATAAACATCAATAAACCGCTAAGTAGAGATACCATCATTCTATTATTAAATTACAAATGTGTATCTTAGTAAAGAAACAAAAAATAACTGTTGTAAAGTTATACATATTAAAAAGATCCAATATTTAACAGTTAAGTGGCATCATGTGGGCATCTGGACAGAATGTCCGCCATCACATTTTCTGAACCACGGATAGCTCGTACCGAAAAATGAAAAGGTTGAAGAGCGATTGCGTATCGAGTTGATCTCGAGCTCTTCAAGTTCTTACTTTGGATAGCCGTAAGAGCTTTTTGGTCAGTTTCCACTACGAAATGCGCGCCCAGAAGGAATCTTTGGAGTTTGAGAATTGACCAAACCATTGCCAATAATTCACGGTCTAAAACCGAGTAATTCCTTTCTGCAGCATTAAGTTTTCTGGATATATACATTACAGGATGCAGAGTTCCAGAGTACTCTTGCATTAGTGCCGCTCCAATCCCAGTGGATGAAGCGTCACTACGAAGAACAAATGTCTTATCTGTTGTAGGTAACACTAAAATAGGTGGTGATGAAAACATAGTTTTGATCTTCTCTAGTGAAGATTGGCATTCATGAGACCAGTGAACCATGTTAGGCGACCCTTTCTTTAATAGTGTAGAGAGAGGTGCCATGATAGAGGACAGATTCGGAATGAAACGTCCATAAAATTGTATGAGACCTAAAAGACTTCGCACTTGCTTTTTAGTCCTAGGGATAGAGATGTTAAGTATCTTAGTGATATTATGGTCTTCTGTCTTCAAGAAACCGTGACCTACTCGATGGCCTAAGAAAGCAATTTCGCTAAAGCCAATACAAGCTTTAGATGGTTTTGCTGTCAGGTTATACTCACGCAGAGTTGATAATAATTCAACTAACCCTGAATAGTGATCTTCCCAAGTATCGCTGAAAAGACAGATGTCGTCTAGATAAGCAATGACATCTGACCGATACGATAGGATTCGACGCATCATGCGTACAAATGTAGCTGGTGCGTTCATAAGGCCGAAAGGCATAAAATTCCATTGGAAAAGGCCTCTGGGAGTAGAGAAAGCGGTAAGAGGTTTGGCGCGTTCGGATAATGGAACTTGCCAATATCCTTTAGACAAATCAAGTTTAGTGAAAAAATGCGATTTAGAAAGACGAGTAAGTAGCTCTTCTAGTAAAGGCATAGGTTCAGCATCGAACTTCGTAACTTGATTCAATTTGCGATAGTCAACGCAAAGACGTATGTTATTGTCTTTTTTTCGAACAATAACCATCGGCGAAGAATATGCAGAAGTGGATGGTTCGATTATTTGTAAATCTATCATTTCATCCAACTCCTTTTCAACCTGTGTTTGGAAATGTATAGGGATAGGATAAGGTCTAACCCTAATTGGAGTATGTTCAGTTAGAACAATGTCATGCTCAATGACATGAGTTTGTCCAGGGATGTCAGTGAGGACATCCTGAAATGTTTGTAACATAGACGAAACTTGTCGCCGTTCTCCTAGAGACAAATCAGGAGAAACAGTAACGTCTTTCCATGATTCACTAGAATGAAGTGGGATCATTGGAAGCGGAAGATTAACATCCGAAAAACTTGTTTCCTCATCCTGTATTACAGACAGTGATGAGTAATGACCATGTTTGACATGAGAATCGTCCGTTGCCTGGAAAATAGGCTGTAGATAGTCAGGACGTTCATGGAACTCCGTAAGCATATTGATGTGGAAGGTTTTATGCTTCCCGTTAATATCGACGATGTAGTCAACATCTGAAATTTTCGATATTATATCGTACGGACCTTTCCAACTAATAAGGAGTCTATTTTCACGACAAGGTAGCAAAACAAATGCTTTGTCACCAGGACAAAGTTGTCGTAAAGTTCTCTTCTTATTAGCAAATTGTCTTGCCTTCTGCTTAGCAAATTCAGAAGAGGACGTTGCCAATTTGCATGCTTCGATAATCTTCTGTCTCAGCGCGATGACATACTCGTAAGAAGATTTTGTGTCATCGTCAATATTGTCAGCTGTTATAAGATCATGCAGCAAAGACATTGGGCCGCGCGGTCGCGCGCCAAAGACAAGTTCAAAGGGAGAAAACCCTGTATGTTCATTGGGGACCTCTCTGTACGCGAAGAGGGCCGCGGGTAAAACCCTATCCCAATCTTGAGGATGATCCTCAGTTATCTTCCCTAATAAGTTCTTAAGTGTTCTATTTAGTCGCTCGACCATCCCATTGGACATAGGATGATAGATGCTACTCAAAGATCTCTCTATCTGTAGAGTAGACATTACTTGAGACATGGTATCCGATATCAGTTGGGTGCCATGATCTGATAATATTTCTCCGGGGAATCCCAGCCGAGAAAATATAAGCCAAAGAGCATCTGCAATGTCAGCGGTAGTAATGCTCTTTAGAGGGATAGCCTCTGGCCAACGTGTGCACATGTCTACACACGTTAAGATAAACTGATGTCCTCTAGCAGATTTGATCTTGAATGGACCAATGATGTCTATCGCCATTTTCTGGAATGGACGAATAGGAATATCTGCAGCCTGAATAGGCGCAGCATGACGAGGACCTTTGGATTTGACTTCTTGACATACTTTACAGGATCGACAATAGATCCGTATGTCCTTGTTCACAAAAGGCCAAAAGAAAGCCGCAAGAACTCTTGACTTTGTACGGGAAAAACCCATGTGACCAGCACACTGAGAGTCGTGTGCATGTTGTAAGATCTTAACTCTCAAATTCTTGGGTACAAGAATCTGAGAATGACTTGACTTAGTGGAGTCTTGCACCATACGTACAAGTACGCCATTCTTCATTGTAATCCAAGATTTACAATTTGAATCTTTATTCGGATCACCTTTCGTTACAAGAGTGAAGAATTTCTTAAGAGTCGGATCTTCTTCTTGTTGTTTTATAAACGAGTCACGAGAAATTACCAAGGGATCATCTTGGTTATGCACTTCATTATCTTCAACAGATGAAGTTTCAGGCATATTGAGAGCTTGAGCTCTAGTGACTACCGCATTAGCAGATTGCATATTTTGATTTTCCCAAACGGAAATTTGCTCCGGAGTGCATTCTTTGACTCCGTGAATGCGACCGATGATAAGATCAGCGATCGGATTCGGCAAAAGACATGCGTGTACATCTCCTGTGAAGAAAGGAGTAGCAATCCTAATGATAGCGGTAGAGTATTTCTCTATGGTGCCGCCAAATGTTACGCATTTGACTACTTTGCCTGTAGAATGAGAAGGATCTATGAGTGACTGCCTAACCCCAATAGTTGTGCATCCAGAATCAAAAAGTACTGAGACTGGATTGTCATTTACTAAACCTTTGTGTAAGACAAGAGAACCTCTCCCATCATGCGCGATTGACGCAGGAAGAGCGGGAAGAGGATGCCCACAGCTTAAAGTAGACACTGTGGTTGGCTCAAATAATGTTTTGCATTGGGGGCACTGAGATGCTCTCCCAAAATCAAAAGCGGCACATGCCATATTATTAGAGTCATCATTATCTTTATTTTGTTTATAGGCTTCGTGGGACTCTTGCTGTGCAGAGTTCGCCTGGTAATGAGCTTTATGTTTTTTGAATTGTGCTCTACCTCTGTTATTATTGCCTCTGTACTTATCATTGTTTCCACTATTATAACCCCTACTCGGGTTTGAATCATAGCTCCTTTGGTTACTATCATCATATTCATTATAATGAGTATCTCGGTAATTATGATCCTGTTGTCTCCATGAAGGAAAACTTGGATAGTTTCTAGAATGACTTCCTTTGCGAAAGTTCCTGTAATTATGACCACCCCTGAATCGAGGGCTGTCAGCTCTTCTCCAGGTATTCGAAGAAGAACCCTGAAATGATTGGTTACCTTGGTTCTGATAACTGTAATAGTTACCTTTTTTATTAAACTTATTTTGAGGTCCTTGGAATTTGTGAGAGTGATTAGGGTTGTATGGTGTTGCAGAAGCAACTGGCATACCTTCTTTAACCTTACTGTTGCTAATAGCTACGTCCGGATGTGCAGTGACGTATTGGGTACAATACTGTTCCATTTCTTTTAGAGACTTAGGTTTACGCTCATGTAAGAATTCGAGGAAAGGTTTATTTATACTTGACATAATCTTGTCTCTGAGTATCAAGTCCATAAGGGCTTCATAAGTCTTTTCTGTTTTGGATAGCTCAATCCAACGATCAAATGTAAGACGTGTCCTTGCAATGAATTCTGAGAATTCTACACCTGCCTCAGGCACCATTGTCTTAAACAACTTCCGATAACCCTCTTCAGACAACTGATACTTCTTTAATAAGGCTGCCCTAATAACATCATAGTTATCTTTGTCAGCCTCTTCAACCAAACTTAAACTAGTCAGAGAATCACCTTTCAGATTTTCTGATAACTGGTTAGCATATTGTGATTTGTCCACATTATGGGCTCGACACGAGCGTTCAAATCTATTTAGCCAGAATGTTATGTCATCACTGGAAGGGTTGAACGCTGGTACCTTGACCTTGTAAGTAAAGGGTTTACCATTACCACCAGATGCTTGATTACCATCACTTATGTTTGTTAACTTTAACTTTTCTAACTCAAATGCTAAAAGTTCTTTTTGGTGTTCATGTTCTCTTATTGCTTTTTTCTCTTGAGCTTCAGCTTGTAATTTTCTCTCTTCTGCAGCAGCTTGTAATTTTTTCTCTTCAGCAGCAGCCTCATCTTTTCTTTTCTCTTTTTCCATTTCCATCTGGAATCTTTTTTCATCAGTCTGTATCTGCAATTTCTTTTGTTCATACTCTCTTTGTAATTTTTTTTCCTCAGCTTCTAATCTTTTCTCCTCAATCAATGCTTTTCTTTCTTCAGCAGCCTATGCTTTGTCATATTGAGCAACTGCCCATTCTTCTAATTGCTGACCAGTCTTATCAAGAGCCTTGCCTTGTGTGATAAAATAATCTAATGTAGACATCTTGTCTAATAAGATCAGTAATTTGCAAAAGTAAATAAATTCACTTTCTTAGTCTTAATCAAAGACCTTGTATGATAACTTTGTAACCTGTGGAAAATAGTACTTAACTATCCCAATCACTGTGGGAAACAAGCCTTACAAAGGTCTTGTATAAATCCTTATATAATAACAGCTATAAGTTGCTGGTTCACTCTATAATATAAGTGCAGTGCACCAGAAATAGTGTTTTATATCATCAACTGTGTACCTTTAGTAATAGCAATTAACTATCAGTTGATTCTTGTACATCAATTTATATGATCAACTATATTTTAAATAGTGTATGTCGATCAGGCACAAAACAAAACAGTTATACAGAAGAACATGAAAACATTTGCGGAAATGAAATAAATCAAATGGGAAAAACAATAAAAGATAAACCGCAAGAGGATAACAAATACAAATAACGCCACAGTATATAAATATAAATTGAGAATAGAACTGAAAGATAGAATAGGGTAGACCAACAAATTACAAACAAATCAAAACAAACTAAAGAACAGAGGAATATTACAAAAACAACAATGAGTACAGTCTTCACAGCTAACACTAATAGCAACAGCTGTCGCAGCAAATTTTCAATCAAGAAAATTGCACCTATAGAAACGCACACATCAGACCCTCTATTACGTGGGATACTCTGTTGTGTGACACCGCCCAACCAAAACAACAACCCGCTGGATACAAACAAATATCACATATAAATATTTAAACATAAATACATAAATGCATAAATAGTATGGCAATATGATGTAAATAGAGTGTTGCAGAAAGAATGTGTTGTAAAGAAGGCTCAGTTACACTGCCTAATAGTACAGTACTGTGGTACTTTATTAAACAAATACTTCTGGTCTAATTATTTTAAATTCAACACAGAAATAGAAGCTCCATCGTTGATGTGAATGATAACAATCGATGTAGGACTTCTCAGTTCAATAACACTTCCTTTCGCAAACACTGTCAAATATTCTCCAGTCCTGATGTGTAATGTTCTATGTTTCAACCAAGCTTGCTGTGTAACACTGTCAGTTGTATGGCAAATGTCCAACGAACCAAATGTCAACAAACGCTGACCTAGTTACTGCATACTCTCGACAGGACAGGTCACGCTGACATCACTGTAGAGTTGTACTGTTGATGTATTTGTGTGTCGTAACAGACCCCAAGGAACGTCTGGTCTCAGTAGTTTACTTCTCAATATGGTCACTGTGCAGGTTGACCCAGGAAGCTGGCACACCAGTTGTTAAACTCATACTGGCCAGTAGTTGTTAAATCACGCTTTATTTGTTAAATGACGTGAATGTCCACCAGTTGATAAATGTAGATGTTGGGACTGGTGTAGTAAAGTGTAACGATTGTCAACTCATTAAACCCAGCACAGTTTTGGTCATACAGGTCATCTTGTCCTGGAACGTGATGAGGCTCCGACAAGAATGTGAGTGTAGACAATGAGTGTGTATATGAATGTCAGAACGCGAATGGTAGAATGATTCGATAGAGTTGACAGGTTGGTAGTACATCACTCATACTCACACTGTTCGAATTCAAGAAGTACTGGAACTACGGTGGTCTTTTTATAACATTTAATGGGACGCACACTTGGACAGTACGTGTATGGTTACAGGAACAAATGTCGACATAGACAGCATAATGTTGATCACAGGAATATCATCTTAAGTTAGCATTCATGCTTGGCAAATATCATAATGGAGCATTCGTAAATAAGCATTCAGAGTTCCATCATGTAAATCATCTGGCTTTACTGACTGGGCACGTCAGACCATAACCAATATATAGGAAGGCTCCTAGACCTAACCTCGTCTAGCGAATATCCCTTCACGTAAAGTTCAATATATATATTTTCCATAAAGATATAGGAATCCCAGACATGGGTTCTCACATGTAGCAGTGATCTCTTGGTTCATCGAGCGATAGTACAGGCATCCCTTTTTCTCACTCGATAAATACAAAGTATATGGATTTCAACATGGCGGTGCTTCTCTCGTGAGCTTCACTCACTATTGGATACAGACCAAAATTGGTCATTCGTTAAATGTCCTCATTTCTTCATAGCTTCTATCATAGAGGTAATTGAATAATATCATATAATCTAGTGCTGATACATAGGAATGTCATCTTCCTTTGAATAAATATTCTTTTCAGAAGTACCACTGTGCATCTGCTTATCGACAACGATGGCGAAGCCCAAGTTCATAATAAATTGTGGTTTTACCTTTCTATGCGAAATATAACTTTGCCATTCCTTGGCAAAAGAGAATAAACACTGGGGTAAAGTACATACAACATGTCTAAATGACTATCACTTTTCCCCATCTACTTATAGATCACTTTTTCGGCGATAGGCCGGCTACAACAAAATTCGACATCCCGACAGGATGACAGCCATGAATCACACCCCTTGCTAGCGATACTTCCGCTGCATAGCCTTTGACCTTTTCTAGCGACAACCAACATAGTTCGACTTAGAAATGTAAAGATATCCATATATAAGACAGACTCGTCCTACTCATACAAACACTACGTATAAATTCAGGCCATAGATATACTGAAGCAAGAACAATCTATTCCTACCCAGGCAAAGAATAAATCGCAGTAGGCCTAAATTCGTCCGCGGAATCCGATCGAAGATGACGGAACAACTTTTCAAGGGAAGTAACTCAAAAATGACTTCTCCTTAAGCACTTAAAAAGGAAATACTTTGTTTACAAAATATTTGCGAACATAATAAAAGAGACCATCGCTTTAACCACTCTTGTCAATCGCACGCTCCCTTCAGTCTTATTGTAATATATTCCAGCTTTCTTCTTCTCATAGCATGCTCAAAGAAAGTGGATTTGCTTCTATCTATTGTGAGTAATGTGTTTTATTTGTCAATTGGCTTCTTTCAGGACATTCTCAATACACTCTTTAGATGTCTGTGATATTCTTATTATTCTTTTTTTTTCAGTCTGCATCTCTGTGGCATACAGGGCTTTACCTGCTTGTTTACTAATTATTTGTCCATGACTCGCTTTCTTATATCAGGATTGGCTCTATATATAAAGTGAATACCTCTTGCTTCCATTGACAAAATTTGTTGCATAAAATACTTTTAATTTGATGGAGCATTACTTTTAACGTAGCTGTTCTGCTCTTCACCTCTGAGATGCATCCTTAATCTGATATTATTGACATGCCAAGGTATTTGAATCTGCTGACCTGTTTCAAATCTGTTTAATTTACTTTGAATGGAAAAATCCTTTACTTTTAGATGACCATTGCATCTGTATTTTTTGCTGTTTAACTAAGGCTTTTATTTTCATTTTCTGTCACAATTATATCAATCATTTGCTGTAAGTAACTCGTTTTTACTTATAAGACTGTACCATCAGGATATTTCAAGTTGTTTACATTATGTCCACCAACTGATATTCCTGACATTCCTTTATGGATCTCAAATAAATAATGGAGAAAACCGGAGTCAGAAAGATGTTCAAGAAAACCAGAAATTGTTCTACAAGACCCTAAACAACATGAGGAAGGAAAAACAGTGCCCCCTTAAATTTATAAAGAACAAGCAATGCATATTGCTTACTGCCCCAAAGGAAATAATGGAAAGATGGTAAGAATATTTCTCAGAACTCCTTGATGGTGAGCAAGGTTAAGCATCAGAAATGATAACCACTAGCACAGAAGAGGAAACCAATGGTGGTGAAGATGGCATCAAGATGGAGGATCTGAAGGCAGCTCTGGAGAAAATCAAGATGGGCAAAGAAGCAGGGCATGATGGTATAACACCAGAAATGGTTAAGTACATGGGAGCAGCAGGCGACCTATTACTCCTCAGGGTCCTACAGGCAGCTTGGTGCAACAAGACCATACCAAAGGATTGGGAAATTGCCATCATAACACTGATTTTCAAACAGGGTGACAACCGACAATGTGGATACCATAGAAGCATATCCCTCCTCAGTGTCCCTGGTAAAATCTACTCTAGAATCCTGGAGCAGAGACTCAGATGCCTAGCTGAGCCACAAAAGGATGAGGTCCAGTGTGGCTTCTAAGCAAACCAAAGTACTCAAGACCTAATCTTCACACTCAGACAGCTGAGTGAAAAGGCTCTTGAGTATAAGAGTGAGATCCATCTTTGTTTCATAGATCTGGAAAAGACGTTGGACAAGGTCCCCTGGAACAAACTTTGGGACTGTTTGGCAAGGAAGAACATTCCAGCACCTCTGATTCATGCTATGCAGAGCTTCTACAAGTCTTGCAGAAATTATGTGAGGATGGCAAACCATAAGTCAGAAGAGTTCAGGAACACTACTGGTGTAAGACAAGGTGATATCCTGTCACCTTATCTTCTCAAACTCCTCATGGACGATGTCATCAAGGCGTGTAAGGAGAGGACAAGAAAGTATTCATTGGGGGTTCTGTAAGATGAGACAGGTCTGTATTTCAGAACTGGCATTTGCTGATGATGTTGCCCTGATTGCTAAATCAGAGGCACAACTTCAGTCCAACCTGCAAGTCTGGAAGGAAGAGCTGGAGAAGAGAGGGATAGTCATAAGCAGCTCTAAAACAAAAACCATGGTGATATCACAAAAGGGAAGAAGGCATCAGTTTAAGCTGGGAGAATAAGTCCTGGAGCAGGTCAACCACTTTAAATACCTTTGAGCTGTCATAGACCAGAAGGGAGGCATCAAAAAAGAGTCGGCTACCCAAAGAGCAACAACTGAGCAACTTTTTCAGGCCATAAATCGAGAATTCCTCAGCAAAAGAGAAGTTGGTAAGAAGACGAACATGGCTGTATACCGCTCCACCTATGTCCCAGTCTTGACGAATGGATGCGAGTCATGGGCAATGACTACAACCCACAAAAGCCAGATCCAAACCTCAGAAATGAGGTATCTGAGGAAGGTGATTGAAGTAACAAGAAGATACATTGTCCGCAACCAGATGATGTGTCAAGGCCTAAAAACCCAACCCCTGCAGACCCAAGTAGAACAGTTCCATGTCTGCAGAATGGGAGAAGGTCGGCTGTCACGACAAGCATGGGAAACTAAGAGCCAGGGATCCAGACCTCCAGGACGACCCAGAGTCTGCTGGGAGGACAACATTAGGCAATCTTTGAAGGACTGAGGACTAGAATGGAACCAGGCTAGGAGGAAGACAACCAATATGACCAAACCTCTACACTTCATGGTAGAAGAGGAACGGCTAAGTAAGTAGATTTTGTCTGCCAACTGTTATTATGTTTTCTTCTTCTTTGATCCATAACCGCCAACCGTCAAAGCAGTCAGTGGCCATTACGCCTGGTGGCGTTTTGTAGGGCAGCAACAAATTGATTTCACTTTGCTCGGTCGGCGGTCACCCTTCGTACAGTGCCCCAACTCTGGTTCATTCTTTGCATCTCGGCTTCCACAGTTCTCCGCCAAGTTGTTTTTGGTCGGCCTCTCTTTCGCTTTCCCTCAGGGGTCCATAGCATAGCAGTTCTTGTGATGGTATCAGGATCCCTTCTGAGGACGTGGCCAACCCAACTCCAGCATCTGCCAGCTATGATGGTGTGCATGTCCTCCTGGTTACTCCGAATAAGTAGTTCTTGGTTGCTGATGGTGTTTGGCCAAAAGATTCGGAGAATTTCTCTTAGGCAGATTGGTGTGGAAGACAGTTTCAACATTTCTTTCTCTGTTACTCTCCGGCATTCTGCAACAAAGAGAAACACAGAAAGTACACAGCTCTCATACAGTCTTAATTTAGTGTTTATGCTATACTGGGAAGACTTCCAGATGTTGTTGAGACTAGCAAAGGCTGTTCTTGCTTTATTCATTGTGTTGTTAATGTCCTTGCTTGTTCCGCCATCAGGTGTTACTATGCATCCTAGGTAAGTAAATGTGTCTGTCTGTTCTAACTTCTGGTTCCTTACTGTTATTGGCTCAGGATTGCCACAATTAGTTATTACTGACATTCATTTATGGATCTCATAAATAATGAAGAAAACCCGAGTCCTGTGAAAAATAAATAAGTAAGTAAATAAAGGTAATTAACAGCATATCACTTATACTTCTTTTCTGTTGTCTGGTGTTCTCCTTTATGTCCAAAGAGTGCCCGTTAATTACCTTTATATATTAATTTACTTATTTATTTATGGATCTCATTATATTTTCCAGGAAACTGTACCAGCAACAAATATTGCTGAACAAAATTCCGCATAACCATGATGGACAGTTTATTCTGACCTAGGAGTTCTTCTGGGCCCAAAGTATTAAAAAGGACCACCCAAGTCTGCTGGGGATCACCTTGTTTTTTTTTTTTTGGTTTTTTTTTTTTTTCAGGAAGCCAAAAAAATATGACTACTGCATGAAACAGAAAACATGAGAGTTGAAAATTCTGCAATAGAAAATAGAAGTTGTCATTTAATGTAAATAATATGACATCCTTTGTTTTTTTAAATTTTCCCGTACAGTTAACTCACCTGCCTGAAATTCAAACCAAAATTAAAGTGAGAGGCAACAATGGTTAAGGAACAGTTTAGGGAGACGGATCTTGCTAAAAAGATCAGCCATGTAACGTTTGGTTTCATGAGCCCCGAGCAAATCCAGAGAGCAAGCCATCTACACATAGTGAATAAAACCTTGTACAGGTAAGATTAGGCTTATTGTCTTATGTGTGTTGTCATTACTCGTTCTCCACTTTTGTTAGGTCATGTAGTTTTGTTAGGTCATCTAGTAGTGTGGCAGTCAGATGCAAGACAAAAAGAAAATACTTGACGAAACATCACAAGTTGGTCTGAAAATACACAGGGAAAAGACAAATATAATAAAAATAAATGCAAGAAATGATAACAAGGTCAAAATTGAGGAAACACCACTACAAGATACAGAATCTTACACATATCTTGACAGCAACATAGACAAAGTTGGAGGAACAGACAGTGGTATCAAAATAAGAATACAAAAAGCAAGAGGATCTTTTATTGCATTGTGAAACACAGTGAGATCAAGAGGAATCAAGTCGAACAAAAAATAAGAATCTTCAACTCCAATGTCAAGTCAGTCCTATTGTATGGCTCTGAAACATGGAGAACAACAAACAAAGTTACAGGCATTCATAAATGGGTACTTGTGTAGAATAGAAAGATTGAAATGGTATGACAAAGTCACCAACGAGGAACTGATAACAAGAACCAGACAAGTGCCAGCGGAACAAAAGATGAGAAGAAGTTGCTGGCAATAGATAGGACACACATTGAAGAAACCTGTTGATAGCATTACAAGTTAGTCCTTGTTCTGGAATCCCTAGGGAATGAGAGGCAGAAGTAGACCAGAAAACACATGGTGAAGAGAACTGTAGTGAAAATGATGAGGAAAACCTGGAAAGAATTTGAGCTGATGGAACATGACAGGAGGACTTGGCATGTGTTTGTTGAAGGCCTATGCTCCTTGGGGAGCTAAAGGATATTTATTGATGAGCATCCTCAATATTAGCCAGTGAGGATTTTTATTTCTAAGCCTTTGAAGTATGTATTTTTGTGGTTCTTCTTTGCCTGTCAGCTCCACGTATAGCGTGTCTTAACTCTTTTGATTCCATAATTATTTTCCACCCATTGCCAAAATTATATTTTTTGAAGGATTCTAAACTGTGAAGTATACCATCCTGTAAGGTAAATTTTATGTAACTCTTTTCTGTGAATATGCACATATTATATATCAAACTGTAGGGAAATGGATAGAGAGTCACAGTATACAGTGTCTTTTAGTATTAACACAAGTACGTTTAGTATACATAAAGAAATGTTGCATGTAAATTGACAAACACTAAAAAGTTCATAGTAGAATACAAAAATCAGTTTTTTATTTCAGACAATAAAACTTTCATTTTAATCATAACACATCAAGGTAATCCATCTATGATAGGAAACTCTATACACAGCGATACAACAGGAGGCAATCTGATCATCAGAAGTGGTCCCCCCGTCCTCCTGACGTTGCCCCGGTAGGTCTTGAATGGTTCGGATTTGCCTTCTCTGTGCTCGACTCCGTATTCTGCGCTGAGATTGGACTGTCGTGCAAGGCTCCACCATAGACTAAAGACAAATACGACGGCGTCATTAATTTTCTAGCTTTAGAAAGCAGTCTTTCCCTAAGCCGTCCCTCTGCCAGTCATCTCAGATTTTAGTCTCTAACATCATATGTCTAGAGTCTAATCTTGAATTCAAGTTTCTCCTGTCTGTCCTTTATTATATTTCTCTGCCCCAGTGGCAGTATTATAATTCTTTAGACTGATTTATCGTCAGCTTAACCCGATGAATTATTATAAATGTCAGTTAAACCCACCAAATTTATCATAGAAATGTCGGCAACAGTATTCTAGTTCTGTGCCTCTAGCCTAATCGTCATGTCATTATGATGAATTTAACAAATAATTGGACATCCGTGTTTTTAGAATTGTCTGACAACATTATCACACACTTCATGTCTGGTCGCCTCGTCATATAATTTATAATGAATATATGTCACGGTCTGTCAACATTATCGTTAATATTAATTTCCGTTAGTCTAAACGTCGGGTCGAAAATAATCAAATAATATGGAAATTAATAGCTATATATATATATATTCCCGTTATACATTATTATGAACATGTACATATCCCGTGGGATCATAAAATATACCCGATCACATGTGGCTGGATGTGATCGTAAAACAAAAATATGAATAAAGTAAACATACCAATCTTGCGTCGATTTTGCAATGTACTACACATTTCATCACATTATATTCTAGCGAGATTTCACTTACCTACTCAAAGATGGACGCTAACCCGCAATTAGACACGTGGCTTCAGTGCTTTTAATGCGAGAATTCGCCGATAATTGGGTTAGACCTAGCTGTCTCAAGGGTTCCGGGCAAGTGAAGAATGCTCGTGTTTGGCGCACTTTTAGCGGGACATTTCCGCTTGGACACGTGATCCATAGCGTGCATCATGTGACATTAGCGTCAAATAAACGCTCCAATCAATAGCGTTAAAAGTCACGTGGGGTCTTCCTAAAGTGGCATAAACTGGTTTTATCAGCTTAAGCAGTCTTAAATTAAAACAGGTTTCCAGCTACCGAGGTCATTGGTCAACAATGACGTCGTATCTAAAAATAGCGAGGAGGAAATACTGAATGCTAGGAGAATTTCCGCAAGTGACACTTCCCGGGACTTTGCGATCATGCATTGAGGATGAGAAAAAAAAACGATGTCCGTAAATAATAAAAAAAATGAAGAGAAGATTGGGCAAGTTGTCACACAAGCCCCTCCTCAAGTTTGACGTTCCGTCCAACTCCTCTTGTCCTGTCTTCCTCTTCTTTTCCAGTTTCTCATATCTCCTCGGTTGCGTCCGGCTGTCTGCTCAAAAAATCTGCCCCTACGTTGTTCTTCCCAGGTATGTATTCTATGTGAAAGGAATATGGCTGCAACAGGAGTGACCATCTCATAAGCCGGGCATTAAGGTTCTTCGACGCTGCAAGAAATATCAACGGTTGGTGATCACACTGCACCGTGAACTTTTTCCCGTATAAATATGGTTGAAACTTCTGCACAGCCCATATTAGCGACAGACATTCTCGTTCGATGGTAGAGTAGTTCTGTTCAGCAGGGTTCAATTTCCTACTAGCATATGCGATGGGGAATAGAGTTGCAGAAGGTCTATCACTAGGCTGCAGGAGAGTGGCTCCTATCCCTATATTGCTAGCATCTGTTCGCAGCGTAAAGTTCAGAGTTAAGTCAGGCAGTCGCAGAAGTGGCCTAGCTGTGAGTTTCTCCTTCAGCAGCGTGTAGGCATTTTCGCACTCCGCTGTCCAGGTTACTTTGTCCGGGTTCCCATTCTTGGTTAATGCGGTCAATGGCACACTCAGGGTATTAAAATCTTTAATATATCTCTGGTAGAAGCCACATAGAGACACAAATGACCTTACATCCTTTTTAGTCTGGGGTCGTGGGGCCCGCTGTAACTTCTCAATATTACGCGCATCTGGGAACATGCATCCATGCGAGATAGTGTGTCCCAGGAATTCTAGTTGCTCGCAGGCAATTTGACATTTTGTAGGGCGAGCGGTGAGTCCTGTTTCTCTAAGTCTTTCGAAGAGTAGGGAAACTGCGTCCAGGTGCTCCTCAAAGGTGTTCGTGGCAATAAGTATGTCGTCCATGAAATTACTTATCCCAGGGTGGTTCAGGGGTTCCAGTAGCTTCCTCATCATACGAGTAAAGACGCTTGGGGCGTTGCTTAGCCCAAATGGCAATACATTAAACTCATAATGGCCTTCAGAAGTACTAAATGCTAACATATGTCGAATTTCCTCTTTTACCGGGATCTGGTAGTACCCTTTGCTAAGGTCTATCTTTGAAAAGTATCGTGCTCTACTCAGCTTGGTGAAAAGCTGATTCTGATCCGGTAAGGGCTCCGCTTGAAATTCCGTTACAGCGTTGAGCCTTCGGTAGTCTATGCAGAGGCGATGTTCTCCTGTGGATTTTCTAAGCAACACTACACTCGCACTATAAGGCGACTCTGATTTTGAGATAATATTTTCCTTAAGCAGGTACTCGATTTCCTCACTCAGTGCCTTTGCTTTAGCATAAGGAACAGGATAGTTCTTAACTCGTACCGGGGCGAGGTCTGTTAGCTTCATATCAAATTCTATCAGGTTGGTCATGCCAGGTTTATCCGTGAGTGTACTAGTGTGTTTTCTCAACAACTGTTGAACCCGTGCCTGCTGAGCCTCCGTTAAAGTTGAACTAATCTGAACATCTTGATGAGTTTCGCACTGACGAAGAGGGTATTCACAGGAGGTCAGGGGTTCTGCCTCAGTTTCCGTCGCAATAGCCAGTGTCAGGAAATGTGCTGGTTCTGCACCTGGTCTTTCATAATATCGCTTCAGCAGGTTTATGTGGTAAATTTTCTGCTTCCCCTTTATGGCAATCTTGTAATTGGTGCGCGACATTTTACCATCAACAATTTTTATATGGACCTCTCCACCCGATTTGCAATTTATTATTGCTACTGGGCAGGAGTAATAATACCTGTTCTCCTACTTCTAGCTCCCTATCCTTCGCAGTGCGGTTGTAGTAACGCGCATGTTTACGACGGGCACGGCGTACATTTTCCGTTGCCAGTTCCCATCCTGTTTTAAGGCGTTGGGTCAACTCCTTCACGCATGGGGATGCAGAGGTGACCGTCTCATCGGCTTTATCATCTGTCCAAGTACGTAACAGTGCCTCTAAAGGTCCTTTTATAGGTCTACCAAACAGCAATGTGGCAGGAGGCATCCCAGTAGAATTGTGGGGTACTTCGCGGTAAGCAAATAGTGCTGCGGGTAAGTATTGATCCCAGCGCTCTGGTTTTTCCTGCGCAAGTTTCCGAAGGATGGAAATAAGGGTCCCGTTAAACCGCTCCACCTGGCCATTTGCCTGGGGGTGGTAGGGAGAGGTGTGGATATGTCGGGCCTGAAATATCCTAAACACTTCCTCGGTGAGTTTTCCTCGGAATTGGGAACCATTATCTGTCAGGATCTGTGACGGAAACCCTAGCCGAGTAAATATGGTGAGCAGAGCCTCAGCAACATGCTTAGAATCACAGGCGGGCATAGCAATTGCCTCTGCCCACATGGAGCAACAATCCACTAACGTGAGTATATAACTGTTTCACTTTTTGCTACGAGTAAGTGGACCCACAATATCCACCGCTACTCGTTCGAAGGGTGTGCCCAAGATTGGCATTTCTCCCAGAGTGGCTGGGGCCGTCCAGTGTTTCGGCGCTGTCCTCTGGCACTGCGGGCATGATTTCACATATCTCTGGATATCGGCGTTGATACCTGGCCAATAATAATGACATGAAATACGCTGAATCGTGGCACTTATGCCCATGTGGCCACTAAACGGAAGGGCATGGCCCATTTCTAGGACCTGGGCTCGGTATGCTGATGGAACCACAAGTTGCCCATGTTCCTGTCCTCCATTTCCTGCTTTCCGATGCAACAGCCCATTTTTCTTGTAGAAGTCTCCCTTTTGGAGAGGAGTGTGCGCTCTCGGTAGTTTTTTGTAGCAGGGTGCTAGAGATTGATCCTCCGTTTGTGCCTTTTTTAATTCCTCAGGAAGGATGTTGGGTGGGGATTCCAACTCCGTATTCCGTTTGGCCTGTCCTCTAGTGGTGACAGCCGCCACAACCAGAGGGTGAATGGGTTCTCCCAAGAACACATACCTACACCCTAAGATCAAGGGATAAATAGGGTCGTCCAAGATCGCTGCACTGATTTCCCCAGTCACATATTTTGATTTGACCTTAATCTTGGCTATGGCCAAACGCATAGGTGCTGCACTTTTAGTAGGTCCTTGTATTTCTATAGTGTCTTCTGTCATCTGGTCAGGCTTGACTAGGGATGCACAGACAACTGCGTCGAATGCAAGGCCTGTATCATAAAGGCAGGTCACCTCTTGGTCATTTACGAGGACTGTCTCAACGACCGGGGGATGTCGGGGTTTGTCCAGAGGTTCTTCCGGTCCATTTCCCCTTGCGGCACTTTTACGTAAGCAGGCAGCATGATGAGGTGGGTTTTTCCGGTTGCACTCCTGCGTAT
This sequence comes from Oreohelix idahoensis, assembly GCA_024509875.1. Classification (NCBI taxonomy): domain Eukaryota; kingdom Metazoa; phylum Mollusca; class Gastropoda; order Stylommatophora; family Oreohelicidae; genus Oreohelix; species Oreohelix idahoensis. Next base: position 324,254 of record JAMPIV010014228.1, read on the forward strand.
TGTGGGTGATGGTTCTACAGTGCTTACACCATTTTTCCCCTTGCCTCTGCTGCTGGAAATTAGATCTCTGAGTAGTCTTGTAGTCTGGCTTGTCATGCTTTTTGCAGTTAGTATACGGTGGTTTCACTTGGGGGTCCATGTGTGACTGAGCTGTCTGTCTAGGTACGTAATCTGGTTGTTTCCGTCTGGGTGGTGGTTTCTCTGATAGTGCTGCCTGATATCGTTCCGCTAACTGGACTATGGATTCTAAAGTGCTGGCCCCATTCTCTGTCAGGAATCTTCTCATGTCGGAAGTCATGGTGTCCTTCAGTTGTTCGATCATGACCATTTCCTTCAGGCCTTCCCAATCATGAGTAAAATTCCCTAGGGCACCCCACTTCTCCACGTAGGAATCCAGTCTCGCAGCAAACTGAGCAAAGTTCACTCCGACTTCCCTCCTAGAGTTACGGAACCTCTTCCTATAGGCGTCAGCATGTAGCTCATAACGAACCAATAGTGCCTTTTTCAAAGAGTCGTAGTCATCCTGTAAACCTGGAGGAAGCTTGCTATACACGTCATAAGCAGTTCCTCTAAGCCCTTGCGACAGTTTCAGGTTCCATTTGCTCTTCTCCAAACCAAACGTGGTGGCAAACTTCTCAAATTTGTCGAGATACCTATCGATCGAGTCGGCTTGTTCCGAGAAAGCTTCAAATGGAAACGTCAAAGGTCCCAAAGTTGACATGAGTGAGGCTGGCAAAGGTTCCGGTGCCCCTGCGTGCAAGGAAGGAACATATCATCTGACCGTGGCGATAGGTTGCCTGTTAGGAGGTAGATGCTGTCGCACCGGCTACTGGTTCAACTCTTTGAGCTTGTCCCTGCAATCTCTAACTGCTTTCATCTTCAATGCATGCTCGCGTTCATCTCTCTGCTTCTTTCTCTAGCGTCTACAGCTTTTATCCTCTCATCTATTTCTGCTAACTTTATTCGCTCTTCTCTTTCAGCTTTCGCTGTTTCTCGAGCGTAATACTTATCAGTCTCGACACTGACATAATTTGCAAGGTCCACCCCACTATAACCTAGATCTCGACCGGCCTCCCCTAGGGCTGCCTTAAGCTTAACTATTTCAGCCATCTTTTGCAGTTAAAGTCCACACTGAGTAAGCTAGTGCTACCTTCCAATAGTATTTCTAGCAACAAGTAAATACTAATTATTTATCCGACTGCTGTAGAATGAAATTACTACAGTTATGGAGACTTAAGGTCTGTAATTCAATGAAATACAAAATCAAGAACTAACTTAATTAAACACAACATATATAAAGGGATTCACCAATCAATGCCTGAATTTCTAGAAAAAATGTTTTCTGTCTTTCTAGAGCTCACTGTGTGAAAATACATGTGTTAAAATGGTATACTGTAATGACTGAATGGATGATACTATCCCAGAGGTATGATAAAATACCTAAGTTCAAATCCCGGACTGAGACCCAAGTGTCCCGTAGCGTTTAAAGGATAAGAGAATTATTTAGAGGAAATAATAGATTCTGGAGTGTGGAAGATTTGGATCAAGGAATCCATGCTGGGTTTTCAAAATTAAGAAGGGTGACGAAGAGGGTAAATTCTCCTAACTCGACAGGTATGGAAAAGATTGTAAGGAGATATTTGGTCTCTCGCTACCGTCGTCCCCTTCTCAGTTATCTATTATTATTATTCTTTAAATTATATTATATTTTACGAGCCCCCCTCCCTTATAAAGGAAGATAAACATAGACAATATTCAACATCTAATGGAAGGAACAAAGCGTGGGGTACAGTATATACACCCAATTGGTTTATTGCAATAAAGTGAATAGATGGTGAATGATAGTATTGTCGATGGAATTAGTGTCTGCTGTATGTATTATGTGTCTCACAATTCACGTGTTTTTCATCATGGATGACTAAACTTTGTGGCATTGATTAGGTGAGTTTCCTTTGTCGTGGACTTAGCTTTTCAGCCCCCGGCTGATAGTGAAGTGTGGTTTAGTTCTCCGGTCTCCTGACGTTGCCCCGGTAGGTCTTGAATGGTTCGGGATTGCCTTCTCTGTGCTCGACTCCGTATTCTGCGCTGAGATTGGACTGTCGTGCAAGGCTCCACCATAGACTGAAGACAAATACGACGGCTTCATTAATTTTCTAGCTTTAGAAAGCAGTCTTTCCCTAAGCCGTCCCCCTGCCCGTCACCTCAGATTTTAGTCTCTAACATCATATGTCTAGAGTCTAATCTTGAATTCAAGTTTCTCCTGTCTGTCCTTTATTATATTTCTCTGCCCCAGTGGCAGTATTATAATTCTTTAGACTGATTTATCGTCAGCTTAACCCGATGAATTAGTATAAATGTCAGTTAAACCCACCAAATTTATCATAGAAATGTCGGCAACAGTATTCTAGTTCTGTGCCTCTAGCCTAATCGTCATGTCATTATGATGAATTTAACAAATAATTGGACATCCGTGTTTTTAGAATTGTCTGACAACATTATCACACACTTCATGTCTGGTCGCCTCGTCATATAATTTATAATGAATATATGTCACGGTCGGTCAACATTATCGTTAATATTAATTTCCGTTAGTCTAAACGTCGGGCCGAAAATAATCAAATAATATGGAAATTAATAGCTATATATATATATATTCCCGTTATACATTATTATGAACATATACATATCCCGTGGGATCATAAAATATACCCGATCACATGTGGCTGGATGTGATCGTAAAACAAAAATATGAATAAAGTAAACATACCAATCTTGCGTCGATTTTGCAATGTACTACACATTTCATCACATTATATTCTAGCGAGATTTCACTTACCTACTCAAAGATGGACGCTAACCCGCAATTAGACACGTGGCTTCAGTGCTTTTAATGCGAGAATTCGCCGATAATTGGGTTAGACCTAGCTGTCTCAAGGGTTCCGGGCAAGTGAAGAATGCTCGTGTTTGGCGCACTTTTAGCGGGACATTTCCGCTTGGACACGTGATCCATAGCGTGCATCATGTGACATTAGCGTCAAATAAACGCTCCAATCAATAGCGTTAAAAGTCACGTGGGGTCTTCCTAAAGTGGCATAAACTGGTTTTATCAGCTTAAGCAGTCTTAAATTAAACAGGTTCCTAGCTACCGAGGTCATTGGTCAACAATGACGTCGTATCTAAAAATAGCGAGGAGGAAATACTGAATGCTAGGAGAATTTCCGCAAGTGACACTTCCCAGGACTTTGCGATCATGCATTGAGGATGAGAAAAAAAACGATGTCCGTAAATAATAAAAAAAATGAAGAGAAGATTGGGCAAGTTGTCACAGAGGCTAATTACACTGACTCTTGAAATCATCCACACACTTCCAGGGATTCCCCCTGTGGTGAAACTTGTTTAGAACCCAGCATTGCACACTAAGCTTGGAGAAGTCACTTGAGCCCCAGGCGTAATTCTTTGACTTGGTTGAATTCATGCAGAAGGATCTCATTGTGGACCCAGTGATAGGCAGGGGAAGCTGAGAAATGGTTCTATGCAGAACGTGACAATTCCTTGGGAGAGCCGAGAATCAGAGTACAGTATTTTAGCTCTGCATAGTTGGACAGGCCCCTTGGATGGCGGGAATACACAGTATGCCACGCGCTCCTTACTCCTAGCTTGGGACCAGATGTGATGATCCTTTAAATGCAAGCCAAGCTGGAGAATCTGGAGCTCAGGACTTCAACTCAACACGTTTCGGAATGGCAGAAAAGCCACAGGAAAAGCCTAGATCTACAGTGTAGATATTATCAAGGAGTTTTCAACTTGGTATTGACTGCTAAAGAGCGAGAAGCTCAGCAGCCCTAGTTAAACAACAACAACAATATGGCTACATTTAGTCCCATAGGAGATAGTGGCATATGGGAGTGAACTGTTCAAGACTTCACTATTCTAGGTCCAGGTTTATGAGCTGGGGTGATCAGTTCTCTTCTTCGCTGCCATTGTTCTTCCATAACTCAAGAGCAGAGTCAGGTACCTATTTACAGCTGGGTATTCTGCAGCATGACGCTACCAGGCTTTGAGCTTGGAATCCAGTAACTTTGCTGTGAGGGGCATGCTAACGTGCTAACAGTCAGACACTATTTTATTTACGTAGTATTTAAAAAAAAGGTCATTTATGGAAGTTACAAAAAATAACCTCCTCAGACATTCCTAGTCAAGGACTGTTTGTAATTTAATTTTGACTATCTCAGCTGTACTTGTGTGTTTTTCTTATAAAGTTAATAGCTTGCATCATGTTAAAAACAAATTATATTATAACCCTGGCATTACAGCAATGTTTTACTTTTATTCCAGCCAAGATGGGAAAAATAAACCTTGCCCTTATGGAGTATTGGATCACAGGATGGGTACAAGTGAAAAAGAAAACAGCTGTGAAACCTGTGGCAAAGTTCTGGCAGATTGTGTTGGCCATTTTGGGTTCGTATTTTTATTCCAGAAAAGTGTAAAAAGCAAATAAAATTTTGGTTATCTCCACTTTGATGTATCACAAAATGCCTAATTAGATAATGGTTTTATTTGTAGCTTTTATTTATAATTTATATTAGAACTTTAGAAATGCAATTTGGAACATCTCAGTTGGGTTTTCGTAATTATTGGCTGCAGTGTTATATTAGCACTTCAGAATTGCAGTATGAAACAGAAGAAGTGTCGTTAAGCCGTACATGCAAGAAAAGCATTTGCTTTGTATCATGTAAAGTGCGCACATTGAGAAATCTGACTGACCAAAAATGCATACCGGCTGGCACTTGGGAGAATGATGTACCATATCGTGGTGCACCATACGGCTTCCTGGGTAAAAAGAGTGAAAATTAAAAATGAAATGGTCACATATCTAACACTACAACCAAAAAACAACAGCCAAAACACTCCAGACTTTCATAAATGGGTGCTTGCATAGAATAGGATTGAAGTGGTATAACTTGATCACTAATGTGGAGCTGATGAGAAGGACCAGACAAGCGCCTGTGGAACAACAGATGACAAGCAGACATTGGAGATGGATATGGCACACATTAAGGAAACCTGTTGCTAACAATACCACATGGTCCTTGTTCTGGATTCCCCAAGGTAAGAGAGGTAGGGGATGATCAAAGAACACTTGGAGAAGAGAACTGGAGACAGACATGAAGAAAACATTGAAAGACCGTAAGTTGATGGCACAGGACAGGAAGCTTTGGCATACGTTTCTTTTTAAGGCATCTGTTCGTTTGGGATCTGAAGGGTGATGATGATATCTAACCAAAAAATGTTGTTTTAAAATTTACAACAATCTTTGTTATTGGTCTACACTCAAGCTACCCAGCAACTTTATTGCATTTGTATGTCGTTGTATTATCTTAAGAAAATAATATGATAAAAAACATTTTTTTTTTCTTCTAAACATTTAAACTGGGGATAAGATAATGGAACAAATATTAGATAAATATATTGTCACCAAGCAGAACTACTTATTCGGAGTAACCAGGAGGACATGCACACCATCATAGCTGGCAGACGCTGGAGTTGGGTTGGCCATGTCCTCAGAAGGGACCCTGATACCATCACAAGAACAGCTATGCTATGGACCCCCGAGGGAAAGCGAAAGAGAGGCCGACCAAAGACAACTTGGCGGAGAACTGTGGAAGCTGAGATGCAAAGAATGAACCACAGTTGGGGCACTGTACGAAGGATGGCCGCCGACCGAGCAAAGTGGAATCAATTTGTTGCTGCCCTACAAGACACCACCAGGCGTGATGGCCGCTGACTGCTTTGACGGTTGGCGGTTATGGATCAAAGAAGAAGAAGAAGCAGTCCATAATATGAAATCTTCATAGGAAAAAGGAAAACCAAGTGCCGAATAAATATATAACACATACACACTCACAAAGTAATGTATAGCAACTGACAGTCATCACCAGAATATTATTATCATTTTTCATTGTGCTCCATATAGAGCATGGATCCACGCCACCACTGTAGATTGTTCCCGTGCAGGAAGCCTGCACAAGCACTCGCATGTTCACGTGCTGATGGTCTCTGTGATAGTTTATTTTTCATGAAGAGGTTGCCAGACCCTTGAAAAACCTGACATTATTCACCGTGTACGACATGCGCGAGGGTGTAATTGGTTTATTGTTTCTTTGTCTCTTCAGAGACCTCTGGGGAACTACACAGGACATCACCAAAATATAACGCAAATAAATTGTCAGTTACCAGAGAGAGACAGAAAAATGTACCAGACCTGTACATATTGAAGAACTGTGGCAGGAGATAAAAAAGAGAGGAGAGATAATGTGGAATTCAATTTTCAGGCACTCCATAAACTGAATTCTTCACAAGGTTTTCACAGTTATTTACTCTTATCTTTTGTTTTTCATGTATGAAGCTACATTGACTTGGACCTGCCAGTGTACCACGTTGGCCATTTCCGCACCACCATTACAGTACTTCAGATGATATGTAAATCATGCAGCGCCATCTTACTGCAGGAAGAGCAGAAGGAGTCATTTCGTCATGCCCTGAAGAAGCCCAATTTAACATATCTGCAGAAGAAGGCCCTGAGAAAACGAATCTACGATGCTTGTCGGAAAGTGAAGACCTGTCCTCGGTGTGGTAATCACAATGGAATGGTAAGACAAGCTGTAGATGTTAATGTTGGCAGTTTAAAAATTCAATTTGTTTCTTGATTCGGAGAGACATATTGTGATATGTATATAATTGTATTATGTATATAATTGCGAAAGGGTATAGGTTGCCTAGGTCTAGAATGACGTGTCACGTTGATAAGCTACGGCGTGACGACCTTATAATTGTACCCTTTCGCGTTCAAAACCAAGAATCCGCGAAAACATATTATAAATTAATAGCATCTTAAAAAACCAAAATGCGCAACTTTAAATATAGAGCTCACTGCCCTAATGGCTACAGTCTTAAATCCTCTCGTAACAAGCGCCATACTATCCTATCAGCTGTCTTCCTCCTGGCCTGGTTCCATTCTAGTCCTCGGTCCTTACTAAGCAAGTAAGTAAGATAGAAATAAAATGAAGAACCCAGGTTCTGTTCCAGAGTTACTGATTTGCTGGTGGGACAACACCTGATTCCATTCTGTATCCAGGTTTGATCAGTTTTATTTGTTATTTAAGAGAAATATATTGTCTAAGGGTTGATTGCTGGAAGGATAGTTAGATCCATATTTTTAAATTGTAAATCTTAATTATGAATATTTGAGAATATTGCCCCCAGACTTAATTTTATTTGTTTATCTGGGAAAATGCATTGACTATTTATTTGAATTGAGTAGAAAATCTTCTCCAAGCTTAAATGGTTTAGGCTTATTTTAACTTTATTAGAGTTCGGAATATAATGCCTGCGTCACCAGCACACTCCTATATGGCAGCGAGACCTGGACGACCTATGCTAAGCAAGAAAGAAGGCTCAATACCTTCCATTTGCGGTGTCTATGCCGCATCCTCGGCATCTCGTGGAAAGATAAAGTGACAAATGTCGAGGTGTTGTCACGTGCTGGCCTTCAAAGTATGTATACGCTTAGACAGCGCAGACTTCGCTGGCTTGGCCATGTTCGCCGCATGGAAGATGGTCACATCCCAAAAGATATCTTCTACGGACAATTAGCAGACGGCAAGAGAACAGTTGGGCGACCACAGCTGAGGTTCAAAGATGTGTGCAAGAGAGATATGAGGGCACTGGATATGGATCCAGCAACATGGGAGGATGAAGCTGCCGATCGCACTTAGTGGCGATGCTATTTACGGCGCCACCTCAGATTGGGCGAAGAGACGCTCACACAAGAAGCAGAGGTGAGGAGAAAACGTCGAAAGGAGCACCAGGAAAATAAACAGCTGAGGGCTGCCACCTCAGGGGCGCATTCCCATAGTCAGTTATGACTGAAGGGGCTATTATTATTATTATTATTATTATTATTATTATTATAAGAGTTCGGATAACTTAACTGGCCAAAAATGTATCAGATAGTAAAGCAAACTTCTTATTAATCTCACTGTATCAGAATGTGTTCTTGGCTTTTCTGTTTTAAGAATTTTCAATTCATGTCAAGTCAATCATATTGTAAGACTGAAACATGAAATACAACAAGAACTATAGCCAAGAAGCTGCAGATATCCATAACTGTGCTGGTATTTTAACGTTCACTTATTATAATTTAAAATCTGTTTTATATACCATAACAGTGTCATCAAAGCTTTCATTAAATGGTGTTGCTAATAATGCTTGTGGTGAAAAACGTGCCAGCAAATCAGTAGCTCTGGAACAGTAATAGATGTTATAAAACATTTTGAAGAAGGCCAAACAACTGCCATGATATGCAACCTCAACTTTAAATTTATTCCTATGAAAAAAATTACTCTGTTTTGACTTATGTGAAGACTTTAAGAATGCTGCCACCTATAAAAGGCAACCAAGCTTTATTTTAGATTCAGGGATATAATTTGTGTCCTTCAGTTATTATCACTTAATATTTTATTGCCTTAGTACTGCTTTATTCCATCTCCACTTTTGGTCAAAATTGATCTGAAGTCATAGTTCAACATCATGTAGTTTAATCAACCATCCTACACAAAATCTTACAGTTTAGAGTTTGGATCATCATGCAAAATTATATTTGAATGTGAGATATCCTTCTTTTCAACTAGTAATTTAAAAACTTTGAACGTGTTTTTCTCAAAACAAGCTGAAGTGGAGATGGAATAAAGCAGTTCTACGGCAATGATTTGTTCAGCACTCCATGGAACCTTTTTTTTTCAACCTTGACTTAGCATATGGAAGTATTATCTCCAATGAATGAAAAACCATTTAAAAATTACACTTTACTTGAACTTATTTTGACCTTTGACCACACAGTGGAGCATTGCAAGCAATAGTAAAATGGTTATAGCAAGATTTTAATTATGATTAGTTTTCTCCTGAGGATAATAAAACATACAGAAGGAGCAGTTATGTTGTGTTTATAATAGTAATAATATATTGGCTGTTACAAAACTGTATAGGCTACTGCAGTTCCTTTGGACCTACCGGCTGCGTGGAGAGGGGGAACATGCTGCATGGGCAACAGCTTGATCTCCATGTATGTGCCCAAGCTCGCGCCCTATAGGTGTCGGCACAACACGGGAAGTAGCAGTTATTAGTTATAAGCATCTTGCCCAGTTGGCGCCAGGGGCTATTTCCGACAATGGAAGAGGATCTCACTGGACAGCTACCGCCCGCTTCAAGCTGGGCAGCCCCTAGTCAATTAGGTGTTGTCCCACCACTGTCTACTTTCCCCATTGGGTACATGGGGGTTAGGGGCAAACCCGAACCTTCCATCTACGGTGTCTGTGCCACATTCTTGGTATTTCGTGGAAGGACAAAGTGATAAATGTCAAGGTGTTGTCACGTGCTGACCTTCAAAGCATTATACACTGCTTAGACAGCCCAGACTATGCTGGCATGGCCAAGCCGCAGCATGGAAGATGATCGCATCCCTAAAGATATCTAAGAGAGACATGAGGGCACTGGACATAAATCCAGCAACCTGAGAGGATGAGGCTGCCATTGCACCAAGTGACGATGCTCTCTATGGCACCACCTGAGATTGGGTGAAAAAAAGCTCTCACGGCAAGTAGGATAAAATGTCGGAAAGAGCACCAGGAAAGTAAGCAGCTGAGAGCAGTCATACTCAGGGGCACATTCCCATAGTCAGTTATGACCGAAGGGGCTATTATTATTAATATAAAAATACTATCACTGGTAAATTGGATATTGCAATATAACCGGCTACGGTTCTCGCACCAACCCGGGATGTAGCATTCAAAGTGTTATATAACTATAAACATACTATGTAACTGTGATAATTTACATTTAATGTTTTAAATGTCTATTTTAGGTGAAAAAAGTTGGTCTATTTAGAATTGCACATGATCGATCCCAACAAGGCCGCAGAAATGAGGCTGTTCTTAAAGAGAGAGTGGAAGCATTTGATTCTGCCATCAAAGCCAATCCAGAGGTTTCATCACTTCTGAACAAAGCTTATGATGTCTTGAATCCTTTAATAGTTCATGAGTTGTTCAAGAGAATTGATAACTGTGATATCCCACTGCTCTTAATGAACCCTGAGGTCAGCCGGCCTGAGGACTTGATTTTGACCCGAATATTTGTGCCACCAATATGTATCAGGCCCTCGGTTGTGTCAGACTTAAAGGTAAGACAACTCAAAATTTATTTTCATTTGTATTTTAGTTCTTTGCGAAGCACCCACAGCAGCCTATCCCCCTTACAGAGATCCTCCACCAAAGTATTTATTTGCTCATGCCAGCAGTTGTTTCTGTAACAATTTGTCTTACATGATGAGGTTGTTAGCCCCATGGGCAACCTCACATTAGTTGCCTCTTATGACAAGCCTGAGCAGGATAACTGGTGCTGTTCTCTCAAGAGAGCCCTGAGTCAGAAGGTATCCACTTCTTCAAGAACAATGCCTGGTGGTCTAGGCGATCACAACTTCCCTGTCTCCAGTACTATGTATCAGTTCTGTTGTTGAATTCTTTCCATGCCATGATCTCAAAACTGTCCAGTATCTGCTTTGTTTGTCTTCCTCTGTCTCTTTTATCGTTCTGTCTTTCCTGTTGTTATGACATATTCCAGCTTTCTTCTTCTCATAGCGTGCCCAAAGAAAGGGAATGATTCTTTCTAACATGAGAAATAAGCTTCCTTTGGGCACAGTATCCACAATGTATTTTAAACTTGTTAATGTTGCAGCAGTTAAGAATACATCTTTGCGAGAATCGTTTTTTTCTTCATACACCACCTGCTATTTTCTTCAGACCTCATTTTCAGACAAATACTTGACATTACCTCGCTAATGATCATTCTGATACAAAGAATATAACATCGATATATCTGTTTATCAGACTTAAAAGACAGTAACACTGGCTTACTATGTAATAGAAACAAATCAATTTACTTTTGTTGTCTTATGTAGTTTAGTACATTTGACATAGCATTTTTTTTTTGTTCTGTAATATGCAACAGAGGAATAGTTACCATCATATGTTGTTTTTTTTGTGCCTGTCAGCTGTCTGTAGGGCACAAGCTGTCAGCATGTTCTTTACAAAGCATCCTATCCAGGATGGAAGGCTGTAGTCCTTTACAGTGTCTATTTATTTTTTTTGGTCTTTTTGTGTGTTTTGAGGTCTTTCTCAGTTTCTTTGTGTTTTGAGGCCTTCCTCAAATTTCTTTGCGTTGTAAGATCTTCCTCAGTTTCTTTGTTTTTTTTTAGGCCTTCCTCGGTTTCTTTGTGTTTTGAGGTCTTCCTCAGTTTCTTTGTGTTTTGATGTCTTTCTCAGTTTCTTTGTGTTTTGAGGTCTTTCTCAGTTTCTTTGTGTTTTGAGGCCTTCCTCAATTTCTTTGTGTTTTGGGATCTTACTCAGTTTCTTTGTGTTTTGAGGCCTTGTTCAGTTTTTTGTGTTTTGAGGCCTTGTTCAGTTTCTTTGTGTTTTGAGGCCTTGTTCAGTTTCTTTCTTTCTTTTTTTTTTTTTTTGAGGTCTTCCTCAGTTTCTTTGTGTTTTGAGATCTTCCTCAGTTTCTTTGTGTTTTGAGGCCTTGTTCAGTTTCTTTGTGTTTTGAGGCCTTGTTCAGTTTCTTTGTGTTTTGAGGTCCTCCTCAGTATCTTTGTGTTTTGAGGCCTTCCTCAGTTTCTTTGTGTTTTGAGGTCTTCCTCAGTTTCTTTGTGTTTTGATGTCTTTCTCAGTTTCTTTGTGTTTTGAGGCCTTCCTCAGTTTCTTTGTGTTTTGAGGCCATCCTCAGTTTCTTTGTGTTTTGAGGTCTTCCTCAGTTTCTTTGTGTTTTGAGGTCTTTCTCAGTTTCTTTGTGTTTTGAGGTCTTTCTCAGTTTCTTTGTGTTTTGAGGCCTTCCTCAATTTCTTTGTGTTTTGGGATCTTACTCAGTTTCTTTGTGTTTTGAGGCCTTGTTCAGTTTTTTGTGTTTTGAGGCCTTGTTCAGTTTCTTTGTGTTTTGAGGCCTTGTTCAGTTTCTTTCTTTCTTTTTTTTTTTTTTTGAGGTCTTCCTCAGTTTCTTTGTGTTTTGAGATCTTCCTCAGTTTCTTTGTGTTTTGAGGCCTTGTTCAGTTTCTTTGTGTTTTGAGGCCTTGTTCAGTTTCTTTGTGTTTTGAGGTCCTCCTCAGTTTCTTTGTGTTTTGAGGCCTTCCTCAGTTTCTTTGTGTTTTGAGGCGTTCCTCAATTTCTTTTTGTTTTGAGGCCTTGTTCAGTTTCTGTGTTTTGAGATTTTCCTCAGTTTCTTATTCTCTGAAGGTTCAGTGATAACGATGAGGCTTCCTTAGTGTTCCTATCCACATCCATTTTATTTTTTTCAGACTTCTTTGTTCTCTTGTTTGAATCAATTTTTCTTTCATGAAGTTCCACATTGATGATTCTGTCATACAATTTTAATCCTGTTCTTTTGTTGCATTTTTTCATTGGCATTTATCATTTAGTTGCCTAGAATGTTTAGAACTGCCAAGAGGATCGACTTTGAATTTACACGCATAAATTTTGTTTGAGATATATCTTATTTTTTCTTTTATTTCTTAACTTTATGAAAGCCCTTCTTACCTTTTTATCTCTATTAAACATCGTCATTCTTACCTCACTTTTGTCTTTGTTGTACAGGTTCCATTATTGTGTTATCTTTTATGCCTTATATATATGCCTGGAGCAAATACAGATGACATCATTGTTTTTTTTTTTGTTCTTATGTATAACACATATAAAAATGTCATCACTGTTTTGTCTGTTCTTATATCTAGCACAAATAACAATCATATCACTGTTTTGTCTGTTCTTATGTCTAGCACAAATAACAATCACATCACTGTTTTGTCTGTTCTTATATCTAGCACAAATAACAATCATATCACTGTTTTGTCTGTTCTTATATCTAGCACAAATAACAATCATATCACTGTTTTGTCTGTTCTTATGTCTAGCACAAATAACAATCACATCACTGTTTTGTCTGTTCTTATATCTAGCACAAATAACAATCATATCACTGTTTTGTCTGTTCTTATATCTAGCACAAATAACAATCATATCACTGTTTTGTCTGTTCTTATGTCTATAACAAATAACAATCATATCACTGTTTTGTCTCTTCTTATATCTAGCACAAATAAAAATGACATCACTGTTTTGTCTCTTCTTTATGTCTAGCACAAATAACAGTGACATAACTTTTGTCTGTTCTTATATCTAGCACAAATAAAGATGACATTCTTGTTTTGATGACCTGAATAAAGCATCCGTATATAAACCTATCACTAATTAAGATATCACTATGTTACCTGTACTTAGTCTGGAACAAATGAAGATGACATCACGATGAAGCTCACAGAGATCATGATGGTGAACCAAATAATCCAGCGAATCAGATTAACAGGAGCTAAGATGCAAATGTATATGGAGGACTGGGACTATTTACAACTTCATGTGAGTTTAATTTTGAGCAGTGATAGATTTTTTACATATCGATGAAACAGTGTATCCTCATTCCTTGTCTAGATGCTGTTGGGTCTTTGTTTTGTATTGTTTTCAAAGATTTATGTTCATCATCTAAACCATGTGTAATTAGCATTTCACTAAAGTGTTGGATTGGACACTAGTACTTACTTACTACTTAGTCGTTCCTCTTCTACTGTGAGGTGTAGAGGTTTGTAAGAGAGAGCGCCATACTATTCTATTGGCTGTCTTCCTCCTGGCTTGGTTCCATTCTAGTCCTCGGTCCTTCAAAGATTGTCTAATGTTGTCCTCCCAGCGGACTTTGGGTCATCCTGGATGTCTGGATCCCTGGCTCTTAGTTTCCCATGCTTACCGTGGTAGCTGATCTTCTCCCATTCTGCAGACATGGCCAAACCATCTCAGTTGGGACTGTTCTACTTGGGTCTGCAGGGGTTGGGTTTTTAGGCCTTGACGTATCGTCTAGTTGTGGACCATGTCTCTTCTTATTACTTCAACCACCTTCCTCAGATACCTCATTTCTGAGGTTTGGATCTGGCTTTTGTAGGTTGTAGTCATTGCCCATGACTCGCATCCATACATCAAGACTGGGACATAGGTGGTGCATTATACAGCCATCTTCGTCTTCTTACCAACTTCTCTTTTGTTGAGGAATCCTCGATTTATGGCTTGAAAAAGTCTCCCAGCTGCTGCTCTTCGGGTAGCCAACTCTTCTTTGATGCCACCCTTCCGATCTATGACAGCTCCAAGGTATTTAAAGTGGTCGACCTGCTACAGGACCTATTCTCCCAGCTTAATCTGATGTCTTCTTTCCTCTCGTGATATCATCACGGTTTTTGTTTTCGAGCTGCTTATGATCATCCCTCTCTTCTCCAGCCCTTCCTTCCAGACTTGCAGGTTGGATTGAAGATGTGCCTCTGATTTAGCAATCAGGGCAACATCATCAGCAAATGCCAGCTCTGAAATACAGACCTGTCTCATCTTCCAGTACCGCACTGAATACGTTCTTGTCCTCTCCTTACATGCCTTGATGACATCGTCCATGAGGAGTATGAAAAGCTAAGGTAACAGGATATCACCTTGTCTTACACCAGTGGTGGTCCTGAATTCTTCTGACTTATGGTTTGCCGTCCTCACATAATTTCTGCAAGACTTGTAGAAGCTCTGTATAGCATGAATCAGAGGTGTTGGAATATTCTTCCTTGCCAAACAGTCCCAGAGTTTGTTCCAGGGGACCTTGTCAAAAGCCTTTTCCAGATCTAAGAGTCTGAGTGTGAAGATTAGGCCTTGAGTACTTCGATTTGCTCAGATCCACACTGGACCTCATCCATTTGTGGCTCAGCTAGGCGTCTGAGTCTCTGCTCCAGTATTCTAGAGTAGATTTTACCAGAGACACTGAGAAGGGATATGCCTCTATGGTTTCCACATTGTCGGTTGTCACCCTTTTTGAAAATCGGTGTTATTATGGCAATCTCCCAATCCTTTGGTATGGTCTTGTTGCAACAAGCATGTAGGACCCTTAGGAGTAATAGGTCGCCTGCTGCTCCCATGTACTTAAACCATTTCTGGTGTTATGCCATCATGTCCTGCTGCTTTGCCCATCTTGATTTTCCATCTTTATGTCATCTTCATCAACATTGGTTTCCCCTTCTGTGTCAGTGGTTATTATTTCTGATGCTTGACCTTGCTCACCATCCAGGAGCTCTGAAAAATATTCTTTCCATCTTTCCATTACTTCTTTTGGGGCAGTAAGCAATTTGCCTTGCTTGTCCTTTATAAATTTAAGAGGGCACTGTTTTTCCTTCCTCGTATTCTTTAGGGTCTTATAGAACAATTTCTGGTTTTCTTGCGCATCGCTTTCTAGCTTTTCTCCAAATTCTTCCCAGGACTTCAGTTTTGCTGCTAGCACCTTGTTCTTTACTTCTGTTCTGAGTATCATATATTCTCAGTATTTCTCTGTTTTTCCTGATGTGTTTTTTGCTTCTAAGTATTGTTTCCATGCCTTTTTCTTCTCTCTTATTTTCTCTTTAACCTCATCTGTCCACCAAGGTGTCCTTTTTCTCTTGTTCCCAAGTCGAACTTCACCACTTGCTTCTGCTGCAGCTTTCTTTATGATGTCCTTGAATTTCAGCCAGAGTGTTTCCAGGTCATCAGGTTGTTGTTCTGTGTTTTTCAGTGCTGTAGCAATAAGCCACTGGTATCTGGTCTTCACTTCTGGCTCTCTCAGCTTGTAGGTCATAATGCTTGTTTCCCCTGTTCGTTTACTTAGCTTCTTGCATGATGTTAGGCAGTTCCTAGGCCGAGTAACTCTTTCAGTTGTTCTTTTAATTGTTAACAAGTAGTGGTCACTTCCAATCTCTGGCTCCCTCCTCACTCTAGCATCCCGGACATACTTGAATGAGCTCTTCCTAACTATGGCATAGTCGATCACTGACTTCCCATTCTTTGTTGGTTCACATCTAGTGTATACATGTATGCGCTTATGGTGGAACTTTGTTTGTAATGATCAGATTCTGCTCAGTGCAGAATCTAAGGAGTCGCTTTCCATTGTCATTAAGAGTATCCTGGATTGGACACACATTGAGGAAACTTGTTGCTAGCATTACCGGGCAGTCCTTATTCTGTAAACCCCATGGTCAGGGAATTAAAAAAAGGAAAAAGGTAAAGGATCCCGTTTACACGCCCATAAAGGCATATTGGGAGTATAGTGTTGGGCCCATATTTTCTCGACCATCGGCACACTAGGGGTGATGTGGGCAGCATCACGCTGGCCGCCTTCCCAGAGTTGCTCAGGGAAGTAAAGGTAGACCAAAAACACAGAAGAAGAGAACTGGATACAGAAAATAAAAATACGAGGAAGACATTGAACTGATGGCATGTGACAGGAGGACTTGGCATGTGTTTGTTGAAAGCTTGTTCTCCTAGAGGAGCTGAAGGGTGTTGATTGATTTCATTAAGACTGAAATGTTCATGCAGATCAGAGGCTTTCAGCATTTGCGCTAGAAGTCCTGGCACAGATTGATGATGGTGAATATTGAGGAAAAATTGTACCTTATTAGTAATTTATAATTTTAAGTATTTATGAAAATAAGGTAGACAAATGAGTGATACTGTTGGTGTCACGAAATGGATTTAGGACTAGAGACTGTCTACCTATAGTGACAAGACACTAGTGAGAAGAAAGACTGAAAAGATAAGATTTAGAAGAAAATGATAGTGAAATGTGAACAGTTGACACTATTGGCTCAGAGGTTAAGAACCGAGGTTGATTCTTTCCTCGCCACTTCGGACGTCTTATGTGCTATAGGTGTCAACGACCTCTAGCTACCCTAAGGGGATAAGGTTATATCAAGCTTCACAAACACCAAGATACAGACAACATATAGCTACTGTACTTAATTAAATGAAATGACTGATGCCAGCTACAATTTATACAAGTTTATTATACACCTATAAACAAACAAACATATGCATGTCCCATACATAAAGTGCGAGGATGCACACCTGAAAACAAAATCAAGCACAGTTAAAAATGCATCAACCCCAACCCTTCTCCCACAATTTCAACCTGTATGGAGAAAGAAGGTAAGGTTAACTGAAATGAACTACACTGCACTTGATGTCGCCTACACTCCAAACTAGCTGTTCTAAATTCTAACTCTAACTCTAAGTCCACTGATAGCTGGAACGACTACGAAGTGTCTACACAATCTCTGCACAGACTTCGGTTCTACACAGCCTATCCTGGAATCTCCTGAACACAACTAACTGCACCTCTAAACTTCAGCAGCGGTCCTCTGCTATGATTCACCAAAACTATCAGTTCTGCCTATCTGTGCTGACTTCAGTAGAGAGAATGTTTACCCTCTCTCTCTCCACGAACTCTGGAATTGATGATTAAGGTTTAACAGAACCCCACTGGATTCTAGACTGGAACTGTAGCTGGCTTCTCCTACCACTCTGAATTTACCTGCCCGATTACCTATGACTGGGCGATGGGCTTTCGGCGTTATTATGGCCGTGAAGAAGCGAACATAAAATTACCACAACGCTGGCAGCATGCCAAATCTGCGTGTTTACCAGAACGAGCGTCAGAGCTCAGGATTTATCCACAAAAATCCTATTCGCTGGAAAATGTCTTCCCCTGCCTGGGAAAACGTCTTTTCTTTCTCTCCTTCCACCACTGGCAATTAACGCGAGACTTTGGGTGTCTGCGAATGCCACCACTGTGCCGTGGGAGAAATTTTGTAGTATCAAAATTCTGCTCTTCCCCACAAAAGCCGGTACCTGCTGTTTAGACAAAAGCAAAAACAACAGCTAAACAAAACGTTAATACTCTATTTCAAATAACAAATAACTCCCTTACTTTTCAACCCGTAACTCCCCTCTCTTCTCTCTCTCCGAGTCAAAATAAACATCACCCGGTAATACAACACCTCAGACCGTCTGACCCAGGTTCTGCCTGACTAACTACGAGCAACAACAATATTTTCACTGGCCCGTCTGGGCAGACGTACTGTGGCCTACTTCTTACGCTGACACTACATGCAGCAAATTATTAACACAAAAATACTCTATTTCTAGGAATTCCTAAACTTCCCGTCAATAATAGTAATCACATTCAAAATGTAATACAAAATAATTCCCTTTAAAATTACTTCTCCCATCTTCTGAATTCACGGAACAATAATGCACAATCAATAACATATAACCCTGTTAGATGCTAGCATATATATGCCATCAAAAGTTATACATAATGGTTATCAATTAAATCTCAGTAGTTACAAACACGTGGTTACAATTTTATGACCACGTGCTTCTCTCCCCCTCGTCCCTCTGAACATCGTATCAATAAATATACCGTAACCAACGCGCCCACGTGCTTTACAAATTCCACCTCTTCTCCCCTCGTCCACCTATAGAAGTGTACTATAATATAAATAACTTGCAGCATTACATTCTCAATAAAATCACAAATACACAGACTCCCGTCATTCTGTAAATAAATATGATTCGCAGATGCGAGTTTCTCTCCCGACCGACTTTGCAATAATACAAAGCGGTGATATCTCAACTTTTAAACCATGCCGCTATTCCTTCAACAAGGAATTAAATGGACCTATAAAGTTTCAAGTCTATCACTAAGATCGTATTTAATGGCTCTGGCGATGAGAATTAACATTAAACTTAAACTGCCCAAAGAAACTTAAATGATCGGCTAGGACTAGAAAAATTAAATAAAGTCCTCACGCAAAAATTCATGCTTACCAAATCTCGAATGTCCAACTGAAAGGCAATCGACAATTTGCTTCTGGCACCCGGCTTGGCAATTTACATTAAAAGAGAACGAAAATATGAAATGCGAGCCTATTTATTATCAAGACCCCCACGCGCCGACTTCATGACGTCATATGCGCGGCGTGGTTCTAAAGCCAATGGGAGCTCTGCATTTCAACTGCAGTTAGCTCTCAGCCAATCAGAACCTTAGATCATTCTGATGCAACCAGTTTCTGCTAGACAAAGAACCGGGAATTAGTCCTAGCCCTATACTGCGGAAATGAAGCAAAAATGGCCGCAAATAATTTAACTCCCGAAAATGCGTCTATGAGCACGCAATATCTTTAAAAAAAGGACACTGGTGCAAATCCTGATCTAGCCTCTATAATCTTAATCTAGAATAATACTGCACCAATCTTCCTACACCCATACTCTAAACACATAGATCAAACTCCATCGTGATCTCATCTTGAAAAAACGTAAATAATAGAAGGAGAAGAAACATGGAGAAGGATTACCTGTAATCCCTCCTAAAAATAGTAAACAAATTGCAAGGAGAAAAAGACATGGGCCATTTGAAAGACAGAATCTCAGTACTTTCGTCACATCACTCCCCCCTTTCAAAGATTGAGCAACGATCTCCTTACTGAAATCTCTGTGTTTCACACTGGCCCTTAACTCTGTCTACAAGGCTGTCTGTCCTTACCCCTCCTATTCAGTGTTCTTCGACCTTCCTCTTTTGCGTTTCCTCCTTCTTCCTCTCCTAGAATGAGCTCCTATGCTCCGTTGGGAGAGTTGATCTCTCTTCGGACCTGTGCCGTCTAATGGCGGGTCTGAACTTTCCCTTGCTATGACCATCAAAAGGCTGTCCTGGTCAGCTGCTGTGACCGGCGGGCGCTGTGGTGACCTGGCGATGGCGACTTCCTCGCTGCGCGTCAGCAGGGTTGTGACTGCTGGTACTGTGCGAGAACGATGCAACGTCTCGGGTTCCTCTGGTGTAGAGCCTCCGATTGCTTGCTGGGCGTCTATTGGATCACGATCAATCTCAATAGTTTCTACCTTTGGGAAAAGGTAGGTAATATCTGCCCCTGGCAGTGGTTCTGGACTCGCTCTTCCCCTACCAACATGAAGCGGGACAGAGCTCTCCAAAGTAGCTCCTTGCAAATGCATAAGGTCGCTTTTCTCACTCTTTTCTGGCCTGAAAAGTTGGTGAGATAAAACTGTAGACCACGGGAGCTCTCCGTCTAACACCCTAGTTCTACCTTCAACCTTGCCGTCCCCTGTGAGAGTTACTGGCGTCAGTTGGAATGTGTCCTGCAGTGACACTTGACGGTTTAAGATCCCGTTAGATTGCGGAGAATCTGAGATAAAGCTCTCAGTGACTGGTTCCAATGTTCCGTGAAACGAATTGGAAAAGATAGCCCATTTTTCAGGCTCCTCGTTACAAGAGTCGTTTCCTGTAAACGAGATACTAGAGTTGTGGGGCCCACCTCCGTCTATAGGCAAACGGATACTCAGATCACTGTCCTCCTCCGTTTGAGTAAAGTGCTGGTCGGATGGGGCTCCAGGGCTGGTTGGAACTATATGCTCGCTCAGACCGCTATCTTGTGCCCTATGAAGATGGCGCTGGTCATTGACATATGTGTTAAATGTATTGTAATGTCATGGCTGTGAAGATGATGGAGTATGTCCTCTCTCTCTTCTGTGTTGTGTACTTCAAACCCTAAGTAGAGAGTTGTTGGTGGTTATATCGTGCTGTAATGTTATATCGCGAATGGGTGGTATAAGTGTTCGCCAAGGTGGACATCCAGGTTGTAGTGGAGACATGTACCATAAGACGTAACGTACCAATATGTGTGTGTGTCGTTCATCATATTGACAGGAGTAGAGGTGGAGTGGATGTACAGTTGATGTAGGTAGTTCTTAAACATATCACAGGTATGAAGTCAATAATGTGAGTGAACAGCTGTGGACTTTTTCTACCATTTATTAAAGTCACAGTCACAAGACAATGTAGACACATCCATATAATCTTGACATCGAAACATGGCGGACATGAAGACAGTTCATTTCAAATGTATAAGTTGTAAATTATATCCATATTTATATATATGTCAGCAAGTTGCTGACTCCACATTATCCATCATTCCAAACTAGTAGCAACACCTACTACCTGTTCATCCTGACTTTGCAACGTCAGATACCTTCTTAAATATCTCTCCTTAAATCACTCTTCTTCAGTCGACCCCCAAACATGGCGGGTGACGAAGAATAACATAGTCCATCACTCTAATCGGACGTGGCGTGAAGATCTGTCCTTTCGACGATAGGCTTATAAAACTCCCTCATGTATCAGGCGAGTTTCCTTTTTCAACGTTATCGTAATAACAGCTTGTAAACCATCCGGTCTTCCACTCCAGACGGTCATACATTAGGCCTCTACGAACAGTAAACACTGTGAGTTCCCTCGTGTGCAGACATGGACGTTTAACTTCAAAAAACTATACATATCGCTAATCATGCGAGTCTTTAGAATAATGTTATTCTCCTGGGTTTCTGTGCGTGCATATAGACTTAACAGTCTTAAATGGCTCCAACGAGCTTAATACATAGAAAATTCGTCCTTTCAACCACAGTGAGCACACCTCACCGGTTGACCCAACATTATGTTCAGTTTGCACTGAGAACAAGGAAGTGTAATTATATCAACTCTACCTTGACATAGAATCTGCACACCACTATATAATAACTATCGTCCTCCTGACGACCAGAAAAAACACTGGGGAATTCTATACTATATGTGGAAGAAATTCCATCCCCGACACAATGCAGAAACGTCCAGACATTTTTCGTCTGACTAACCCAGGTCAAAACATGACGGCCTCCCTTGCCGGAAATCTGCTACACCCTACTTTTTTGTTTGCCCATGCGCAGTTCGCATCAACCTCTCCTATCCGTCAGCTGGTATATTCAATATAGGACTTCAGGAGCAGGTAACTAAATATTTACTTTTTTCCAAAAGTCAATTTTAGGTATTCGCCCTTTAAATTAGGGTTCTAACAAAAATACTTTAGACCCGAAATATTGTTATAACATATTTTCATACATAAACGCATACAGACAAACTATATTGCTAGATAGCAAAGACTGCACGTAACAGTCTTACCACACCTCCCGGGAAAAAAAAAATGGAACATTTTTTTTTTTTGAAATACATCTAGGAGCAACGTACAATAGGCTCACAACGCATGAATAATGCGCAGATGAAAATATCAGGAATAAATATAACTCCTAATATGAGGCTAAGTCTGATGAGAATATATCTCATAATCTGAGCGAAATTGTTTCTCTACGAATAAATGTTTCCAGGAAGGTGTCGCCAACGTATACTACAATTCTGGCAATTACACAATGCATACAAAAATTTCATACCATAATTTCGTATAGTATCATTGTTTGATTAACGAAGAAGAAAAATCATCAAAGAACAGCGGTGAATTTACATCAATGAACCGCTAAATAGTGATACGATCATTATATTACAAATTACAAATGTGTACATATCTTGATATAGAAAAGAACTATTATAGACTTAGACGTATCAGGAAGTCCAAGACCTAACAGTTAGGTGGAATCATGTTGAGATCTACCATCACAACGAGATCTATCACTATCTCTATTAAGACCATTGCTTTTATTTGACCTCCAATTAGCATAGTACTGTCTGTGCTGAGTATGATGAGTAACAGGGATAATAGGGTTCTTATTGTTCCGAACATAATCGTTCTTATTTCGGGAACTAATACTAAAAGTTTTATTCCCAGATACAAATTTATCAGTAATTTGCGAAGTCGATGCTTGATTCGTTAGAGGAGCCTTATTATGACATTTTCCAGTGTTGTTACCCTGATGTAAAGGACTAACAATATGATTACTTTTGTTGGCTTGACGCCAACTCCCATTAGAGGCGGTATCGTTATCACGTGGGAAACCATATTTGCCACGAAAAAATTTGTTCACATATTGCTTAGTGTTACTATTAGCATCGAGTGTCCGTCGCTGGCTCTTTGCATTCGTAACATGTTGATCATCATGTTTATGTTTCAGTCTATCCACTTTAGTAGTAGATAACATGTTATTGTACAAAACAATGTCTAACAAACCATCAATTCTGTTGCGAAGTTTAGCAATTTCTACTTCCGCAACAGCTTTTCTCTCTAGAAACAGCTTTGTATATTCTTTCGTTGGTTTTAATTTTCCTGTCATAATCCAACCTTATGTCTTGTAACTGAGAAATAAGAGTCTTCTCTTTAGCCATACTATCTTTAAGCTCTTTTCTCAACTTTGTCATCTGAGACGTAGCTTCTAAAACCTTAGCCTTTTCTTGAACAAGTTCAAGTTTGAGTGCTTCCATAGCACTATGATGAGTAGTTATAAGTGCATCATCTTTCTCATCATTTACCTTATTCGCTCTTAACTGTGTCAACTCCAGTTGTAGTGACTGCATCTCAACCCTTAATTTCTCATTGTCCATTTTGACTTGTTTCAAGTCCCCTTTGCAAGCATTTTCTTTACAATACTGCTCGTATTGAGCCAAGCACATATCACTTTCTAACCACTGTTCATATTTAGAAAAACTCATCTCATCTTCAAATTCCTTTTTCTCATTCATTTGAGATTGTTTTAATTTCTTCTCATGAGGAAGAGCTAATGTTTCTATAATTTTCCACAGTAGTTTTAAATCAAGCGTGGAAGAGTTCACCTTATCTACCTGATTATCCATCATCTGTTTTAATGAGGTAACTTCATCTTCTAACTCTTTTTTCTGTCTAAGAGAGAATTCACCAAATTTCCTATTATCAGCTATCAATTGAGTCACTTTACTCTTCAATGTAGCATTTTCATCATTCATTGCTGATAACTTATCAGTAAGAGCTTTCTTGTCACTTTGAAGCTCATTTATAGTTTCCTTTAATACATTCAACTCCAAAGCTAAGAGTTTTACTTCATCTTCCCTCTTCACTTTTCTCTCCTCGGTTTCTCTGTCTAATCTTTTCTCCTCAGCCTGTTTTTCTAATATTTTCTTCTCAGCTTCTCTTTGTAATCTCTTCTGTTCAGCTTCTCTTATTTGCTTTTCCATTTCCATTTTATCTTTTACGTATTCTCGTAATTCCCTAGTAGACATACGCATGGAACACGCCTTTTCAATGTAGTAATCCAAGAATTCGTTTACTTCCTCATTAGTCATTCCAAAGGAATTTCCCTGTTCACTGTAGGAATCTAAGAATTCTTCTATTTCCTTAGTAGTCATACGAAAGTATTCCTTTTCGACCCAAAAGTACAAACTAGACATTATGTCTGATAATCTGATCAGTAACCTGAAATAATAATAATATAATTTATTTCAAAGTAAATGATAGCAAGTTTTAATAAAACTTGACTAACCAGCTCCCTTTATCCCAATCTTTGTGGGAAGCAAGCCTTTAGTAAGGTCTTGTATTGTTATTTTATAATAACAATATTATCAGCGATTTATATCATAAATGTAATCACAATGTAAATAGTGTATGTCTAAGTATCTGTGCCAATAGAAAACAAAACAATCAACAATAATACAAAGACAAATATTCAAGACACTACGATAACATTCGCAGAAGTCAACTAAACCAAAAAATTAAACTGAAGGAAATCTCACAAAGGATGTGATGATAACTGCGAAAATGTACACAAATAAATGACGTCACAGTGTATAAACATAAATGGTGTATAGAAATAAATGACAGAAAAGAGTAGACCTACAAATACAAACAAATTTAACCAAAACTAAAAAATAGAAAAAATGTTACAAAAACAACGAAGAAAATACCTCTCGTGACAACTAACTCAAATAGCAACGAATTGTCGCTAGCAAATTTTCAATCAAGAAAACTTGCACCTACAGAACACTAATCTAAGACCTCTATGACGTGGTATATCTCAGATCAGTCACACACCCAACCAGCCCGCAGACATATAAACTTATATAATATACAAACAAATAACATGTAACATGTAAACATAAATATATATAGCATATATGAAGGGTGTTGTAGAGAAGGCTTAATTACAGCTTAATTATAGTATAGAGTATTGTTTACAATACAGTTGCTGGTTAGTGTATTTCATGAAAGCAAGGTAAATTGACTTTTTCATTAACTCTATCGATTTTGGGTCGTGAGCGATTTCGATTCATAGCCTGTCTCCGAAAGTCGTCGTCATGAGATGTTTTTTCCCAGCTCACATGTCGCTGCATTGTACTGCATCGGTTGATGCATGTACCAAGGACCATTACTTGCTACTTTGTTAAATGAACTAGGTTTGGAAAACCTTTATTATCTAGAGGATATTTTTGAGGAGATTATTTATACTTCGGCAGACGTGTCTGTCTTGCTGAAGTCAAACTAAGGAGAGTGAACTGATCTCATACATCTGGTTATCTCATGGCTGTTATAGAAAAGGATGGAGTTTTCCACCTGACTACATTTACAGCACTATGAAATATAACATGCATCTGACTCATCATTGTAATGCTGTCTACCGTTTATTGCTGTATTGAATGTTGCTGTGATAATGACTGTTTGATGTGCCTACACATTTGCGTAACCATTTTGTCACTGTGGCGTCCACAATAAATAATGAAGAAAAACGTCAACGGCTGTTTCAAGACTCATTGACTTTATACGTCGTGAGTTTACTGACGTCCTATGTGGATTGCCCTGTTATTGTTGCATGAACATTGTTTTGACTGAACACATCTACACACTACACAAAACCAGACATGCGGATGCCATCCATCATCATATGGCATCACGCATCAATATGTAATACCGCTCTTGTCAGTATGTCCCTCACTTGAAGGAGCTAATACCATCGGGGGCCTAATTCCCGACAACAAAGAGTGTACTTCCTGAATCAGAGGCGTCGTCACCACTGTTTGGCCGCTTGGCTGAACAGGGCTGGCGGGCGAATTTGCCTCTGCAAATAACATATCACTGTCGTCAGAGGCGTTGCACCTCTCCTTGGCACGACAGCTATGTTTGAGCTCGCTCGGGGCTCCGTGAATTAGGGGTTCTCCTTTTTCACTTATCTGGCCTGCAGTAGGCCCCCTTGCATCAGCAAGGATCGGTGTGGTCGGGTTCCCCAAAACTAAATATGGGTTACCGAGAATGAAGTCGTAGGCCGGCTGAGCCGTTACAGCTGCCTTGATGGTGCCAGACACGAACCTACATTTCACCTCAATATTGGCTACCGGAAAGCACTGTGAAGTCCCTTTCCTTAAAACTCCACCAATATTCACTTTTTCTCTGGTCATCTGCCAGGGCTTCACCAGATGTCGGGCGACTATGCTGGGGTATGTAAGCCCGCTGTCAAATAAACATGTTGTCTCAGTCCCATTCACTTTGGCTGGTCCACTGTTGGAGAACAACTTCTCTGACGGGAAGGGTTTCCACTTCTTCCCTTGTTTCACCCTCACAGGCCTTAAACAAGCCACCTGATGAGCGGGTTGTTTGTTTGGGCACCGTGTTGTCCAATGAGAAGTAGTCCGACAGAACCTACAATATCTCTCATTATCTCCCCGGTTCCTGACGGGTTCATGAGACGTCGGCCCCTGTGTTCTGTTAGGCGTCTGGGAGCGCATGTTATGACTGGGAGGGGGCTCCTTTCGAGACGGCCCTTGCTGCTGGTGAGCTGAAGAGGAAGGCGAATGCGATGAAGATGCTCCTTTGTCCGGGGCTGGCAGGTCAGGGTGTTTTCTTTTCTGGCCCAGTACTTCGGCCTGTGCCGTCTGGAACCTTTCTGCAAATAGAATTATCTGGTCCAGTTGCTGGGCGCCCTGCTCCGCCAGGTACTTCCTTAAGTCTGGGGACATGTTGGCCTTTATCTGTTCGCACAGAACTAATTCTTCCAATCCTTCAAAAGATTTAGCCAAACCTGACAACTCTCTCCAGCGAGTGAGGTAATTCCTCAGCCTCTCTGCGAACTGGGGAAAACTTTCTCCTTTCTCCAGACGACTTTCCCGAAACATTGTTTGGCACTTCCGGGGAGTCCATTGGAATCGCTGTAACAGGGCATTCCGCAGTGCCTCAAAGTTATTCTGGTCATCCACTAGCATCTTGCTATAGACTTCATACGCATGTCCTCTTAGTGATTGAGATAATTTGAGGCACCAAAGACTATCATCCAGCCCGTATGCCTTTGCCATCCTTTCAAATTTTTCCAAAAATACCTCAATTTTCTCATTCCCGTTAGGAAAAGGGTCCATCGGAAAATTCATGGCTGCCATCCGGGGCCCTCCATTTCCTGAGGTGTCTGTCGCCCCTGCTCCGGGAGAATCTCCGTTAGCCGAACTGCCTTCCGAAGATCGGTACTGCAGTTCCAGAGAACGCATGGCAAGTTCATGCTGTCTCTCTGCTGCCTTCTCCCTCTCCTGTGCTTCCAATTTCCGAAGTTCCATCTCAGCCTGCCTCTCCTCTTTCTCCGCTTCCCTTTTCTCTCTCTCCGTCTGCCGGTCCTGTTCCCTCATAATGTAAGCCCTAGTCTCGGCCTCATCCATTCCCATGCTTTTAGCTGCGTCCTTCCATGCAGTAAGTAGCTTGACCAATTCAGCCATCTTACCTGACAAATCAGCAGTAACTCACCACGAGGGGAAATGACAAAAAAAGAACAAGAAAAATTTACTGTTACTACTAGGAATATGCTGTCGCAAAAACCAGCATTCAGACTAGCACCAAGTCTGACTAATAACTACCTGAAAAAAATTCAAGTTATCCAGCTACCCAAAACCCGAATTACTTTCCTGTTAAGAAAAAAATTCGATTAGCCATCAATTACTTCTAAGTCATAAACAACCTTACTACAACTAACATTTAAACTGACTACAACCTGTGAAAAAAACTTAAAGCTGGATCAGTCTTAACCTTTAGCACGCTGCCGTCGACATATGTTGACGAAGGCAACCTATGTTCTCCCAGCTGTTGTCAACATATGTCGACAGCGTTTATCATCGTTTTCTAGCACATGACTTGTGTACACGTGATTTTCAGCCCCGGATGTTAAGTTGTAACTTTATCTGCAAGAGAGTTAGCTTCCATTTCCGATTTTACAAAAGTGATGGGTGTATCCGCGTTTATTTTTTGTAAATTTTTTAAATCGAAATGAATCCGTATCGAACACGCAGCCATTTTCGCTATAATTTCATTGGATTCTGACGCCATGAGGTAAGGATGAAATTTTTGTCTTTATAAGCGCTGATATCGGTTCTCAGAATATGTTTGATGGCTGAGATGGAAACGAAAGTAGAATGGCTTTCCTGGTATGTATTTTTTTAGGGGTTAGGATTAAGTGTGTCGGAAAGGTTTAGGGTTGCGATCGAATATCACGGCTGACGAGAGCGTTTATTCATTTGCTACTGATGATGGGTGTAACGAAAAGATCGTCATTTGATTTGTATTGGTCTATTGGTCAAATGACTTTCATTGAGATGCAAGGGAAATGGACTCTTCGTGTGTTGGTTATTTTTTTAAATTTTTTTTTAAATTTTAAAATTAAAATTTTTTTATTTTTTTTACATTTTTTTCGTTTTTTTTTTCATCTTTCCTTTCCTCTCTTCCTATCACATCTAACGTGTACACAAACAAATTTTATATCATCAGATTCATCATTCATTTATTTATAAAAATTCCAAAAATTATAGCAATTGACCAAGAAACACAAAAATTATAGACATTACAAGTCACCCACTATAAAAACGGGACGCTGTGAAAAAGAATGCAGCTGTAGGCGACAATTTTTGCCAAAGAATGCAGCGTGCTAAAGGTTAATATAGCTCAAGTCTAGGGGATTTTTAAGAAATCTATTTCCAGAACTTTCTCCAGAGACAATTTATGAATCTAGAATTGATCCCAACGAAGATGATCCCAAACGAGCCCCCACTTTGTCACGAAATGGATTTAGGACTAGAGACTGTCTACCTATAGTGACAAGACACTAGTGAGAAGAAAGACTGAAAAGATAAGATTTAGAAGAAAATGATAGTGAAATGTGAACAGTTGACACTATTGGCTCCGAGGTTAAGAACCGAGGTTGATTCTTTCCTCGCCACTTTGGACGTCTTATGTGCTATAGGTGTCAACGACCTCTAGCTACCCTAAGGGGATAAGGTTATATCAAGCTTCACAAACACCAAGATACAGACAACATATAGCTACTGTACTTAAATGAAATGACTGATGCCAGCTACAATTTATACAAGTTTATTATACACCTATAAACAAACAAACATATGCATGTCCCATACATAAAGTGCGAGGATGCACACCTGAAAACAAAATCAAGCACAGTTAAAAATGCATCAACCCCAACCCTTCTCCCACAATTGCAACCTGTATGGAGAAAGAAGGTAAGGTTAACTGAAATGAACTACACTGCACTTGATGTCGCCTACACTCCAAACTAGCTGTTCTAAATCTAACTCTAACTCTAAGTCCACTGATAGCTGGAACGACTACGAAGTGTCTACACAATCTCTGCACAGACTTCGGTTCTACACAGCCTATCCTGGAATCTCCTGAACACAACTAACTGCACCTCTAAACTTCAGCAGCGGTCCTCTGCTATGATTCACCAAAAACTATCAGTTCTGCCTATCTGTGCTGACTTCAGTAGAGAGAATGTTTACCCTCTCTCTCTCCACGAACTCTGGAATTGATTATTAAGGTTTAACAGAACCCCACTGGATTCTAGACTGGAACTGTAGCTGGCTTCTCCTACCACTCTGAATTTACCTGCTTGATTACCTATGACTGGGCGATGGGCTTTCGGCGTTATTATGGCCGTGAAGAAGCGAACATAAAATTACCACAACGCTGGCAGCATGCCAAATCTGCGTGTTTACCAGAACGAGCGTCAGAGCTCAGGATTTATCCACAAAAATCCTATTCACTGGAAAATGTCTTCCCCTGCCTGGGAAAACGTCTTTTCTTTCTCTCCTTCCACCACTGGCAATTAACGCGAGACTTTGGGTGTCTGCGAATGCCACCACTGTGCCGTGGGAGAAATTTTGTAGTATCATAATTCTGCTCTTCCCCACAAAAGCCGGTACCTGCTGTTTAGACAAAAGCAAAAACAACAGCTAAACAAAACGTTAATACTGTCACGAAATGGATTTAGGACTAGAGACTGTCTACCTATAGTGACAAGACACTAGTGAGAAGGAAGACTGGAAAATTAGATTCAGATAGAAATATAGTGCAAAATGTGAAAGTTGAGACCATTGGCTCCGAGGTTGAGAACCGAGGTTGATTCTTTCCTCGCCACTTCGGACATTTAAATTGCTATGGCCTCGAACCACCTCTAACTACCCTATGGGGATAAGGTTCAATTAAGATTCACAAACACCAAGGTACAGACAACATATAGCTACTGTACTAAAGGAAATGACTGATGCCAGCTACAATTTATACAAGTTTATTATACACCTATAAACAAACATATGCATGTCAAATACAAAAAATGCGAGGATGCACACCTGAAACAAAATCAAGCACAGTTAAAAATGCATCAACCCCAACCCTTCTCCCACAATTGCAACCTGTATGGAGAAAGAAGGTAAGGTTAACTGAAATGAACTACACTGCACTTGATGTCGCCTACACTCCAAACTAGCTGTTCTAAATTCTAACTCTAACTCTAAGTCCACTGATAGCTGGAACGACTGCGAAGTGACTACACAATCTCTGCACAGACTTCGGTTCTACACAGCCTATCCTGGAATCTCCTGAACACAACTAACTGCACCTCTAAACTTCAGCAGCTGTCCTCTGCTATGATTCACCAAAACTAACAGTTCTGCCTATCTGTGCTGACTTCAGTAGAGAGAATGTTTACCCTCTCTCTCTCCACTAACTCTGGAATTGATGACTGAGGTTTAACAGAACCCCCACTGGATTCTGGACTGGAACTGTAGCGGACTTCTACCACTCTGAAATTACCTGCCCCCGATTACCTATAACTGGGGCCATCGGCTTTATTATGGCCGTGAAGAAGCGAACATAAAAATTACCACAACGCTGGCAGCCTGCCAAATCTGCGTGTGTAACGAGCGTCAGAGCTCAGGATTTATCCCCAAAAATCCTATTCGCTGGAAAATGTCTTCCCCTGGCTGGGAAAACGTATTTTCTTCCTCTCCTTCCACTACTGGCAACTAACGTAAAACCCTTGCGGTTCTGCGAATGCCCCAACTTTGCCGTGGGAGAAATTTTGTGGTCTCAAAATTCCGCTCTCATTCCCACAAAGCCGGTACCTGCTGTTTTAGACAAAACAAAACAACAGCTAAACAAACCATAATAATACATTTCAAATAACAATTAACTTCCTTACTCTTCACCACGTAACTCCCCTCTCTACCTGAGCCTACAAAGTAAACATTGGCTAACCCAGATCGCTTGTTCTGCATGACTAACTCCGAGCAACAACAATATTTTCACTGGCCCGTCTGGGCAGACGTACTGTGGCCTACTTCTTACGCTGACACTAATGCCGTAATGTTGAACACAACTAAAACTAGCCCTCTCTAGGAATTCCTAAAATTCCCGTCAATAATAGTAATCACATTCAAAATGTAATACAAAATAATTCCCTTTAAAATTACTTCTCCCATCTTCTGAATTCACAGAACAATAATGCACAATCAATAACATATAATCCTGTTTACGCTAGCATCTACCTGCCGTCAAAAGTTATACATAACCCCCGATTATTAAATTGAAAACCCCGTAGTTCAGCCATGTGGTGCCGCAGTTTTTCAACCACGCGCTCCTGCATACATTCATTACTGATAGCACACACGTGCTCCAATTAATACCTCTATCACTTCCGTCCACAGTTATATGCGTAACTATATAAATAGCGAGCATCAATACTCTCACTAAAATCACAAATGAAAAAATACACATTACACGCTCCCGACTATTCTGTAAATAAATAAAATTCGCAGATGCGGGATTCTCTGCAGACCTGTTTTTGAAATAGATCCAAGCATGGCCGAAACCTCGCAACTTTCAAATCATCTTAAATACCGCTATTCCTGAAATAAGGAATTAAATGGACCTAGTTTCTCATGTCTATCACTCAGATCGAATTTGATGGCTCTGCCGATGAGAATTAACGTTAAACTAAAACTTCCCAAGAAACTTAAATGATCGGCTAGGACTAGAAAAATTAAATAAAGCCCTCACGCAAAAATTCATGCTTACCAAATCTCGAATGTCCTACTGAAGGCAATCGACTTGACTCTGGCAACCGGCTTAGCAATTTTTCATTAAAAGAGAAAGAGGCTATGTAATATGGGCCTTTTATAATCAAGACCCCCACGCGCCGACTTCGTGACGTCATATGCGCGGCGTGGTTCTAAAGCCAATGGCAGCTCTGCATTTCAACTGCAGTTAGCTCTCAGCCAATCAGAACCTTAGATCATTCTGATGCAACCAGTTTCTGCTAGACAAAGAACCGGGAATTGGTCCTAGCCCTATACTGCGGAAATGAAGCAAAAATGGCCGCAAATAATTTAACTCCCGAAAAATGCGTATATGGCCACGCACTATCTTTAAAAAAAAGACACAGGTGCAAATCCTGATCTAGCCTCTATAATCTTCCTTCTAGAAAAATACTGTCCAATTCCCTACACCCCCATTCTAAACACATAGATCAAACTCCATCCTGATCTCATCTTGAAAAAAAAACGTAAATAATAGAAGGAGAAGAAACATGGAGAAGGATTACCTGTAATCCCTCCTAAAATATAGTGAACAAATTGCAATGAGAAAAAGACATGGGCCAATTGAAAGACAGAATCTCAGTACTTTCGTCACATCACTCCCACCCTCAAAGATTGAGCAACGATCTCATTACTGAAATCTCTGTGTTTCACACTGGCCCTTATATAAGTCTACAGATCTGCCTGTCAGTCCTGAAGTCTCATGGTCACGACTGGTGATTTCCACCTGGCGACTGCAATGGTCGCTCTTCGCCTGTTCTCTCCCTCTGTCTTTGAGTCGCTCTGCAACTGGCAGGCGGCTGGGCCAATCAACCATAACATACTTCCTTCCTGTGTGCACCTGGCCATGTTTACCTAATTTTCTCCTCCAGGGTTTCTTCCTGATAAGTGTCCTTGGCCTTGGTGGAGTACAGCTCCCGCACAACTCCCTGACCACTGTACAGGTAATTAGCGGGTTATGTGCTGTCCGATAAAGGCTATCCGCTGGGTGTTTACGTTTGTATGGCCTGTACCTGGTTGACCTGAGATACCTGCGGCCGACTGTAATGTCCCTCGAGCGAGAATCACTGTTCCAAAATTGGAAAAGTTTGTTGGCCAAAGAAACGCGCACCTGTTTCTTCTTCTTCCTCTCCATAACTACTCCCATGCTCCGGTGGGAGAGTCGATCTCTCTTCAGACCTGTGCCCTCCAATGGCGGGTCTGGAACTTCCCTTGCCTTGTCCGGTGAAATGCTGGCTTGGTCAACTGCCATGACCGAATTGCTATGTAGAGGCCTGGCGATGGCGACTACCTTGCTGCTCATCAGCGGGTTTGAAACCGCTGGTACCTTAAAATGAAGATGCCCCATCTCGGGTTCCTCTCGTGTCGAGTTTTCCGATCTCTTGCTTGGTTTCTACTGAATTCTCACTGATCCCAGTAGCTTCTATCTTGGGGAAAAGATAGGTAATATCTGCCCCTGGCAGTGGTTCTGTGATCGCTCTTCCCCTACCAATATGAAGCGGGACAGAGCTCTCCAAAATAGCTCCTTGCAAATGCGTAAGGTCGCTTTTCTCGCTCTTTTCTGGCCTGAAAAGTTGGTGAGATGAACCTGTAGACCACGGGAGCTCTCCGTCTAACACCCTGGTTCTACCTTCAACCTTGCCCTCCCCTGTGAGAGTTACTGGCGTCAGTTGGAATGTGTCCTGCAATGACACTTGACGGTTTAAGATCCCGTTAGATCGCGGAGAATCTGAGATAAAGCTCTCAGTGACTTGTTCTACTGTTCCTTGAATACAGTTCTTGTCAGTATGTCCCTCTCCTGAAGGAGCTAATACCATCGGGGGCCTAATTCCCGACGACAAAGAATGTACTTCCACAATCACCACTGTTTTGCCATTAGGCTGCACAGGGATGTCAGGCAAATGTGCCTCTGCCTGTTGTTTTTTGCTGTCCCGCTGGGGAGCTGGCGAAACATGCCTTATTAGGGATTCGAACCCTGACCTCGACTTTCCGTGTCGAGTATGTTGTGCTCTCTCACGAGCATGGGAGAATCGGTAGCCATCCGAATTATAA
The DNA here is from genome assembly GCA_024509875.1 of Oreohelix idahoensis. Classification (NCBI taxonomy): domain Eukaryota; kingdom Metazoa; phylum Mollusca; class Gastropoda; order Stylommatophora; family Oreohelicidae; genus Oreohelix; species Oreohelix idahoensis. The sequence goes on from JAMPIV010014228.1 coordinate 358,436, forward strand.
TGCTTGCTCGCATTATTCCCCCTGTTATGCAGTTTCCACGCCTGGGATCGCTTCGTAATCTTCCCAGCATTGCAAGGTCTGCTTTCCTTACTTAACTCCCTCCCTTGTTTGGGCTTCGGGTCCATTTCCAACGGAAAGTCCTTTTCCTGGAGTTGGGGCGCGGTTTGAGCCGACACGTTTGCTATGGGCGCAAGATTTTCAGAGGGGTGGTCCAATATGGGCGACATAACTTGAGAAATAGAGTGGTTAGATTCATCGGCTCTTTCTTGTTGCTCTTTTTCCCTTGCTAGTTGCTCCATCGCCTTTGCTAGTCGATCCATCTCCCGTTTCTTGGCGCTTTCTTGTCGCTCTCTCTCTCCCATTTCTTTAAAATGTCATCCGAGGCTCCAATTTGCAGTTCCAGAGAACGCATGGCAAGTTCATGTTGTCTCTCTGCTGCCTGCTCCTTTTCCTCCGCCTCCAGGTATGCCTTGGTCTCTGCCTTATCTATTCCCATCTCCTCGACTGCCTCCCGCCAAGCAGCTCGTAACTGGACCAATTCCGCCATCTTACTTGTGAACTGCTGTAACTCACCACGAGGGGAAATGACAAAAAAAGGAACAAGAAAAATTTTACTGTTACCTACTAGGAATATGCTGTCGCAAAAACCCGCACTCAGACTAGCACCAAGTCTGACTAATAACTACCTGAAAAAAATTCAAGTTATCCAGCTACCCAAAACCCGAATTTACTTTCCTGTCAAGAAAAAAATTAGATTAGCCATCAATTACCTCTAAGTCATAAACAACCTTACTACAACTAACATCTAAACTGACTACAACCTGTGGAAAAAAAAACTATAGCTGGATCTGTCTTAATATAGCTCAAGTCTAGGGGATTATTAAGAAATCTATTTCCAGAACTTTCTACAGAGACAATCTATGAATCTAGAAGTGATCCCAACAAAGATGATCCCAAGGACGACGCCACCCACTTTGTCAAGATCACAGAATTGAACGTAACAAAGATGATTCACCGGACGATAGCACCCACTTTGTCACGAAATGGATTTAGGACTAGAGACTGTCTACCTATAGTGACAAGACACTAGTGAGAAGGAAGACTGGAAAATTAGATTCAGATAGAAATATAGTGCAAAATGTGAAAGTTGAGACCATTGGCTCCGAGGTTGAGAACCGAGGTTGATTCTTTCCTCGCCACTTCGGACGTTTAAATTGCTATGGCCTCGAACCACCTCTAACTACCCTATGGGGATAAGGTTCAATTAAGATTCACAAACACCAAGGTACAGACAACATATAGCTACTGTACTAAAGGAAATGACTGATGCCAGCTACAATTTATACAAGTTTATTATACACCTATAAAAAACAAACATATGCATGTCAAATACAAAAAATGCGAGGATGCACACCTGAAGACAAAATCAAGCACAGTTTAGAAAATGCATCAACCCCAACCCTTCTCCCACAATTGCAACCTGTATGGAGAAAGAAGGTAAGGTTAACTGAAATGAACTACACTGCACTTGATGTCGCCTACACTCCAAACTAGCTGTTCTAAATTCTAACTCTAACTCTAACTCCACTGATAGCTGGAACGACTGCGAAGTGACTACACAATCTCTGCACAGACTTCGGTTCTACACAGCCTATCCTGGAATCTCCTGAACACAACTAACTGCACCTCTAAACTTCAGCAGCTGTCCTCTGCTATGATTCACCAAAACTAACAGTTCTGCCTATCTGTGCTGACTTCAGTAGAGAGAATGTTTACCCTCTCTCTCTCCACTAACTCTGGAATTGATGACTGAGGTTTAACAGAACCCCACTGGATTCTGGACTGGAACTGTAGCGGACTTCTACCACTCTGAAATTACCTGCCCGAGTACCTATAACTGGGCCGTCGGCTTTATTATGGCCGTGAAGAAGCGAACATAAAAATTACCACAACGCGGCAGCCTGCCAAATCTGCGTGTGTAACGAGCGTCAGAGCTCAGGATTTATCCACAAAAATCCTATTCGCTGGAAAATGTCTTCCCCTGGCTGGGAAAACGTATTTTCTTCCTCTCCTTCCACTACTGGCAACTAACGTAAAAACCCTTGCGGTTCTGCGAATGCCCCAACTTTGCCGTGGGAGAAATTTTGTGGTCTCAAAATTCCGCTCTCATTCCCACAAAGCCGGTACCTGCTGTTTTAGACAAAACAAAAAACAGCAGCTAAACAAACCATAATAATACATTTCAAATAACAATTAACTTCCTTACTCTTCACCACGTAACTCCCCTCTCTACCTGAGCCTACAGAGTTAAAGTAAACATTGGCTAACCCAGATCGCTTGTTCTGCATGACTAACTCTCCGAGCAACAACAATATTTTCACTGGCCCGTCTGGGCAGACGTACTGTGGCCTACTTCTTACGCTGACACTAATGCCGTAATGTTTAACACAACTAAAACTAGCCCTCTCTAGGAATTCCTAAAATTCCCGTCAATAATAGTAATCACATTCAAAATGTAATACAAAATAATTCCCTTTAAAATTACTTCTCCCATCTTCTGAATTCACAGAACAATAATGCACAATCAATAACATATACTCCTGTTTACGCTAGCATCTACCTGACGTCAAAAGTTATACATACCCCCCGATTGTCGAATTGAAAACACCGTAGTTCAGCCATGTGGTGCCGCAGTTTTATTTTCTCAACCACGCTCGCTCCTGCATACATTCATTACTGATAGCACACATGTGCTCCAATTAATACCTCTATCACTTCCGTCCACAGTTATATGCGTAACTATATAAATAGCGAGCATCAAGACTCTCACAAAAATCACAAATGATAATACACATTACACGCACCCGACTATACTGTAAATAATTACAATTCGCAGATGCGGGTTTCTCTGCAGACCTGTTTTTTGAAATAGATCCAAGCATGGCCGAAACCTCGCAACTTTCAAATCATCTTAAATACCGCTATTCCTGAAATATAAGGAATTAAATGGACCTAGTTTCTCATGTCTATCACTCAGATCGAATTTGATGGCTCTGCCGATGAGAATTAACGTTAAACAGTTTTAAAACTTCCCAAGAAACTTAAATGATCGGCTAGGACTAGAAAAATTAAATAAAGCCTTCACGCAAAAATTCATGCTTACCAAATCTCGAATGTCCTACTGAAGGCAATCGACTTGACTCTGGCAACCGGCTTAGCAATTTTTCATTAAAAGAGAAAGAAAGCAGGCTATGTAATCACCATGGCCTTTTATAATCAAGACCCCCACGCGCGCCGACTTCGTGACGTCATATGCGCGGCGTGGTTCTAAAGCCAATGGCAGCTCTGCATTTCAACTGCAGTTAGCTCTCAGCCAATCAGAACCTTAGATCATTCTGATGCAACCAGTTTCTGCTAGACAAAGAACCGGGAATTGGTCCTAGCCCTATACTATACAGGAAATGAAGCAAAAATGGCCGCAAATAATTTAACTCCCGAAAAATGCGTCTATGGCCACGCACTATCTTTGAAAAAAAAAGGACACTGGTGCAAATCCTGATCTAGCCTCTATAATCGGTGGGTTGTAATCGTGGGATAGAATAATACGCACCAGGTAACTCCAGCCTCTCTCTCACCCATACCTACCTAAAAGTCACCATAGCTCAAACTCGCACCGTGATCTGCCCATCTTGAAATACGAGCAACAACAAATCGTTAAATAATATAAGGAGAAGTAAACATGGAGAAGCGATTACGCTGTAATATCCCTCCAAAAATAGTAAACAAAAATATTGCAAGGAGAAAAAAGACATGGGTCCATTAGTGAATTCAGCATTCATGTAATAAATCTAATATTTCCCAGTACTCTTCGTCACAGTTCACGGGCATAAAGCTAAATTCAAATCATGACCCTATAGAAGGCAGCTATCCCTATGCACTTCAAAAATGTTTCTTTATATGGTTTCCTAATCATCAGTATAATGGTAATACAAACAGGGGGCGTCTGAAGATCGGTTTGAAGTGGAGGACACCACCCGGTCCGCACCAGTATTCACTGTTAACCTTCTCTATTCTGTCAAGACAGGGAGGAAGTAGCCAAGGGCTTTTCATATTTTCCACCTCTTCCTTGTACCTGTGTGTACTTATTTATATAACTTGCCAGCGATTACTTTGTGAATTTAATTTTACCCCTGTAGTGCAAAAAATATTGTCGCAGCATTGTTTCTTCACGGGGTCAAAACATTTTTTATTTCCCATCAGGGTAATGCCGCAATTCCTTCTAACTAGGAATTAAAGTGGGATCCATAAAAGTATTAAGAACATTCGTATTACCTTGGCTCCGATAAGATCATTTTAAACTGTAAAAGTGTTTTATTTCGGTAAATTTTACTTACATTCCGTCAAGGCTGCCACTGTGATTTAACATGACATTTAAATGGAGATAACCGGTATGAGGCGACCTGATTGATAATTATCGATAGGCACCCCCACGCGCCGGATACCTCATCATCGTATGTCTCTAAAGCCAATGGCAAGCATTTCAAAGAGCTCTCAGATTACCCTTGGTTTGTACAGCGGTCCTTAGATATACTCGCGGCAAATGCTAGCTATAGGCGCTATTCCCGTGCCGTAACCTATTCAGGGAAATCCGTGCCCACTATTAATTTTCTGGGACGAACTGCACCATCTTCTTATTCTAAACAACACCATGATCCTAACATTCGCGATCTCATCTTGACCAGTTATGTTGTGAAAGTTTAGCTTGTATCTCTTGTTGTGAAATGTCCAGCTGAGGCTGAAATATGTTCGGTACCATTCACTTTATCGTTGGAAACGTTAAATCATGGAATTATTTAAACAGAATTTTTGTGAAAAAATTTTTTTTTTTATGTCAAACTGAAGTAGAAGGCTTGCAGTTATTCTGGATTAAGATTCTCCTAAAGGGGTAAAAAATTTTAAATGTTTTCACATTGCAACACCTATAGTAGTTTATCTACACCTGCATTGGAGTCCGCATGTGACTTGAAACTCTATGGTTTACGTAATAGTACACACGATTGCATCACACACTTTAGGCAAGATTGTTTTTTGGAAACAAGTCAAATAGTGTCCTGGAGCAGCTGAGGCCAAACATTCACTTTATCTCCACAGAATTTTTGTGAAAAAATTTTTTTTTTTTTGATTCTGGTGGATTACACCTATATACAGCCACTGGGCTCCAACCTAACCACCGAAAGTGACACTTTTCCTTCTTTTTAAAAATACTTTTAAAAATAGTTTGTCTAAGTTAAAAAAAAAAATGTTAATGTTAAAGATTGAAACTTCATGTGATCTTGGTCATCAACTACTGATATTCCCATTCACCACCTTCCACAACAGAAGTAATAATTTAGATTGATGTGTAACACAGTTACAAGTTAACTGTGCCGTGCTGCTGTTTCTTCATTTTTTATTGGTCCTTAAAAGTATGGAACCACCTCTGTAGTTGACTCCTTTGCATATAGCCTATATACCTCTACACCTCACGGTAGAAGGGGAACGACTAAGTAAGTAAGCATATAGCCTATGCCAAAACACTATGTGTTCTCTAGCAATGGTAGTTCTTGAATAAATCTGTCTTACATAAGGGCCACTCAGAGTTTTTGGTCTACGCTCCAATTTTTTTTTTTGTTAGGCAGGATTTGGGGGTCTGGGTCATATCTTGCCTTTTAATGAAGTTTCTTCTTCTAACTAATTTAAATTAAAGTAAATAATTGATATAAAAATTAGTAATATATTACCTGCCTCAACTGGAAGGCTGTACCCTTTCCCCATACCTGTTTAACATTTATGCCAAGAATATCATGAGAAACGTAAGAGATGACCAAGAACACACAGAGTTTGACTCATTTAACATCGGCGGGTACCAGATTCTGGAAATCAGATATGCTGACGACACAGTCCTCCTATCGACCAACCCAGAAGGACTTGAACAATTAATTCTGTCCACCAAAAAACACAGCGAGGCCCAGAATCTATACCTAAACGCCAAGAAGACCAAAGTATTGACAACAAAGTAAAGACCAAACCAGAAATTGAAATTGATAACGAAGAACTGGAAAGTGTTAATGAATTTGAATACTTAGGATCAATCATCAACAGCTCTGGTGACTGTGCAGTAGAAATTAAAAGAAGACTTGCAATTGCTTCACATAAACTAATACAGATGAAAAACCTATGGCAAAGCACAACCAAAGAAACAAAGTTACAACTGATCAGAGCATGTATATTCCCAGTAGCAATACGGCTGCGAGACTTGGACACTCAATAAAACAGTTGCAAAAAAGGTTACATCATTCGAAATTAAATGCTACAGAAGGATGTTGAGAATACCCTGGACAGAAAAAAGGACCAACAGAGAAGTACTGCACTCACTAAATGTACAGGAAAATTGGCTCCTAAATACCATGGCAATAAGGAAGGTGAAATTTTTCGGTCATATAAAAAGACATAATAGTCTGGAAAAAAATAGTGATGGAAGGCATGGTCCCTGGAAAAAGGGGAAGGGGTCGGCCTAGATGACGGTGGACCCAGGACATCACAGAGAGTCTGAACTTGTCTTTGGCTGATGCAGGTCGACTTGCCCAGAATCGTGATGCGTTCAGAGCAGCTGTAATGGCGACAGCGTTCTGGAAAGAGTACGCCACATGATGATGACAACTGGAATAATCTTTCTCAGGGAGCGAAATGAAACTGATTTTTTCCCGTTTCATGTTTCTACACTCTGGATAATTTTGAATCTGTGGTATTCTCATAGCATTATTCAAGTGCTCATCTGATGCTTGCATATAGACACGCGGCAACAAACTTAGACCAAAAGTCTGCAGTACCCATATCTTGAAGCATCAGGCTGAGAGTATCATGAGCATGAAACTCAACAATCATCACCATCATTTTCTTTCTCACTTCCTTATGGAGCCACAACTGTAGCTGGTCCCTTTGCTGGAAGCATGTGCTAAAGCATTCATGTGTCTCAACTACGGTGGTTTCTGAAGCAATTTTTTTAATGTGATGAAGCTGCCAGCCCAATGCAAAATCTTTCTCTTGCTGGCATTAACTTTCACTCTAGCACTTGTACTTATACTTATCTAAGAATTTATAGTGCCTTCAGGATGAAATTGGGGATTGCAAAGTGGCAGACTGTCTGATGAGACATTTAGGACGGCATTAACTCTTTTCAGACCTGATATTTTGTATCATTTTCTCATACTCTGACATATCTGACGTCTAATGTTCCTTGGTACATTTTAATTTTAAGTCTACCCAAGAGTGTTATACATCAAATTGTTTGTAATTGAATAGACTACCATATTTGGATGTAAAATTAATTTTTTTAAATTTATATTGATGTGAGTTTTAAAAAATTGAATGAAAGTCAACAGGAAAAAATACATACAATTTATAAACATGAAATTTCACAAAGAGGACAAAAAAAGTATTATCAGAACAATTAACAACAGTCATATTTTATTGTACTCTGGCCATTTCTGCATCATATGTTACATTTCCAAAACAATTCAACATTAAATAATAAAATTATGCCAATTTCTGAAATGTTACATAACTAGGATTTGTTTTTTTTTAAATATTATAAAAAAAATCATCCACTGAATACATTACAGTTATTATAAGTAGCTGCAACATCTTAGCTAAATTAATGAAATATGACTTCAGTAGACATATTTCTAGTGTAACACTGTATGATCACTAACACATAAGTAAAACCAGTTATGAGGGTGACATAATAAAGACTAAACACATCTTTAGATATTTCCTACTAAGGCTTGTGGTATTCTGACAGACAATTCCTACCGGCATGAAAACATAAAAAAGTATCACAAACTTTACATTTAACTTTTGTGTTTCTTTCAATCTTTACAGTCTGATAGCAAAGCTTACAATTTCTTTTTGTCTTTGTAAACCCCGGGTCCAAGGCGTGCCGAGAAAAAACTGGTGGCTTTGAAGCGAGTTGTACATCACCATACAAACCTATGTTCCCCAATTCCCTGATTAGTTCTTCTGTAAAATCTATCAGACCATAACTAGCAGGTCTTTTCAGTTCTTCTACATCTGGGTGATTTTTCTGCCAGTCTTGAAATAAAATGTAAGCATTTACCCTATCAATATCCAGAAAGTGAAAAAAAGAGTTTTCCAATATGTATTGGTCTTTCTCAAACATTGTACTTGTTAATCAGCTGGTCACTCTTGTCCACTCCTTTCTTGTATATATTGTAATCCCTTACAAGATTTGGCTGTCTAACATTAAGTTCTTGGAAATTCCCATTTACCTTAGTTCTATGCTTAGCGAACCTATGGCCATTTGCATTATGAATGCTTGAAACCAGTGTTATAGTTTTGTTATCTCTCCACTGCAGTGCTAGTAATTTTTCATCTCTAACCCACCTCATTGCACCTCTGATCTGATACTATTTTTTTTTTTCAAATTCCTTTATATTTGAAGTGCAGCTGGAAAACCCTTTCTGTTTCTAAGAAATGTGCCACAGGCTCCAATCCCTAACTTCCATAAGTAAGTGAATGGATGTATAAAAATTATCAAAACAAACCCTATATCCTTGTCTCACCAAGATTTCATAAGATTCATAACTACAGTATAAGCTTAACCAAATGGTGAATTTTCAGTGTTCCTACCTAAATAAACATCAAAGTCATAATTATATCCACCAACAGCATCAGCAAGAACCCATAACTTCATCCCCTATTTTGTTAGCTTGTCTCTAATTTACTGTCGAAAAGAATAACGCCCTTTATTTCTAACCATTCTTTCATCAACAGAAACATTTTGATCAGGTTGGTATAGCTTTTTGCACATAATTCTAATATTTGTTAACAATATTCTCACCTCTGACAGTTGCAGACCTGGAACCCTCTCAGGCAAAAATGGTGGAGGCTTGGAAGGTGGGCCTTCATCAAGTCTATCATAACCAAAACATTTGCAAGAAGAACAATTTAAAATTAATTTTTACAGATCAACAATAGAAATCAAAGTTACAGTTTAGTGTACACAGGAAAATTGACACACATTACATTTTCCGTACAAAGGAATACTGTCAGTCATAAAGTCATATGATGTAAATAATAATTTTTAAAAGCAGAGACATAGGGCAAATGAGGTCAGAAAAATCAGCTGATTCACAAGTTACGTCTGATCCCCTTTATATTTATTTCCTGGTACCATGAGTTCTTTGTTAATTGTTTGAATGATGAAATATTTGTTTCTTTTTTTTCAAAAACAAACAGAAAGCAGCTATTCTGATTACAATTACCCACTAAAACGACTATTTTACTGCTTTTCAAAATCAGCTGTTATCATTTCGGTAATGAAGTAACATTACCTTTGTATGTACGGCAGGTGATTTGAGTTGTTCTGAGCTGTATTTTCACCATCCGACTCATAAGAAGTTTTCAAGTCCACTGAATAATCATCAGAACAGGAATCTACATCACTAGATGCGTTGTAGTCACTATCAGGCTGCATTTTGTTTACGATTTGTTAAGACGACTTTGTTTACAATTTTTTATATTTCCGGTCCGAAGAGTGTTAAGAACTGAAATACATACTTACACCCACCCTCTATCCATTTTCCACACACACACACACATGCACACAAACAATAACACTCCTACCATCTCATATTTAACAGTATAGATATGGATATGTTCTGTACATTTTTGGAAATGTTCCGTACAGATATGGATATGTTCTTTACAGATGTTGCCCAGGAATGTAATTTCATCATTTTCTTCTGTACTCCCTGCCACCACACTGCAGCCAGTCCCCTTGCAGGTAACCTGCACCAAGCAGTCACATGATCTTGCAATGGTGGTTTCTGGGGCAAATTTGTTTGACATGATGAGGTTGCCAGTCTCATGGCATCACCTTATATAGGGTCACCTTGTAGGACAGGCCTGAAGGAATGTCATTTTGTTCATAACTATCCTGTTTGTAGACTGCCATACCAACTGGCATTGGTGTCTCCATTTCCTGCAGTCTCAAGTGTCTTGAAACAGCTGTGTCTTTAGTTTCTTTCCCTACCATGTAATCAGTTTGTCATGCTATTTCACTCTATATCTTCCTTTTTTTTAAAACTTGAGTTTACTGTTTTGACCAGATGAACTAGTTTGTACATTTTCGTGGCATGTTACAAAAACCTTGACTAACTAACCTGCATTTTAAATTTATTAGAGAGGCTAGTCATGGTTCTAGTTTATTGTAGTTAATTTCCTTGTCAGGTGGCTGTACCGATTCATGTAGCCAAGACCATGACATATCCAGAAAAAGTTTGTCCTGCAAACTTGGCCCTTATGCAGCAGTTGGTCAGGAATGGCTGTGATGTCCATCCTGGTGCAAACTTTATAAAGGTAGGCAGATAAGCATGTGAATTTGCTTTAGAGGCGTTTAACTAATGTAATTAGACTATCAGCAATTCCAAAATCACAGACTGCACGAGGGGACAGAAGAAAAAGAAGTCATTGGAACTCCTAATCCATTTTTCCAAGAAACGTCATATCATTCGATCTGTGCTTAATAAAGGTGAAGGTAGTCTCATAGCAGATATTGCCGTAAGGGAGTGAAGTGTTAGAGACTTCACTAGACTAGGTCCAGCATTAAGAGATGGGGTGACCAGTTCTTTCATTGCCTTTTTACTTCACTAACTCAAGAGCAAAGTCAGGTACTCATTTACAGTTGGGTAGACTAAGGCATGACAATACAGTCAATTGAACCCGGCATCTTTGCCGTGTGAGACCAGCACTCTAAACCAGTGCTCCGCAACCTTTTTCACGTCACGGCACGCTTACAGTGCCTTTCAAAAATCCATGGCACACATGGGTGGGTATGGTAAATTTTTTTAAATTATATACAGTCATAAGACAAAGCTTCATAATTTTTTTGGGATGAATTGGTGGATGATGATAACTGAACTTATTATTTGTAAAATTGTTAGTGTGAGGTTCTTTTGTAACATTTTACCATAACATAATTTTGTATACCATTATATGATGTATTCTGAATGGTATCACGGCACACCAGGCAGACATCGACGGCACACCAGTGTGCCATGGCGCACTGGTTGCGGAGCACAGCTCTAAACCACTCTGCCAATTGGGCGCTCCTTTGCTTAATAACTCAAATAGGCAATCTATTGGCGAAAGTAGTGTAAGCAAAGAGCATCCTTTTGGCTAATCGGTAAGAGCATCTTTCTCTTGTTGCAGTTACTGGGTTTGTGGATCGAAACATGGTATCGCCACATTCCAGTCTACTCAGCTGTAAATGGCTACCTGGCTCTGCTCATAAGTTAAGGATGGTAAAGGCAGCGGGGTCAGGAACTGGTCACACCGCCTCATAAAAAACTTGACCTAGTATGGTGCAGCCTCTAACACTTCTCTGGCAGTTTAAGCTGTGGGACAACCTTCACCTTTTGAGTGTAAGCAAAAATGTTTTGGGACAGGATGAGCAGTGGCATTCTTTGAAGGAACAAAATTGATTCTGTTTTGGAAACATCAGATAATTTATTCAGTTTTGGGGAGAAAATGAGATTCTGTTTTGGGTTGAAAATGAGATTCTGTTTTGGGGAGAAAATGAGATTCTGTTTTGGGTTGAAAATGAGATTCTGTTTTGGGGAGAAAATGAGATTCTGTTTTTAGGAGAAAATGAGGGGACATTCTTTCTGTCTCTACTCAAAAGAGCATTTATTATTGGATTATTATATTTAGACCTGACAGTTATTTCAAGGGTTCCTCCAGAATAAAAATGGTTGAGAAAGGCTGGTCTGGAGCATGAGGAAGAACGGAACTAAACTGAGAATTTTCCTTTCAACAAATTTTTAGCATTTTTAAAAAGTGCTGTGAGACTTTTAAATTTATTTCTTCCGCACAGATCCACTCAACGGGTGAACGCAAGTTTCTTCGTTATGGCAACCGCAATCACATTGCCAGCAGCTTGAGATATGGAGATGTCGTTGAGAGGCACATGATAGATGGGGATGTGATCCTCTTCAACAGGCAGCCCTCTCTACACAAGCTCAGCATTCAGGCATTCTATGCCAAGGTAACAGTGTTGTTCCTGAGAGCTTGTAAGCTATTATAATATTTAGTGGGCAGTGTTGAAAAACTGCAGACAGAAATGGAAGGGATCAAGGAGACATGGAAAGACCTTGAGCTGGTTGTATAGGACATGGTGACTTGGCATAAGTTTGTTGAAGGCCCAGTAGGGGAGCTGAAGGGTGATGGTGAAGTATTCACTTGGGAAAGGTGTTATGGTGATGAAACAAAACAAAATACTGCAGTTTGCTTTGGCTGCATCCATTACCATTTTGTGACCTTTTATCAACCATTTTAAAATCTTTGTTGTTGTTACATAAAGAATATTGTAGATTAGGCATCTTATAAAGGGTAATCTAGGCTATTAAATAATATTAATTGTAATGTGAGATAAACCATTTTAATGCACTGTGATATACTAGTTTTAATGTAATGTGTCTTAATGTCCTGCTGCATTGTTTCTTAAATCCATTTGGAAGCACTTGCTTCATAATAAGTACTGATAATTCTGTGGATTTTTATCTTCAACGAGGGGGGGGGGGGGGGGGGTCCGTAAATAAATTCTAGGCGGTTAAGTTTTTATTATGTTACACTTTTATGTGCATTTTTTCCTAGAAGGGGTCCATAGCCTTCATTGGACAGTCAAAGGGGTCCAGTGCTAAAAAAAAAAACGGTTAAGAAACTAATGAAGACTAAAAAAATATAAAGAGACTTATTTTGGGATATTTTCAGTAGTCTTATTGTCACGAAGTGGTTTTAAGTTTATAGAGTTTGCCTGAATGAAAGCAAGACCCTAGTATGAGAAAGTCTGAGAAGATAGAATTAGATGGAAAATGACATGCCTGTGGACAGGTGAGACTATTGGCTCAAGAGATAGACCCAGGATTTGAATCTCCCCCTGCCGCTTCGTGACTAAAAAAAATGGCTATAGTCTCCCCGCCTCTGACTGCCTTGAAACACAAGGAGATAAGGTGTATAAATACGACCACAGACACCACTATACAGACGACGTAAAGTAAGTATAGTAAAGAGTAGAATCTGATCCAGTAAATATATGTATATATATTTATTTACAACAATAAAACATTAAAATGTCATCATCAAGCAATCACATAAAAAGCGTGCACTGTTGCACGGCCTGAAAAAAAAAAACCAAGTAACAATGAAATTAGGTAGACACTGAAAAAAACCCAACCCCCAAATCACATTCACTCTTTCTGTCACCCTGCTGAGGAACAATAAAATGATTAGTGATTTAATCTACTCTGATATTGTGGGGCTGTCAACTTTAGCCTCCACTCTCTAACACAACTAAGATTTTACTGTCTTAGTCCTGCTGACTCTTCCTCAACGACCGTCTACACAGCTTTCCACTTGTTAGGCGATATGCGCCGCTATCTAACACCACTGGAAATGCTAAAATAATAGACTTGGAGTAACACAATGGCTCAGTGTCTATCCTTCAACTGGATACTGAACAGACCCTACTGGTCCTGTCTATTTTCTCCCTCCTTCTCTCTTTCTATCTCTCTCTCTCTATTGCTCTTGGTCTCAGTGTCTCTCCAACACTCGCCGACTGATGATGCTGCGTCTCCGTTACGCTCTCCTCTCGTTCCATTCAAGACCAGTCATGGTAACCCTGTCACCTGTTCCTGAATTCTGCGATGATGATGATGAAGTTCTGGCGTCAAGCATGAGGTACTTGATGAACTGTCGACAAAACTTCTCTGCTGCTGAATAGCTTCCCTCTTTTAACCCGCTCCGGAGTTAGAGAAAAAAAAACCCACAGCCTTGATTTCCGGCTGTACGAAATTGAAACCAGTCTCACGGCCACCTGCCGTTGCTAGAGACTATAATAGCGATGCTCTCGGCTGTATGATAAATAAACCACGGTCCAGCTGAAGCATAGGGACTTCACTGCCAGAGACCATAGGTCTGACCCTTAAGATAGGTCCTGTTGCCGTGGGTAATTTTGCACATGGGCAAATTTACGCTCCCCCACTGATTGCCGGGACTCGCTGAAATTAAAAGAAACAGCTTTCAATGTACACCCTCTCTAAAATCACTTATCTCTAACATATACGATACATAAAATAATTCTATCCACGTGTCACTTCAATCTCACTCCTTCTCTCCCCTTCTTCTCTCGTTCTTCTCTCGTTCTGCATAACAATACATAATACTATCCCACGTGGCACTAAAATCACACTCCTTCTTTCTCTTTCTCTCGTTCTTCACACAATACATAAAATACCACTATCCCACGTGGCCTCTTCAGCCCCCCTCCTTCTACTAAAATCTGCCAGGTAAAATAAACAATAGCCCAGACACCGTCTGACAGGTTACATGGCCGTTACGCATGGCCGATCACGTGTCCCAACCTTTACAACTAGGGAATTCTTTTGTCCTAAATTCCGTAGCCTCCTTTTAACATTAACACAGGTTTCCTGGCTTACTCCAATTTAAGGTAAACCTCGCTGTAGGAATGATTTATTTCCCCAAGCCGTATAATTCACTGATAACATAAATCTCACTGCATTCCTCACATCTAAGGCTCAGAAAAATTAACGTACACCAAGGATTTCCCAATAAAATTACATTAGAAAATATACAGGAATAAATGGGGGTTTCCCCAACATTCTACAAATATGGGCACACGTGTTTCTCACAACTTCACACACTCCTATCTACTGCCAAAATCATAGAAAGAATAAGCACACTGTTGCGTTTACGTCGTTCTTCAAAATTGATAATGGATGGCACTATCGTTTAAAACTTTAAGTTTTAATGTCCCCGAAGAAATTAACTACGGGCGAAATTCTCAAAAAACCCACTAAGAAGAAAAAACGATTAATAAAAAGTTACATACCGATTATCGCTGGTTTTTCCCACAGTGGAGAACGATAAATCGACGTAGTCTGACGGCAGGCAAGATTTCTTCAAGAGATTTGCCCACAGTTCTAACTGGCTATTTATACACCCCGGGACCACTCCTACGCATCATCGCGAAACCCGCGTGGCTTAAAATTGCGTCACGTTACCTGACGGCCGCGTGCTTCCGGACACGTCATACCGCGTACCCGAAAATATCGATTTTCGTAAACAATGAAATCTACGGGAATCGCGAAAAATCAGAAGAAAGTAAAACTGGCCGAGAGTAAAATAAACCTACCAATATAAAACGAACCCGTTTAAATTACCTACTCAAAAATCCCCAAACACGATATATTCACATGAGAAGAAACAAGGCAAACCCCATATAATTACAAAGAGAAGAGACATGGTGAAACTAAAAATAGAACCACAGAATCGGGCCTGTTAAAAGTCAGAATTACAGTGTAGCATCACACTTATTAGCTATTCCTTAACATTACCTGTAGATTATAGAACTACAGTTGTTTCTTTCCTCCAGTTTCTAATTTAGATCTTCAGCTCTGCTCATGAGGTCTAGTTGCTTTAGCTTCTTCATCTACAATTGTTTCTTAAGATTATCTTTGACCTGCCCAGTCTTCTCTTCAAATGTGAATTCTACTCGAGGATGAGTCTGGTTATACAGATTGTTTCCTAGGATTTATGTTCGATCCAACCCCAAGTTCTCTCTTTAATGTCCAGCTTTATTGATTGCTGTCTCTGTGTCTTTCATAGGTTGGTATATGTTATTCCATCTAACCATTATCTTCTGTCTCTGTGTCTTTCATAGGTTGGTATATGTTATTCCATCTGACCATCATCTTCTGTCTTGGTGTCTTTCATAGGTTGGTATATGTTATTCCATCTAACCATTATCTTCTGTCTCTGTGTCTTTCATAGGTTGGTATATGTTATTCCATCTGACCATCATCTTCTGTCTCTGTGTCTTTCATAGGTTGGTATATGTTATTCCATCTAACCATTATCTTCTGTCTCTGTGTCTTTCATAGGTTGGTATATGTTATTCCATCTAACCATTATCTTCTGTCTTGGTGTCTTTCATAGGTCAGTGTATATGTTATTTCATCTGACCATCAACTTGTCTTAGTGTTTTTCATAGTTCAGCATATGTTATTGCATCTGATCATCTTGTGTTAATGTCTTTCATGGGTCAGTATATGTTATTCAATCTGGCTATCATCTTCTGTCTTGGTGTTTTTTATAGGTTGGCGTATGTTATTCCATCTGATCATCTTCTGTCTTAATGTCTTTCATAGGTCGGTGTATGTTATTCCATCTGATCATCTTCTGTCTTAATGTCTTTCATAGGTCGGTGTATGTTATTCCATCTGATCATCTTCTGTCTTAATGTCTTTCATAGGTCGGTGTATGTTATTCCATCTGACTATCATTGTGTCTTGGTGTCTTTCATAGGTCAGTATATGTTATTCTATCTGACCATCATCTTTTGTCTTGGTGCCTTTAATAGGTCAGTATATGTTATTCCATCTGACCATCATCTTCTGTCTCTGTGTCTTTCATAGGTTGGTATATGTTATTCCATCTAACCATTATCTTCTGTCTCTGTATCTTTCATAGGTTGGTATATGTTATTCCATCTAACCATTATCTTCTGTCTCTGTGTCTTTCATAGGTTGGTATATGTTATTCCATCTGACCATCATCTTCTGTCTTGGTGTCTTTCATAGGTCAGTGTATATGTTATTTCATCTGACCATCAACTTGTCTTAGTGTTTTTCATAGTTCGGCATGTTATTGCATCTGATCATCTTCTGTGTTAATGTCTTTCATGGGTCAGTATATGTTATTCAATCTGGCTGTCGTCTTCTGTCTTGGTGCTTTTTTATAGGTTGGCATATGTTATTACATCTGATCATCTTCTGTCTTTCATAGGTCAGTGTATGTTATTCCATCTGATCATCTTCTGTCTTGGTATCTTTCATAGGTCAGTATATGTTATTCCATCTGACCATCATCTTCTGTCTTGGTGCCTTTAATAGGTCAGTATATGTTATTCCATCTGACCATCATTGTGTCTTGGTGTCTTTCATAGGTCAGTATATGTTATTCTATCTGACCATCATCTTCTGTCTTGGTGCCTTTAATAGGTCAGTATATGTGATTCCATCTGACCATCATCATTATCATCACCATTTTCTTTTCCCATTTTGTTCCTTTTGGAGTCAGTATTGCACCTGGTTCCCTTGCAGGAAGCTTTTATCAAAGCATTCATGTGTTTTTGCAGCTGTGGTGTTTATTACAATTTGTTGTACATGATGAGTTTGCCAGTGTCATGGACAACCTCATATTAGTGCCTGAGGAAGTAGTGGTGCCTGTTCTTTCTTTATCTCCTCAGAGACTACCAGAAACTACACAGGTCATCGGGTCAAGTTCTATATTTTATCAGTGTTACTTTATCTATTTTCATAAACTGTCAATAGGTACAAAAAAGGCTTTCATTTTATTGACTCTGTGAGATTGGCACTTTCTACATTGTCTCAACAGTCAAAAAATACAACATGACAAAAGTTTCAAGGTAAACCTATTTTCTAGATCATGCCACATCGAACATTTCGGTTTAATGAGTGCTGCTGTGGACCCTTCAATGCTGACTTTGACGGAGACGAGATGAATCTTCACCTGCCCCAGACTGAAGAGGCCAAAGCTGAAGCTATAACCCTGATGGGGTCCAAGTCTAACATCATCACACCAAGAAATGGGGAGCCTCTTATAGCGGCCATTCAAGACTTTATCACAGGTTTGTGTGTTTAGGTCTAGGTTATAAAAGTTGTGCTTGTGGATGTCACCCATATGTTCCCTGGGGCCTGAAAGGGGGGAAAAAAATGGTAAAACTTTAATCTACTTTCCAATTTGTGAAACGTAACTAGGGAAGGTTGGATGGGGGTCGTATTCCTCATCCCATAGAAACTTCACAAAAACTTCAATATGGACAGGTCAACTAAAGAAGAACAAGACGAATGCCAGTGGAGCAAGAGATGAGAGCAAGATGCTGATGTTGGACAGGACACACATCTAGGTAACCTGTTGATAGCATTACAAGGCAGTCCTTGTTCAGGAATCTCCAGGGAAAGAGAGGTAGAAGGAGAGCTAAAACAACACATGAAGAAGAGAATTTACAGACAGAAAATTAAAGGTATGAGACAAATATGGAAAGACCTTGAGTGGATGGCATGGGACATGAGGATGTGGCATAAGTTTGATAAAGGACAATGCTCCTTGAGAAGTTGAAAGGTTATGATAATGATACACTTGTAGTTCTTCTCAGAAGTATGGCTTTTGTTGCCCCTGCCTGTCAGGCATGAGACGATTAATTGCTCAGATCAAGGAACCAGCTGTGACAGATCTTACAAGCAAGCCTCCTGTGTATGCTTGCATTGCTGAGTACAAAGAGTATGTCTCCTCCAAGACGAGAAACTGCAGGGTGATGAGAGGAGATAGAGACAATCAGCCTATTTGAAAAGAGAGATCTGGTTTGAGGGGAATGAACAAGCATGAAGTAAAATATAATAAAAATCTTTTTTTTTATTTTTTGGTGAAGAAAAAAATATAGTGACATAATTAAGATCTTCTATCTCCTTTTTTTATACCATAAGGAGCATGGAACTGCCATTGTAGTTGGGCTCTGAGCTGGAAGCTATAACCAGAGGGCGTTATGGTAGTTATGGTTTCTGTAGCAGTTCCTTTAAAAAACATGATAGGGTTGCCTTCTCAACACAAACCTCACATTAGTCGCCTTTTATGACATGCTTGAGAGAGCAGTGATCCAGTGAACCAAACAAGTAATTGTAAGATCTAGAGATGTTTAAAAGTTAATGATCACAAAAAGAATAATTACATTCCTGTTGTATCTCAGGTGCCTACCTCATCACCCAAAAGGATGTGTTTTTTGACCGGAGCCGAGCCTGCCAGCTGATAGCTTCCATGCTGGTAGGGAAGGATGCCAACTTAAAGATAGACCTCCCTCCACCAGCTATCTTAAAACCATGCCGACTTTGGACTGGAAAACAGGTGTTCTCACTTCTGATAAGACCAAACAAAGATTGTCCAGTGAAAGTAAGATAGCTGCGTTTTTATTTTTACTCAACTTTTACTTAGAATAACAATGACGTAGAAGTGTAAGCGAGTATTCAATAATATGATATAAAAAAATCTCATAATTGATATTTTTAACTAATATGAATCTTATTTCTTTTCTCTGGATTGTATATAGACATTTTATAGATTATGTTGTGCAATCATTTGTCATATAGTACAATAAATCTAATAGTGATGTAGTTTCCATAGGATTTTGCTTTAATGCTAGTTTAAAATGAAACATCTTGATCCAACAGGTCAATCTAAGGACTAAAGGTAAAAACTATAGCAAGAATGATGACCTTTGTTCCAATGATTCCTTTGTAGTCATCCACAACAGTGAAATCATGTGTGGTTACGTGGACAAGGCCACCTTGGGATCTGGGTCAAAGAAGACAATTTTCTATCTCATCCTGAGGGATTATGGAGAAGAAGCCGGGGCAGATGCCTTGTCTAGACTGGCCCGGCTTTGTCCTGCTTTCTTGTCACACCATGGATTTTCAATCGGCATTGGTGATGTTACTCCCGGAGAAGGTATATTAATACTTAGTTTTGTTTATTTTTACTGTGCACTTTTGCTGTGAGTCGTCATGGGGATGCACAGTTTCCATTCTGGGGTTTACTCCCCTGGCTAGCATCAGGCCATATTTCTGTAGCATTTCATTAATAATGTAATTGTCCTCTTGAACATTCCCTTGTAGCCAAGCCAGATCGTCTGCTGTTGAGGGCTTCTAAGGGTAGCTGATTCAGTTAAAAGTGTGATCAGACCATTTGTATATATATCTTTCTATGTAGTTGATGTGGGGTTTTGTTCTTGATGGATCTATATTTTAGAATGACTTCCGCTACTATTTAAACAACTAATTTGACTTTAGTTAATCAGTACATGTGCGTGTTTTGATGTTATTATCACAATTTTTGTGAAGATTCGCGTGTTTACGTTTTTCGTTGTTTTTGCTAGAGAAATATGTCACGCTTTATATTTACATTTTCTAAGTCTCCTAAGCAAATAATTGTGTCAAACTACTTTGAAACATTGCTGACATTGATGATGATTGTTTGGTAGTCACATTTTGTTGTCAAAATACGGAATATATGCAGAAAAGCTAGACACACTAGATTTAGTTGATGAGTGGGCGTAGTCATATTCTGGCCGATCAAAAAGCAACAAAACTAGACCTACCGTAACATCTAATCACTAGTTCTTGGTAGAAGATGAAGCTAGGGATACTATTAAAACATTAAACAAGAGTAAAAAAGTATTTATATGACGTTATTCTTATTTATTTGTTTGAAAATTACGTAATGCACGATTGCATAATTTATTTTTTTCTTACAAAGAACCACGGACAAACTGGTGTGAATAACACTAAGTCTACTAATTTTGGCCATAAGCATGTTTTTTTACTTTGTATATGGATTAACTTGACGTTTGAAGACTGAAAAGAAAGTTTTATTGTCTACGACAGTAATTTGTCTTTGGTAAGATCGTATTCTACAGTCAACTTTTTAGCGTTTTTCAATTTTACATGCAAAATGATTAAATTATACCGAACATACTTGTGTTAATACTACCACAGACATTATATATTTGAATTCTCTATCCATTTATCTACAGTTTGGTATATAATAAGTACATGTTCAAAGGAAAATTCACAAACAAATTTAGACTGAAAGATGAACACTTCACTCTATAAAATTCTGCCCACAAAAAAAGTCTGGCACAGCGTGCAAAATAACTCTGGAATGAAAGAGTTAATGCATTTCATCATTATCAACATCATTTTCCTTGGCATTCTTTTATAGAGTATGGAGCCACCACTGTAGCTGATTCCTTTGTAGGACTTCTGCACCAATCACCCACGTGCTGTCAGTGGTGGTTTCTGTGACAATTTGTTTGACATGATGAGGTTACCAGCCCCAGTACACAACCTCATATTACTCACCTTGTAGGACATGAGCCTTTTCTTTGTCTCTTTAGCATTTAGTAATCGACATTCTAACACCATAATCTCCCTCATGAAATATAATGTCTTCTTGTTATTTAAGGAGTTTGCATCTTGCCTGTTTGTCAGCATATATGATTTACTGAGCCTTTTGTCTGCTTATGTGCATAATTACTCTGATTTATTTATATATCACTTCAACAGATACTTACTTACTTAGTCGTCCCTCTTCTACCATGTAGAGATTTGGAAGAGAGAGTGCCATACTATCCTATCAGCTGTCTTCCTCCTGGCCTGGTTCCATTCTAGTTCTCGATCCTTCAAAGATTGTCTAATGTTGTCCTCCCAGCAGACTCTGGATCATCCTAGAGGTCTGGATCTTTGGCTCTTAGTTTCCCATGCTTGTTGTGGTAGCAGATCTTCTCCCATTCTGCAGACAAGGCCAAACTGTCTTAGTTGGGACTGTTCTACTTGGGTCTGCAAGGGTTGGGTTGTTAGGCCTTGACGTATCGTCTGGTTGTGGACCATGTCTCTTGTTACTTCAATCACCTTCCTCAGATACCTCATTTCTGAGGTTTGGATCTGGCTTTTGTGGGCTGCAGTCATTGCTCATGATTTGCATCCATACGTCACGACTGGGACATAGACTTCAGCAAATGTGCACATTTAATGTTAATTGACATCTTGATATATCAGTTCATATCACATGCATACATACTATATTTTTGATTTACATAACAGAAAATAAACTAAAATGGCCAAGTAACTGATGTTACTAAGGACAGCAAAAATTACTTCCCACTACAAAATCTGGAGAGCGCTAGTAGATGTACAGATGTGGCGAAGAGAGCAGAAATAACCAAATAAAACTTGTTTGCAGTTATTGCTACTTGTTTTGAAATATGTTTCATGTATATCCAATAGATACAAGTGAGGATAAACAAATTTAAAATAGAGAATGACTTTACAATCACCTGCAAATAAAAATATGATAGGCTACAGGAGCTTTCATTGCATTGGGAAATGTATGGAAATAAAAATAAATAAAGTCCAACACAAAAATCGGAATCTTCAATTCCAATGTCAAGTTAGTCCTATTGTATGTTGTTGTACCTCTACATCTCACGGTAGAAGGGGAACGCTAAGTAAGTATGTTGTTGTTATTGATCCAGCGGCGCTTGGGCTCTCGCCCTTCGGCCCAGTGCCTTGTAGTGATATCTGCATGTTTTTGCAAGTTGTTTTGTTTCTCCGAAGAAGGTGTTCCACTTATCTGGCCTCAGAGGAAGGAGCATTTTCCCAACATCATCGAGTGCTGGGCACTCAAAGAATCAACAGTTTCGTAGGGGTAGTAACATAGCTGGCACTCTGGAGAGTGTTGTGGTTGGATTCTGCTGTGACTGTTGCATGGTGTTCTGAGCTGAAAAATGGTGCTCTGATTCCTCCTTAAAGATGGAGTCCTATTGTAATGGTCTGAAACATGAAGAACAACGAAAGCAACAACCAAAATTGTACAAGCTTTCATAAATAAGTGCTTGCCTAGAATAGTAGGATCGAAATAGTACAACAAGATGATCAATGTGGAACTGATGACATGAAGTAGACAAGGGCCTGTGGAACAAGAGATGAGAAGACGCTGACCACACATTTCAGAATAACTATAGGGATTACCAATTTTGTGGGATCACATAACAATTAATCTTACATTAAAAATATATTTAGAATATTTGACTTAATGTTGCTTCCATCTCCTATGGTGTTTGACAGAGTTGTCAGTGATCAGAGACCACGCTGGTGAGGCCTGCCTGACAGAGCTTCACAAAACCAACAGTCCTCTCAACATGGCCATCTGTGGATCCAAGGGATCTTTCATCAACATCTCTCAAATGATTGCTTGTGTCGGCCAGCAGGTTTGTCTGATTTTTTACAGTTATATTATGATTCTAGCATTATTACTATTTTAGGCTGCAACTGTTGCTCGCCAGTTTTCACTTAATTCTTATAGGGACGGTCTTCTTCATTTCCAGTTCTTGTTGACAAGCTTTGTTTATGGTTCATAGAGTAGGACAGATTTTTTTTATAATTGTGTTGAATATCATCTTATTTTCCTGAGAGAAAATTGCAGAGTGCTGTATTGAGCAGGAAGAGTTGAAAGCGAGTCTGAAATCAACATCTGTTTTATTCCTCCTGTTTTGTCTGTGTTGCCTCACAGACAGGTAAACTGTTCACTTCTTCAGTAATCAGACTATTGATCATTATAAGATCTTTTCATTTTTCATTTATTATACTTCATGGGGGACAACTTGCAGAGCCATTTGGGGTGGTGGCTGGAGTTTGGCAGGGATGCCTTTTGGCATCATTTTTCTCTTCCTGTTGGCTGTGGATTGGGTTGTGAAAACATTGACTTCAGCTAAAGGAATTGGAATGCACTGGGCAGCTTGACAATCTGGATTTTGCCGATGACCTGACATTTCTGTACTGTGGCTGTGATCAGATGCGGAACAGAATGAGGGTGCTTGATGGGAGATCACAGCTGGTGGGTCTGAGGGTGCACTGGAAGAAAACTGGGATGGTAGATGCAGGAGGTGATAACAAGGTTGTACTAGGGAAAACCCTGCTGCAGGATGTTGACACAGAGAGTCAGACAATGATATTGAAGTATGAATGCAGGAGGCTGGAGGGGCTTTCGTTGCACTGGTAAATGTATTGAGATCAGGGAAAATCTGATCCAACATGGGAATCAAAGTTTTCAGTTCAAATATTGGACTGGCCCTTTTGTGTGGCTCTGGAGCATAGAGGCGGCAATCAAGAAGCTGCTGTCGTTCATTGGTGGATGATTGCACAGAGTGGAAGGATTGGGGTGGTGTGACGAGATTGCTGTTGTGGAAATGTAATGAAGGGGGGATGCTGGGGATGGATGGGACACAAACTAAGAAAGCCTGTTGATGGCATTGCCAGGCAGTCTCATTTCTGGAGTCCCCAGGGTAAGAGAAGTAGAAGACCAAAGAACACAAGGAGAAGAGAACTGGAGACAGACAAGAAGAAGACATGGAAAGGCTTTGAGCTGATGGCACTGGACAGGGGGGGACTTGGCATGAGTTTTTTGAGGATCAGTGCTCATTGGGGAGTTGAAAGGTCAAAGGAAGTCTTTGCAGACTTGTGACACTGTGCACTTCTTCAGTTATCGGACTATTCATCAACTTTGCCCAGTTGATAACAGTGATTAAGGTCGTTGGGGATATAGATAGCCCTGTTATTACTGTTAAAGATTAAGATAGTTTACCTATTCTTCAGGTTGCCTCTTCATAGAAGTCCTCTCTGTTGCTGTTTCACTAACTTACAACAATACACACATATACTTATAGACTCAGCTGTTGTAGCACAGTGGTTAGTGCACTTGCTTCTGAGCTCAGTGGTCATTGCACTTACTTCTGAGCTCAGTGGTCCATGGTTCAATCCCCAATTGAGGTGGGATATTTTAGACCGCTAACGACTCCAGGGTCGACCCAGCCTCATGAATTGGGCACCAGAACAACTCTGGGAAGGTTAAAGGCGGCCGGCGTGATGCTGAACACCCCTAGTGCGGCGATGGTCAAATATGAGCCGTACACCATTTTCCCAATATGCCTCAATGGACATGTAACAGGATCCTTTATCTTTTTTTTTTTCTCGTAGACTCACTAGAAGAATTATCTTCTGTCTTGTAAGCTTTCTTTTTAGTCCTCTCAACTCATTTATTTCTGTCTTGGATGCGTTCTTGTTTGCATTTTTTCATTTCTTTGTTCACACAAAATCCTCGACATTTATCTGCCTCTGTCATGAGAAGTTAACTGCCAAGGATCTTCATTTCATGTTTAGATATTCTGGAGCATTGTTCAAAATTTCCGAGCTCAGTGGTCCATGGTTCAATCCCCAGTTGAGGTGGGATTTCTTTGAACCGCAAACAGCCCCAGGGTCAACGCAGCCTCATGAATTGGGTACCAGAGCAACTCTGGGAAGGTTAAAGGCCGCCGGTGTGATGCTGACCACATCACCCCTAGTGTGCTGATGATCAAGAAAATATGGGAACTAACACCATCCCGTATAACAGGATCCTTTACCCCTTACTTTATTGTTCAGAATGTATTCCTGCATGTAAATATATTGAATATCTTGTCTCCTAACTCTGGACTTATGGAGTCAGTTATTTTAAGCATTCTCACTGTGTTGATATGTTTATATATTGTACTCAATCTTAGTTTTGTATCTGATAAAAGCAAAGAAAATCTGTTTTTAAAAAAGTTCTTTTTAAGTTCTTTTGGGTACAGATTGTAGCATTCTTAAGTTTCCCAGAAGATTTATTTAATTATGAATTAACGAGACCTTTGATATCATCTTGAACGGGGAAAAACTACAGAAAGTTGAAAGTTTCAATTATTTAGGCAGTTTATTTCAAAGACTAAAATTGCTTTGGCAGCTGTAGATTATCTAACATTTGGAAATTACGATCATTGAATATACATACCAAGCTTCGTCTGTTTAATTCAAATGTTATCTCAGTGTTAACATACGGCTGTGAGAGTTGGAAATAACAAGATCATTGGAGAACAAGCTGAAACAAAAAATTCCTGTGTCATTAGCAAATGTTTTATTGAAAATCCCTTTCAAGACTAATCGACGAAATCTAGGCAGAAATATGTCCGACTATATAAGGAAAAGACGATGGTCATATATCGGTCATGTCCTACGAATGCAAAACAACAGAATACCACTACAGGCGCTCACTTGGGTTCCTGAGGGTAAGCGGAAAAAAAGGAAGACCAAAAGAAACACTCAGAAGAACAATAATAAGAGAAGGAAGAACGTTGGGCCTAAATAATGTGCAAGAGCTAAGAGGAGTGGCGTCACAACGAACAACCTGGAGAGCACTGGTTTCTGCCTTATGCGCCGTGTTTGGTGCTTAAAGAATTTATTATTATTATTTTATTAATTTTTTCCTCTTTTAACATTTTATTTTTAAAGAAAAAATGTAGCAGGAAAAATCAGCAAAGTAGTAGTATCTTCCTGTGTCATAGCAAATTTTTATTAACCCTTTACAGTCATAGCCCTGCTAATATTTCAACCCCACCAACGACCAAGAGAAGGGACATAACTCTTTTTCTTAAATATTTCTTATATTAAAAAAATTATTTATACACCAATATTCAAATAACACAAAAACACATTTATTTGTACAGTAAAATGAACATACTTTAATACCTGTATATTTTAATGTCACATTTAAATATTTTTCACAGTTTAAAAAAATGTCAAAACCAAAAAATTACTTTATCTTTATGATAGTCTTGCGCTGGAAAGCTTTTATATACATTATTAACAGTTTTTCTTGAAACTTTGAATATCAAACAAATTACACTAACGTTGAGAACACAATTTACAACCATAAACTGTCTCTAGAACTCTACAAGTGTCCGTTTTTCCTTAATTCTTACAGCTTTGAACACAAAGTTTTTTTTTCTGCTCACGAGTGACTGTTCATACTTGTTGGATGTTGGTTTTAATTACGCTCACACTGAAACAACACAACCTGCCCTTTTCAGCGATGTTGGTTTATTCATAAGTCCATCATCTGGTATAAATAAGAAGAAACAAATACGCCGCTGATCATCAGACAAATTATGTTTAGGCCCTGGGAGCTCATACATCTGGAATAATTCCATACAAGTAAATGTGCCTCTATATGTCCATTGTCTAAATTTTACTAGTTCCTACATCGATTTTCCTACTTTCACTATCGTTGATAATGGGTCATAGTCCACATCGAAGTAGGATTAATCATTTTCACTATCGGAATAACACAAAAACGTAGATCTAATCCTTCAAAGTTAATTGAAAATCTCTTCCATGGCTTGAAGAACCATTTTTACACAGTGTAATTTTTTAAAAATCTCAAAAAATCAACCACTCGACTTAGAAAAACGTGATCGATATCAAAACAAACTTTGAAACGACCTCTTTCCGCCGGAAACACGCAAAATCTCGTATGCGCGGGACTTCCGATGTCGCTTAGCAACGAAATAAGCAACATGTTGCCGGGTGCTTTCGGGCGAATCGAACTGTACGATAAAAGATAAAATACGGGCGCTTTTGGATGAATTGGACTGTGAAGGGTTAAATACTTTAGTTTGTATTCCTGTGCTTTGCAGGTGTTGCAAAGTTAACATTAATTTGAAGTTTAGTTACTGTAATGTCTCTTTAGGTCTGACTCCAACCGAGTTCTTTTTCCATACGATGGCTGGTCGTGAGGGTCTGGTGGACACAGCGGTGAAGACTGCCGAGACTGGCTACATGCAGAGACGGCTTGTCAAGTCACTGGAAGACCTGTGCCTGCAGTATGATTCAACAGTGAGAACATCTGTTGGGGAGGTTGGTCTTAAAAACCGTTTGTTTCATATGAATTTTTCTGTCTTGCTTCATTATTACCTTTCAGCCCCCTGTGAAGTACAGGGCTTTGACAAATACACTCCAGGCTTCTCCTGACCTGTGCCATCTGTTCAAAGTCTTTCCATTTGTTCTCTATGCCTTTCATGTCTGTCTGCAGTTCTCCTCATCATATGTTGTTTGGTTTCTCTCTATTTCTCATGCCCTGTGGATTCAAGACCAGAACTTCCTTGTAAAGCTATCCTGTCGATGAAGCTTACTAACCTAATGGGACGTTATATCCCATTCAACCCCAGGTAGATTATAATGGGTATTTTCTTTTGTCTCATCACTTTTTTCTTGTTTCTTTTTTTGTTCGGTTTTTTTGCCTTCTTCTGGCGAGGCGCGTTCCTTTCTGCCTATTTGGTTATATCAGAGCGCATTTACCATCCAAAAAAAAGTCAACTCTGTTGACTGCTAACCCGATCAGCGTTGATAGATACTAATTCCTGAAAAGGACTAACATTATCTATCTGCTAACTTAAAGCCCTAAATAGGAATTGCCAGCTACGCCAACGCCAGAGTCAGACGCTTTTTGTCTTGTATATTTTTGTTCCTGCAAGAAGCTTCCGCCAGAGCTTTTTAATCTGCTCTTACTAATGGTTGTTTCTATAGCAATTTATTCTTTATGATGAGTTGGTAGCTCTATTCACATTCTCAGTTGACATGCCTCGTACAACATGCCGTGTAGGAGCACTGGTACAACATGCCGTGTAGGAGCACTGGTACAACATGCCGTGTAGGAGCACTGGTCCTATTATTACTTTATCTCCTTAATTACTCCTGGAAACAACATGGAGGGTCATAATGACTGCGCACAGTATTCATAAGTAGGGTCATCCTGGCTAGAAAGTGTGAGCAACAGTCATAACTGGACTTTATTGTATGTCATTAGATCAAACTGAAGTTTCAGGATACGTAAGAAAAAAAATGTATAGTTTATTTTTTGTTCTGTAAAAGCAGTTTAGTTTATTTTAGGACAGTTGTGTTAAAAGTTATATATTTCTGTTTCATAACTCCTGACTTATTTTTTTGTAAACAGTAAGGTCCAGTATGAGTTTTGGATTTATTGCATAACAGTTTGTATCTTATTCTGTCTGTGCTTGACTATGGATGTGTTTCAATGAAATAAGAAATATTTGGATTAATATCTTTCAGGAGAAAAACAATTAGATGGTGTGTTGATAAACAGAATACAATTAGATGGTGTGTTGATAAACAGAATACAATTAGATGGTGTGTTGATAAACAGCAAGCTTGATGAGATAATTATGTAGACATATTTTAACAATTCTGTTATGTTGTATGAATCAGATCTGCAATATTTACCATATAACTGTGGTCACATGTTTCAGATTGTTCAGTTTGTGTATGGTGAAGATAGCCTTGACCCTGTGGCCATGGAAGGAACTGAACAGCCTGTCGAGTTTAATCATCTAATAATCCATGTCAAGGCCATCTTGGCTTCAGATTGTCGCCATGAACCCTCACTAACTGGAGAACAGGTATAATTTTAATACTGAATTTAGTACTGGTAGTTATGGTGCTAACTCCACCTAGGCCGATCCCTAGATTAAGCCGGGAGAACAGGTCCTGGAGCAGGTCGACCACTTTAAATACCCAGGAGCTGTCATAGACCGGAAGGGAGGCATCAAAGAAGAGTTGGCTACCCGAAGAGCAGCAGCTGGGAGACATTTTCAAGCCATAAATCGAGGATTCCTCAGCAAAACAGAAGTTGGTAAGAAGACGAAGATAGCTGTATACTGCTCCAACTATGTCCCAGTCTTGACGTATGGATGCAAGTCATGGGCAATGACTACAACCCACAAAAGCCAGATCCAAACCTCTAAAATGAGGTATCTGAGGAAGGTGGTTGAAGTAACAAGAAGAGACATGGTCCACAACCAGACGATACGTCAAGGCCTAACAACCCAACCCCTGCAGACCCAAGTAGAACAGTCCCAACTGAGATGGTTTGGCCATGTCTGCAGAATGGGAGAAGATCGGCTACCACAGCAAGCATGGGAAACTAAGAGCCAGGTATCCAGACCTCCAGGATGACCCAAAGTCCGCTGGGAGGACAACATTAGACAATCTTTGAAGGATCGAGGACTAGAATGGAACCAAGCCAGTAGGAAGACAGCCGATAGAATAGTATGGCTCTCTCTCTTACAAACCTCTACACCTCACGGTAGAAGAGGAACGACTAAGTAAGTTATGGTGCTGATCTTCTATTAATCTGTCACAGTATATATCTAGTGCTTAGTAGTTTTTGATGACGTCATTAAGTTTAGTGCATATGGAAGAGAATTGTATACTATGGTATTCATGTTATTATTTATATTTTTATGTTGTTTTGTGTTGTTTTTTTTTGTGTACCAGAATTCGATCATTCTAGAAGCCCAAAATTAAGATTATATCAGAGCTGTGTGCTTTCTGTGCTTCTCTGTGGTGCGGAATGCTGGAGAGTTACAGAGAAGGAAATGTCGAAATTGTCCTCTTCTCACACAACATGCCTAAGAAAAATTCACAGAATCTTTTGGCCGAATACCATCACCAACCAAGATCTGCTTACTTGGAGCAAGCAAGAGGACATGCACACCATCATAGCTGGCAGACGCTGGAGCTGGGTTGGCCATGTCCTCAGAAGAGACCCCGATGCCATCACAAGAACAGCTATGCTTTGGACCCCTGAAGGAAAACGAAAGAGAGGCCGACCAAAAACAACCTGGCGGAGGACTGTGGAGGCTGAGATGCAAAGAATGAACCAGAGTTGGGGCACTGTACGAAGGATGGCCGCTGACCGAGCAAAGTGGAATCAATTTGTTGTTGCCCTACAAGACGCCACTAGGCATGATGGCCACTGACTGCTTTAACGGTCGGCGGCTAAGGATCAAAGAAAAAGAAAAAAGAAGTTGGTTTACTATAAAGTCCACATTCTTCATTTCATTCTCACAAGACTGTTGATAAGTCATAATTTATAACAGCCTAATTTGCTGATTACCTTTCTCATTCAATTGCCAAGTTGTAATCTGACTCGCATTGTGTACTCATGGTTTTCTGGTTCAGGTAAAACATTGATTTCTGTTATTTTAGTTAAGTGCCGTTCTACACTGGTAAAATGCTTGCTGCTCTTAGCTACGAAATAGTAAACACGGGACTGCCAAAAGGCCAACTGTCCAAATACAAGATCTCTTTTCATTGCAGGTTCTGACGCAGGTTAAAGAAATTCTAGAGAGCCCGCCATGGGAGAAAGTGAACACTAGATTTAAGAAGGACATAACAGACTTCTTCTACAACCTAGCCAAGAAGATCAACGAAACTCGTTCACGTTATGGAGTAGACTTACTTCAAGACCGAGCTCCCCCAGCATTACTCCAAGTAGACCGCCTGACTGTGTCACAGGTGACAAAATTCATGGAAGTTTGCCTTCACAAGTACAACCGTGCCCTCATCGAACCAGGTGAAGCAGTTGGTGCAATTTGTGCCCAGTCGATTGGTGAGCCCGGCACACAAATGACCCTGAAAACGTTCCACTTTGCTGGTGTTGCCAGTATGAATATTACTCAGGGAGTCCCTAGAATTAAAGAAATTATCAATGCCAGCAAATCCATATCAACCCCGATCATCACTGCTCAGCTGGAAAATAGCACAGATGAAGATTTTGCTCGGCTGGTGAAAGGAAGAATAGAACGCACAACTCTAGGAGAAATTTCTAAGTATCTTGAAGAAGTTTATATTCCTGATGACTGTTTTATTCTAGTCAAGCTTGACTTGAAGAGAATTCACCTTCTGAAGTTGGAACTCACGCCTGAGATCATTGCTGCATGTATAGTGAACTCCAAGCTCAAAGTTCGATACTGTGACATCAAAATTCACAGTGAGTCTGTATTTTCTGTCTCTGCCAATTCATCGTCAAAAATTAGCATGTACTACAGGCTGCAGCTGCTAAAGAAATGTCTGCCAGATGTCACTGTTAGAGGGATTCCATCCATCTCAAGGGCTGTAATCCACAAAGATGAGAAATCTGGAAACTACGAACTTCTGATTGAGGGGGACAACTTGAGCGGTGTAATGGCAACCCAGGGTGTGGATGGTTCCAAGTGCAAGTCTAACAACACGTATGAAGTTTGGCGAACATTAGGCATCGAAGCTGCACGGAGCACGATTATGTCTGAAGTGACCGTAACAATGGAGAGCCATGGAATGAGCATTGATTCCAGACATACAATGTTACTAGCAGACCTGATGACGTACAGAGGAGAGGTTCTTGGGATAACAAGACATGGTCTGGCCAAAATGAAAGAGTCTGTCCTCATGCTGGCATCTTTTGAGAAAACAGCAGAACACCTGTTCCAGGCAGCATATTTTGGTCAGAGAGATGCCATCTGTGGGGTTAGCGAGTGTATCATCATGGGCATCCCAATGAACCTAGGAACGGGCATATTCAAACTGCTGTATAAGGCAGACAACCCACCCAGCATATCCCCACGTCCTGTTCTCATAGACTTTCATGCACCTGAATACAGATAACAGTGGGGAACGCGCAGTGGCAACTCGTTGACTTCGCGCTCAGTGTGTGCGACGGAACGAACGGAATAATTTGTCTTCTCTTTGTTACTTTCACAATTGCCTCCACGGCTGGCGGAGTTGTGGAATTTAAAGTTGCTACCATAAGTGAAATGGGTTCATTTTCGATGCAAGACAACAGGAAGCTGAGATGCTTGGGAGTCATGACCCAAGTGGGCCCGCCCCCCTTAGAGTGTAAAGGAGTATAAAGGGCCGAAACACTTGTCGGACGGGGGGACTTCTTCTGATGATCAGATTGCTTCCTGTTGTATCGCTCTGTAAAGAGTTTCCTATCTTTAAGTATTAACAGTTCATAACAGTGGGAATACCCTTTTTTTATATCAACAGTTCAGTTTTGTTTTTCATCTTGAAGTGAAAATAAATCCAAAGTTGGAAGGCATCATCTAGCACACTCCGTTACTCCAGTTGTTTTATTCATTTTATTAGTGGGGGATCCTGAGTTGTGAAGTCACTTTATGATGATGTCACTGATTTTGTTGAATTTATGTTCTGTTGCATGGGTTCTCAACATTTCTTTGCGCAGCGGACACATTTTAGATTTATAAAGAGGGTGGCGGGCACCAACCAAATATTACAACATACTTATTAAAAATAAGGTTCATGTTTACAACAAAATATACAAAATACTTAAATAAGGCTGAGTAACCACATTTAATGAAATAAGAAATATTCAGGTTTTAAAAATTTGATCTCTAAATCATTAGGCACTGCATGTCACTGGCCAACTTTTATTGTTAGAGGTGTATGCTCCAGTGAGCAAACATTCATCCAGATGAGCATCAGTGAGCCATGGCCATGGTCGGACTAGACAGTGTTCTTTGCTAAAAATAATGATATGCAAAGATATGCGGAGCCAAAATATAAATGTATTATATGCTGCACTTTTTAAGGATGGTATTTTTCAATAATGCTTAGATTGTTGGAGTAGCAGTTATATGTTAATATAACATAACTTTCTGTGTCTATCTGCAAATATTTTGTAACTTTCCTGGGACCACTTACCGCCACATCTTGAGAAGTTTAGTAGGGGATAAAGTTATAATTTCTCATCACGCAAATAAATTGAAGATTTTAATTTTTTTCATCCGCAAGTCTTCCGCAGGCACACATTTTAAGCCTTGGCAGGCACTATGGTGCCCAGGGGCACCACATTGAGTACCCTTGTTCTATTGCTTAGCAACAGTTCAGAAGAAACCCTAGTTGTTTTCCATCTTTTAATGAAAATTTTATGGTATTGTTAAACCTTTTTGGTTGATATTGTTAAACCTTTTTGGTTTTTCTTTTTTGCTAAGAGAATTTCCTGGAAGAGGCAACTGTTTCCCAGAGTAGGCATAATAAAAGGAAGTCTTCTGTTTTTTTCTGTTTGCCCAAAATATTTTCCAGTAGTTTTACTAAGTCTAGTGCATTCTATTTTCCTTTATATTTACTTTACTTTTTCTTTCTGGTATGAGATTTGTTTGTTTGGCTAGCATAATACAGTGTTTCTGTGGTGCCATCTATTCACCTACCTTCTGGACATCCTCTTGCTTCTTAACCTGTGGTCCCCGGACCCCATGAGGTTCCGTGACTGGATTCTGGTGGGTCCTTGTACATAACCTAAAATTTTAAATTATGCGTTTATGTACATTTTTTCTAAGAGGTCTGTAACCTTCACCAGACAATCAAAGGGTCCACGGCACACAAAAAAAAAAAAAGGTTAAGAAGCCCTGTCCTACAGCCTGATGTTTTACTGTTGTAGGCTTGTGCTACCAGTGATCTGGTTACATTCTTATACCATGTCCAGACCACTTTATTATTATCTGTCCCTCTATGTACCTGATGTAAGGTGAAGTTCCCACCAACTTCTCAATTTCTACATATGCATAGATATAGTATGGATAATAAAATTGATTTTTAAGACCAGGTAATCACCTCCTACGGCATCAGTTCATTTTGGGGGAAGATACGAAGGAGGCTTCTAGTAGTAATGGATAATGTTATGAGACTAGCCCTACACAGTTCATATTTTGACCAAAAAAGTCTTCATCAGGGACAAGTTACATGGAAACACTACAAGAAGAAAAGAGCTAACTAAATGTACAGAAGAAGATGAATATCTAGGCCTCATGTTATGCTGAAGATGATAGAAAGAAATAAAAGGGGGAGAGAAATAAAATACAAGTGTGAAATGAGATAGACAAATAAATCTTTTTTAATGCATATTCAGGGTGAGTGAAAAGTTACTCCCTGTTATACAATTTAATTTAATTTTTCACTCCTAAACTAATTTTTGTGAAGCAAATGTCAAAAGTAAATTGAGTTATTTTATTACTTAAAATGCTGTGTCACATTAACATTGCAGTTGGACATAAGATCCAGCCTGTTTAACATATGACCTCAATTTTTGCTGTCTGTGTAACATCAGTTTTTTTTTTATTTTGTAACTGGAAATGAAAAATAAAACCTATTAGTCAAATGGATGCAAGTCATGGGCAATGACCACAACCCACCAAAGCCAGCTCCAGACCTCAGAAATGAGGTATCTGAGGAAGGTGGTTGAAGTAACAAGAAGAGACATGGTCCACAACCAGACGATACAGCAAGGCCTCAAAACCTAGATATTACAGACCCAAGTAGAAAAGTTCCAACTACGATGATTTGGCCATGTCTAAATGGGAGAAGATCAGCTACCCTGACAAATATGGGAAACCAATATCCAGGATGACCCAGAATTTGCTGGGAGGACAACATTAGAGAATCTCTGAAGGACCGAGGACTAGACTGGAAACAGGCCAGGAGGAAGACGGCCAGTAGGATAGTATGGCATTCTCTCTGTGTGCAAACCTCTACACACCAAGTTCCAGGTATCCAGAATGATCAAGAATTTGCTGGGAGGACAACATTAGAGGGTAGAAGAGGAACAGCTAAAGTAAGTAAGTCAAATGGCAGTTGTTACTCCATGTTCTGACATTTGTTTCATGTATATCCAATAGATAAAAGAGAGGATGCAAAAAATAAAAAAATACGGAATGTCTTTTCAATTACAATGTAGATTAGTTCATCTTTTCTTTTTTAATACTCTTAAATGGGAACATTTATCAAATTTGGTCCAGAAGTTCTTGAGTTGTTTCTTGAGCATGATGAACAAAGGGAAATAAGTAGCACTTTTTGCAGTTGAGAAAATAATATATGAAGGATAAAAGACTAAGTTGTACTACATGAAAAAATGGTTGGATAACTCACGGAAATGAATCAGGAATCATCTTCTTCTTTGGTCCTTGACCGCTGACTGACAAGGCAATCAGTGACCATCACGCCGGGTGGTGTCTTGTAGGGCAGAAACAAACTGTCTCCACTTAGCTCTGTTGGCAGTCATCCTTTGTGTAGTGCTCCAGCTCTGGTTTATGCTTTGCATCTCTGCCTCCAGAGTTTACCACCAGGTGGAGCTTTTGGCCGGTCTCGCTTTTGCTTTCCTTCTGGAGTCCATAGCGTAGCAGTTCTGGTGATGGTGTGAGGTCTCTTCTGAGGATGTGGCCAACCCAGTTCCAGCATCTACCCGCTATGATGGTGCGCATTTCTTCATGGTTGTGCAGAGTTAGCAGTTCTTGGTTGGTGATAATGTTCGGCCAGAAAATTCAAAGAATTTTCCTTCCACAGGTTGTGTGAAAAGAGGACATTTTGGACATTTCTTTTTCTCTTATTCTGCAGCATTCAGAAGTACAGAAATTACGCAGCTCTGTACTACATGAAAAAAATGGTTGTATAACTGGATAATCCATGGAAATGAATGAGGAATAACTGGGGAAAATAGAAATAGACAAGACACGGGAGAAAAGAGATTTTCAGAATTGAAGCCATACACCTCAAATTCTCTAAAAGAAGTTTAGGTAGCTGATGACTTCATTATTATATTTTAACATTTAAAAACTGGTTGTAATTTGTATCATTACAAATTTACTTAACTTTGTTTGTGTATTTTAATACATGTACTTTTTCCTGTTTGGTGCAAAAATAGTAGTTGCAAGACTTCCATTTTTAGTTGTTCAGAATCTTTCTGCCTCAGTAACCCTGAGAAGTAACTAACTTAATAAATTGGACACAAAACACATTCAAGATGTTTGTTGATCTTAACCTTTAAAGTCCCAATCGACTTTATAAAGGCTCAGGGGTTAGACGCGCTTGGCCCAATCGACTTTAAAAAGCCTTTAGTATATGTGCTTCTGTTTACATTTAAACAAACAATGTGAACGTGTTTCTGTTATTTTAGATTTTTAAAGCGATTTTTTTAAGCGCATATCCTCCATTTTACGTTGAATAACTAATAACATATCCTCCATTTTACCTTTATGTACTAGTCATTCATTGCCTTTTTTCTCTTCCTTTCATTCTATTTCTTAATTGTATGCTGTTGCTTTTTCTGTCATATCTTTTCATTTCTTCCTTTCTTTCATCACAAGTTATTCTTCTCTTCTCTATGGATGTTCTTTCTCACATTTCTTCTTCTTCTTTCTCTCATGTCCTCAGTAATTACATATATTTCTTACGTTGCTCGTTGCATGTTATTCTAGGAATTTTTATTTTCCATTTCCTAACCTCGCTTGTTTTTTTTTTCTCTTTTATTTCCATTCGTTCCTTTATCACTCTGTCATTATCACTTGACTTCCATCCATCTTCAAATACCGTAAAATCTCGCGTATAATACGCACTCGTGTATAATACGCATGCTTGATTTAGCCCAAAATGTTCTGGTAAAATGGAAATTCGTGTATAATACACATCATAATTTTTCAAGATTTTATTTTATGAAACATTTGTTAAAAAACTGAAAGAAGATGGAAGATGCTGCGCGATAGTAGTTCTTCAACGAACTGAAAGACCATGTCGCTTCATAAAACGAACTGCCCATCCATATGACGCTTTAAATGCTGTTGTGCCTTTACGAGATTTTTTAAGTTCCAGAGCTTTAAGTCAGATTTCAATGCATGAAACACCGATGCCTCGTTGCCTTCTATCCACTACCCACCCCAATAATGTTTTTTTCTAGGTCTGGAAGATCTGGTGGTGACCCACGATTCGCCTTTTTCTTACTAGGCAACACTTGCAGTGCCTCTTTGTTTTTTCGCCATAATCGAATGTTGCACTCGTTAATGGAAAAATGTCAACTTGCTGCCCGATTGTCGTTAGATTCTGCATATTTTACCACTAAGAGCTTTTCTGCTGCAGTACAACATTTTCTCGAATTCATTTTTAGGGCTCAAAATAATCAAATGACAAACTTCACAACCAAGCTTAATATCAAAACAGATTGAAGACCAAGAGTGCGAAATGCGTTTTGCAACAATGTCTGACACATAAGAAAACACATGGCACATT
The DNA here is from genome assembly GCA_024509875.1 of Oreohelix idahoensis. Lineage (NCBI taxonomy): Eukaryota > Metazoa > Mollusca > Gastropoda > Stylommatophora > Oreohelicidae > Oreohelix > Oreohelix idahoensis. The sequence continues at coordinate 395,905 of JAMPIV010014228.1, forward strand.
CAATTTTGCGCCATTTTCAGTCAAATTGTGACAAAAACGTGACAGACTTTCCAATGTAGGTTACTTTAGATATCGAAAATTACGGATTTTTTAGTACTCGCGTATAATACACACCCGAGTTTTAGCAGGCAAAAATGAGTAAAAATTGTGCATATTATATGCGAGATTTTACGGTACTTGTTGCTGCAATACAGTGTCAAGTTTGTACACATGTACAACTGCTGCAGTACAGTATCAAGTTTGAACACATGTACAATTGCTGCAACAGTAGCTATAAATACCTATACATTCATCATTATTTGTATTTTCACTCCTCACGGAGCATGTAGCCATGACTGCTGCTGTCTCCCTATCAGGAATCCTGCACCAAAACATTCTTGTGCTTTTGCAGCAGTGGTTTCTTTAGCACATTTTTTAACATGATGAGGTTGTTTGCTCCAGGCATAATCTAATATTAGTCACCATTACACCTGAGAGATCAGCAACCCTTTTCTATCTTTGCCTCCTGGGAACTACACAAGGCATCTATACATTACCAAAGCATCTTTCTCGGTATTTCGTAACTGAAGATAAATTTATCTAACACCATGAGCTGAGTTAAATATCCAATTACAATTGTACAGTCTGAGCTGATAATAATAAAAAAAAATTTTTACAAGAATAATTATGATCCAAAAAAACCTAAACCAAGTATTTGTTGAGAGGGGGACATCATATGTTATGACATCATTATCTTAAGCCAGGGGTCGGCAATCAGTCGATCCCAATCTACCAGTAGATCTCAATGGATGCTTTGGTAGATCTTTAAGTGACTGCAGGGGGGGGAGAGACTTTTTAAACTATGGAAATCTCGAACTCAACGCTCTGCTGTCGGCATTGAACATCGCAGTGTACCCGGGATCAAAGGTGCTTTTTCCGCAATCCCAATGAAAACTCTTGAGCCTGCCATAAAATATATTCGTGAACCAGATGAGATAGGAACGCATTCTTTTCTCTGTAAGGTTCATCATCCCCCATCTCCCCCCTTAAAATTACACGCACACTTATATACATGGTAGATCTTTAGAGGGCTCAGTGTTACTAAAGTAGATCCCAAAAGCTCTGGGGTTGTCGACCCGTCTTAAGCCATCATTTCACTAAGTCCTTGTTCTGAAATCTCCATGGTGAGACAGGTAGAGGGAGACAGGAAATCATGGAGAAGAGAACTAGAGACAGAAATAAGCAAGATGAAGGAGGTATATTTAAAGACCTTGTGTTGATGGCACAAGATAGGAGACGTTTGTTGAAAACCTATGCTCCTTGGGAAGCTGAAGGGTGGTGATGATGTCATCCAACTGAGGGACATGCTATCATCATTCCTTTTTATTCAATATCAATCAATCAATACCCTTTAGCTGCCCGAGGAGCATAGGCCTTCAAGAAACACATGCCAAGTCTTCCTGTCCTGTGCCATCCACTCAAGTTCTTTCCATGTTTTCCTCATCATTTTCACCTCTGTATCCAGTTCTCTTCTCCATGTGTTTTTTGGTCTACCTCTGCCTGTTTTCACGTGTAAGCCCCCCCATTGTGATGTCCTTTCTTTCCCATTTGTCCAAGACATTTTGTAGCCTGGTGTAAAAGTCTTCTTTCTCAGATTCTTCTTTATCGTTTGTTGGTGCATACCACTGGATGATGTTTATATTTACTTTCTTTTTGACTGATGTAAACCTTGCTGTTATAATTCGGGGTCCCATTGCTTCCCATTCTATAAGTGCCTTCTGTGCTTCCCTAGACAGCATTATAGCCACCCCTTCACTGTGGTGGGCTCTTTCCTCCTCATGTCCTGAGGACAACACCATCTCTCTTGTGATCAGTCTCCTCCTCTCTATGCCCTTCCACCATGTCTCGCAGAGACCCCGGATATCAATCCTGTAATTTGTCATTACCTGCTCCCTCTGGAGATTTTCCCCAGACGAAAAAAGGCTTCCTCTGGGTTGTTTCATGCGCCTCCTTTCCAGAGGACCTTCTTCTGTCTTGGGCGGCTGAGTTGATTTATATTCTGTATTTGACTTGTCCATGGGGCAAAGTCTTTTACAGACAGGGGGTATGATGTGTTGGTGTTGTGGGTAGTGGGTTTCCCCCCTTGCTTCACCCTAGGCCTAGTGAATTCTTGTTCATGAAAGGAGCGACCATTGCGGTGTTAGTCTCTTGGCCTAGCAAAACCTCTCATACCCCAAGATCGTTGTGCATGGTGAAGAGCCACACCCTCCTCGAGGTAGTCCTGGTAACTGAGGGTGCGAATCCTCAGGCTAAACACAACGGATCTAGAGGAGCAAACCTCGATAATAAAACCGGTGCACTACACCGTACACGCCCTCTGTGGGTGGGAAGGAGCCAGATGGATACTGAACAAGTCTTGGGAGTGGGAACGTGTGTGGACTGCTCCTTGAAGATCGGAACCCATCGTACAGGCACAGAGACTCAGGACGTGACGATAATATTGTCTTCAACGCTTGGTCACATGCCTAGAGCCTCGGAGAACTCGGCATAACCAGCAGGCAATTTGGTGGCGGGGAAAGAGCACTGTGAGCCCTACCTTGGCTACGTATCACAAGGAGATGCAGAAACACCCCCTTTATCTCCCCCAGAGCTGGCACAGTACACTTCTGGCTCCTACCCGGGGCGGTAGGAAATCCACAGGCACCCCAGCATCACAATGCCATGAAGATGACAAAGTTGGAATTTACTAACTCAAACCTGGCAGAGCAAGTCCTCCATCAGATGCGGCCGATGCAGGGCCCACTGGCGCGTGGACACGTCCTGATTCCCATCGAGACTTGCCCGGGGAGCCCACCCCGGCTCAAAAAAGCAGAGAAGGCCACTCTCCAAACCTCAGATGTCTTGCGGGCAGTGTTAGGATGTGCAAGAACATGGACAGGAAGACTCCACAATTCCCCCACTGAAGACACGCCCACGACGACCGTTACCTCAATTGGCTGTGTGTGGTGTACCCGGAAACGGGGCCTCCCAGTACTGAGGCACAGTTAAGTCCCCGATGTCACTTATCGGTGCAGAGTTGAGAGAGATGGCTGAGCATCACAATCCCCCCTGTGTTGCAGCATGATGAGAACCCAGCATTGCACACTGAGCTTGGGGGGATCACTTGGGCACCAGACTTAATACTGGCTCTTGACTGGATGGCCGCATGCAGGAGATTTCTACAATGGAGAGATGGCAGGTGGTGGGTATCTGGAAGTGGCTCTGTGCAGGACGTGAGGATTCCTTGGGAGAGCCCAGAACCAGAGCACAGCATTGTGCAAGCTCTGCATAGTTGGAGAGCCCCCCTGGATGACGGGGAATGCACAGTGTGCCATCCCACCTATCCCCAACTGCTAACTTAGAACCAGAAGTGGGGTCCTCTGTATGCGTGCCAGGCCAGGATAAAATGCCTGGGAAAGAGACTGGAGCTCAGAACTCCCTAACTCAAAGTTGCAGGATGGCAGAAAAGCCACGGGAAAGACAGGTCTATTTTAAAGATAACGCAACCATATTTTCACCATACGAGCTCGGACGCCGCCTCGGTAAACAAGGTCCGCGCAGAGCAGTGACACCCCCAGGCTGCTTGCGAATAGTCTACTACTGGGAACATAAACGGATTAGGGATGAGCCCACTCTCCCGTTGAAGAGGTGCTAAAGTCGTAGATACTGGGCCAGAAGGCGCACCGGAAACCACAGTATCACGCAACTCGCTTTTTTTTTATGGATGAGTAAACCGTCAAATAAATCTCGTACTGGTGCTCGCCCTGTGGAGCTCCACCAGGCAGGTGCAGTGCCGGGCTCTGAGCCTCGACAGAGCCCACCCTCAGCTACTGGAGGACCCTCTAGACCGTCTTGTGGAGTCAGCAGACGGCGGAGGAGAACTACTGACCGAAACAAAACAGAAAAAGAGAAACCCAGAGTGCCACTTGTCATGATGCACTGGAATGCAGAGGGAGTGAACAGCAAGCAGGCTGGATACAGCAAAAAGACAGAGCTGGAAAACATCTTGTATGAGAAGCAAGTCAGTGTTTGCTGTATCCAAGAGACTCACTTGAAAGCAGATCAAACCTTTAAAATAAGGGGATATCAATGCTTCAGATCCGACAGACAAGATAGACGAAAAGGAGGAGTACTTACTCTTGTAAGGAATAACATTCATGCACACGAAAGGAAAACCTACATGGATGGAGCAGAATATCAGCTGTTGCAGATAAAGGTAGATGGCTGTATACCGCTCCACCTATGTCCCAGTCTTGACATATGGATGCGAGTCATGGGCAATGACTACAACCCACAAAAGCCAGATTCAAACCTCAGAAATGAGGTATCTGAGGAAGGTGGTTGAAGTAACAAGAAGAGACATGGTCCGCAACCAGATGATACGTCAAGGCCTAAAATCCTACCCGCTGCAGACCCAAATAGAACAGTCCCAACTAAGATGGTTTGGCCATGTCTGCAGAATGGGAGAAGATCGGCTACCACGACAAGCATGGGAAACAAAGAGCCAGGGATCCAGACCTCCAGGACGACCCAGAGTCCGCTGGGAGGACAACATTAGACAGTCTTTGAAGGACCGAGGACTAGAATGGAACCAGGCCAGGAAGAAGACAGCCGATAGGATAGTCTGGCGCTCTCTCTTCCAAACCTCTACACCTCACGGTAGAAGAGGAACGACTAAGTAAGTAAGCAGATAAAGGTAGACAAGATGGAAATAGAACTCCTGAACTATTACTGTCCAAACAACAAACCCCTGAGTCTCAGCTCTATACAGGTACCAGCCACCAACTTTATAGCAGTTGGAGACTTTAATAGCCACTCCCAGAGCTGGGGCTATAACCATCTAGATCACAGAGGTGAAGAGGTTGAAACATGGCAAGATGATCACTCCCTAATCCTAGTCAATAATGCCACAGATACTCCTACCTTCTACTCCAGAGGATGGCACACAACTTCAACACCAGATCTTGCCTTCGCCACCCCAGATATAGCTGGATCTATTAGTAGAGAAGTAGGAGACCAACTAGGGGGAAGCGACCATCGCCCAATCTTTCTTACTGTCCAGAGTGCAACTCTCAGTACAGGCCCAGCCATTACAAGATGGAACTACAAAAAAGCCAACTGGGGTTTATTCAGGCATCAGGTAAACACGCTGCTGTCTACCCTCAAGGTACAGAACAGAGACATTAATGAAGTGGTAAAAGACTTCAACAGATGCATACTACAAGCTGCAAAAGAAACCATTCCCAAAGGATGCCGGCGTAACTACATACCATACTGGTCCAGCACACTCCAAGAACGTCAGGAAGCTATGGACAGGGCTAGAAAGGATGCAGAGTCTCAGCCTTCACTTGAAACTCACAACAAATGGAAAAAGGCTGTAGCAGAGTTTCAGAGAACAAAGCTAGAAGAAAAACGGAAAAGCTGGAGAACTAAAACGGCATCGCTGAACCTTGAGAAAGACGGCAGGAAACTTTGGAGATTAGTCAAGTCTCTAAATGAAGAGCGTTCCTCACCTAGGCAGACTATCACATTGGATGAAGGTGGCAAACTTTTCAGAGGAAAACAAGCTGCAGACCTGTTTGCTAGAAGATACAGTTCAGAAAGCAACTTACCCATTAACATAGACCATCAGAGAGAGATAAGAAAAGAAATACTGGCAACCATAGGACAGACAGATACTCCTGCCCCAATGAGGGAACCCATCACACTAGGAGAACTACAGAACGCTATTTCCAAGCTTAAGTTTCAAAAGTCACCCGGCCCAGACAAAATCAGCAACGAAATGCTAGTAAATCTGAGCCCAGCAGCAAAGACAAAACTGCTTGAGATATTCAACCACAGCTGGTTGAAAGGAACGGTACCCCAAGTATGGAGAGAAGCCATCACAATACCCATACTAAAGAAAGGGAAATGTAAGACCGAGGCTGCAAGTTACCGGCCAATCAGTCTCACAAGTGTGTTGGGAAGACTATGGAGCGAATAGTCAACCACAGATTGAAATGGTATTTAGAGTGAGCAGATCCTGGTGCCGGAACAAGCTGGATTTAGAGAATGCTACAGTATAGAAGACCAAGTTACTTACTTGTCTCAAGCAATAGAAGATGCCTTCCAGGAGAAGAAAAAGGTCCTAACGATCTGGGTCGACTTCAAGCAGGCCTTTGACAAGGTGTGGAAAGATGGCCTTATTGCAAAACTTAGGAGAAGTGGAATCCAAGGCAACATGATGAAATGGATCCAGTCATACTTGCATAACAGAAGAACTAGAGTCACTCTTGATGGTCTGCAGAGCAGAAAAGTGTTGCTCCATCAGGGGGTACCTCAAGGAGGAGTAATTTCCCCAACACTCTTCCTTGTTTACATCAATGACCTGGTGAAAGATCTCCCAGCAGGAGTGAAAGCTGCCTTATATGCAGATGACCTAGTACTCTGGTGCGCTGATGAAAACGTCACCACAGCAAATTATAAAATGCAGCGGGCAGCAGACATGCTAGTGTCATGGGCAGAGAAATGGCTTATCACAATAAACACAGACAAAACCTCCACAACACTGTTCTCCCTCGCCCCCAAGGACAAAGCAGCTAACATACACCTAGGGACAACCGTGATCAAGGAAGAAAGCTACCCCACCTATCTTGGGGTGACATTTGACCAAAGGCTTACATGGAATAAGCATATTGAAAATGCAGAAGGAAAGGCCCGAAGACGACTAGGCATACTCAGAAAATTAGCAGGTACCAACTGGGGAGCAAATGAACGAAATCTAAAGAAGATTTATAATGGAGTAATAAGACCACACTTAGAGTTTAGATCAGCAGCATGGTCATCAGCTGCTAACTCACATCTGCAGTCTTTGGACAAGGTGCAAAATCAAGCTCTCAGGCTCATTACAGGAGCCATGAAAACTACACCAATAACAGAGATGCAGAAGGTTGCTGGATTACAGACATTGTCCCATCGAAGAGACACAAAAACCATGATCCAGATGGAAAAGTACAACAGTATGCCAATGCACCCAATGAAGGCAAGACTAGATGATCTGGCATTGGGACGTCTAAAGCGTAGCAGCTTTGTGCATCGGGGAAAAAGACAAAAGACAGCATCAAGAAGACCTATCCATGAAGACAACACCACTGAAGCCCACCCTATACCCTGTACCATGGGAGCAGGCCAGCAATGCCCTCCAAATTAATACATCAGTCAGTGGTCTCACAAGTGGATGTGAGTATAATGATCTGCAAAAACGAACTGCTACATTGAGTATGATCCAAGAAAGCTATCCCGATCAATCATGGATACATGCCTATACAGATGGATCAGCAACTAATGCTGTAGGAATGGAGGTGCCGGTATCTTTATCTCATATCCTGACAACCACTATGAGACTAGGCACATTCCCACTGGTAAATTCTGTTCCAACTATACAGCTGAGGTTCAAGCTCTAGAGCAAGCTGCAAATATGATTTATAACACCAACTCTGACTGCCACCAGGTAGTCATCCTCACAGATGCACTGTCTGTCCTGCAAGCTCTCAAGGGTGGTAAACTCCCGCATCTGAGAAATGAACTAAACAAGGTAGCTGCCAAAAAGAGAACCATACTTCAGTGGGTACCATCTCATTGTGGTGTACCCGGAAATGAAAAGGCAGATAAACTTGCAAAAAAGGGAGGAGAATGTGAACAAGAAGATAATGAAGTCACATACTTTGAGAAAAAGAGAGCTATCCAGACTATCAGAAGAGAACAGAACCAACCCAAAGACGACTATCACACTCTCGACAAGAAAGATATACTGGCCCAATGACTCAACACTAAACTCAAAGCTATATGGAGCTAAAGAGGAACTTCAAACAACAGTCGAATTCATCATGAGAACTCGTCTGATGGTGTAAACATCAAAGATGCGATCGCAAGAAGAAGAAGAAGAAGACTTGTCCATGTTTGTTGAAGTTTTTTGATAAAAAGTTTTTTGCGGGATAGGGTAACCAGCCCCATGCCCAACCCTCCTTAGTCGCTTTTTATGACATGCATGGTAGGGTACAGTGTTACTATTCTTTGCTCCTCTTTCGGGCTCCGGTAACACATGGGTGTTTTCATTCAATATGGAGCTGCAAAAATTGCATGCCACCGGTTTCCATTTTGAGCAGTCTTACCTCAGCTCATTCCATGATCTCCCAGTTGTCTTAGCCGTGGATTTCTCATCCACTCTTCTTCTCCAGGTTCTCTTTGGCCTCCCCACTTTTCTCTTCTCCTGTAGATTCTAGTAAAGCGCATGTTTAGCTGTGGTGGCTGGTCATTTCCCTTGGATGAGGGACACTTAAGGCAGAACTGAAATTTCTTAATTTATCTACACTGAGGGCAGTATTATTTCTAAGTTGTGTTGCCAAAAATTTTTTCACCTACTATTAAATGCCCTTTAAATTAAAAAAACAGCGCTCCCATAGCATTGCTAGGTTTCAGTTTTATCAGGTGGGGTAACTGGTTCTCTTCCTTGCTACCAGTTTATGAACCTGTAACCTCGAGAGGCAAGCGCTGTAACCATTCTACCACTAGACAGTCTAAATGCCCCCCTAGTTATCAGACATACTGGTAACTGGGAAAAGGTTCCTAATCTATACATCACTGCCCGTAGTCTGTATTCTGGATGTTGTTGTTTAACTACGGCTGCGAGCCCATCACTCTTTTGCAGCCAATGCCAAGTTGATTTCCTTGGCATTATGTACAATGTAGATCTAGGGTTATCCAGTGGGTTTTCTGTCATTCCACAACTTGCAGAGTTGAAGTTATGAGTTCCAATTTCATTCCTGAGTATTCCTGGCTCTGCATGTATTTAAGGAATCCTCACATCTGGCTTTAAACTAGTAGTGAGAAAGAGCTAGGGGCAGTATACAAACCTGGCTTTTTTCACTATTTTCAAAACTGAGCTGTCAGAATAATATTAGATGTCATTCTAATACCTTCTGTCTTCTTCTTGGATCCCTAACTGCTGACTGGAAAATGTAGATCTAAGGTTGTTCTGTGGCTTTTCTACCATTCCACAACTTGCCAAATTGCAGTCATGAGTTTTGGTTTCTTTCCCCAGGTATTTCATCCTGTCTGGTGTTCCAAAAACAAGACAAAGACCTTGATACTGGGTCCAGTAAATAGTAGAAGACTTAAGGACATTAGTATAGAACAGAGGGTAGGTTTCTGGTATTGTATAAACATAAATAACACATAAGGAAGGGAAACCCGAGGCCTGTAAACAGTAAATTAATATTAGACAAACATAAAGGTATGTTTTCAGGCACTCGTAAGAAATAAAGAAGTAGCACACTTGGACAACAGAAAAACAACAGACGTGAGTGGCTTACCCAGGGTTCGAACCCCGTACCTTCCGTACGACAACTCCGCCTAGCTATCAAGCGAATCACACTGACCCCACGGCCAGCTAGGCATCCCCAAAAAAAATGCTTTGCTGGCCATCTATCAGTACGAAACACACAAGATAACACCGGAAGTATACAGTGGGCAACTCAGCCCTTAAATGACGCAATCACTTCTGTTGTTCTCCTATTAACAGTATGTGTCAGTCCAAACAAGACAAAGACCTTGATACTGGGTCCAGTAAATAGTAGAAGACTTAAGGACATTAGTATAGAACAGAGGGTAGGTTTCTGGTATTGTATAAACATAAATAACACATAAGGAAGGGAAACCCGAGGCCTGTAAACAGTATATTAATATTAGACAAACATAAAGGTATGTTTTCAGGCACTCGTAAGAAATAAAGAAGTAGAACACTTGGACAACAGAAAAACAACAGACGTGAGTGGCTTACCCAGGGTTCGAACCCCGTACCCTCCGTACGACAACTCCGCCTAGCTATCAAGCGAATCACACTGACCCCACGGCCAGCTAGGCATTCCCAAAAAAGATGCTTTGCTGGCCATCTATCAGTACGAAACACACAAGATAACACCGGAAGTATACAGTGGGCAACTCAGCCCTTAAATGACGCAATCACTTCTGTTGTTCTCCTATTAACAGTATGTGTCAGTCCAAACAAGACAAAGACCTTGATACTGGGTCCAGTAATAGTAGAAGACTTAAGGACATTAGTATAGAACAGAGGGTAGGTTTCTGGTATTGTATAAACATAAATAACACATAAGGAAGGGAAACCCGAGGCCTGTAAACAGTAAATTAATATTAGACAAACATAAAGGTATGTTTTCAGGCAATCGTAAGAAATAAAGAAGTAGAACACTTGGACAACAGAAAAACAACAGACGTGAGTGGCTTACCCAGGGTTCGAACCCCGTACCCTCCGTACGACAACTCCGCCTAGCTATCAAGCGAATCACACTGACCCCACGGCCAGCTAGGCATCCCCAAAAAAGATGCTTTGCTGGCCATCTATCAGTACGAAACACACAAGATAACACCGGAAGTATACAGTGGGCAACTCAGCCCTTAAATGACGCAATCACTTCTGTTGTTCTCCTATTAACAGTATGTGTCAGTCCAAACAAGACAAAGACCCTGATACTGGGTCCAGTAAATAGTAGAAGACTTAAGGACATTAGTATAGAACAGAGGGTAGGTTTCTGGTATTGTATAAACAAAAATAACACATAAGGAAGGGAAACCCGAGGCCTGTAAACAGTAAATTAATATTAGACAAACATAAAGGTATGTTTTCAGGCACTCGTAAGAAATAAAGAAGTAGAACACTTGGACAACAGAAAAACAACAGACGTGAGTGGCTTACCCAGGGTTCGAACCCCGTACCTCCGTACGACAACTCCGCCTAGCTATCAAGCGAATCACACTGACCCCACGGCCAGCTAGGCATCCCCAAAAAAGATGCTTTGCTGGCCATCTATCAGTACGAAACACACAAGATAACACCGGAAGTATACAGTCTTCTACTATTTACTGGACCCAGTATCAAGGTCTTTGTCTTGTTTGGACTGACACATACTGTTAATAGGGTGAGGAACAACTGAAGGTGATTGCGTCATTAAGGGCTGAGGTTGCCCACTGTATACTTCCGGTGTTATCTTGTGTGTTTCGTACTGATAAATAGCCAGCAAAGCATCTTTTTTTGGGGATGCCTAGCTGGCCGTGGGGTCAGTGTGATTCGCTTGATAGCTAGGCGGAGTTGTCGTACGGAAGGTACGGGGTTCGAACCCTGGGTAAGCCACTCACGTCTGTTGGTTTTCTGTTGTCCAAGTGTTCTACTTCTTTATTTCTTACGAGTGCCTGAAAACATACCTTTATGTTTGTCTAATATTAATTTACTGTTTACAGGCCTCGGGTTTCCCTTCCTTATGTGTTATTTATGTTTATACAATACCAGAAACCTACCCTCTGTTCTATACTAATGTCCTTAAGTCCTTCTACTATTTACTGGGACCCAGTATCAAGGTCTTTGTCTTGTTTGGACTGACACATACTGTTTAATAGAGAAGAACAACAGAATTGATTGCGTCATTTAAGGCTGAGTTTGCCCACTGTATACTTCCGGTGTTATCTTGTGTGTTTCGTACTGATAGATGGCCAGCAAAGCATCTTTTTTGGGGATGCCTAGCTGGCCGTGGGGTCAGTGTGATTCGCTTGATAGCTAGGCGGAGTTGTCGTACGGAGGGTACGGGGTTCGAACCCTGGGTAAGCCACTCACGTCTGTTGTTTTTCTGTTGTCCAAGTGTTCTACTTCTTTATTTCTTACGAGTGCCTGAAAACATACCTTTATGTTTGTCTAATATTAATTTACTGTTTACAGGCCTCGGGTTTCCCTTCTTTATGTGTTATTTATGTTTATACAATACCAGAAACCTACCCTCTGTTCTATACTAATGTCCTTAAGTCTTCTACTATTTACTGGACCCAGTATCAAGGTCTTTGTCTTGTTTGGACTGACACATACTGTTAATAGGAGAACAACAGAAGTGATTGCGTCATTTAAGGGCTGAGTTGCCCACTGTATACTTCCGGTGTTATCTTGTGTGTTTCGTACTGATAAATAGCCAGCAAAGCATCTTTTATTGGGAATGCCTAGCTGGCCGTGGGGCCAGTGTGATTCGCTTGATAGCTAGGCGGAGTTGTCGTACGGAAGGTACGGGGTTCGAACCCTGGGTAAGCCACTCACGTCTGTTGTTTTTCTGTTGTCCAAGTGTTCTACTTCTTTATTTCTTACGAGTGCCTGAAAACATACCTTTATGTTTGTCTAATATTAATTTACTGTTTACAGGCCTCGGGTTTCCCTTCCTTATGTGTTATTTATGTTTATACAATACCAGAAACCTACCCTCTGTTCTATACTAATGTCCTTAAGTCTTCTACTATTTACTGGACCCAGTATCAAGGTCTTTGTCTTGTTTGGACTGACACATACTGTTAATAGGAGAACAACAGAAGTGATTGCGTCATTTAAGGGCTGAGTTGCCCACTGTATACTTCCGGTGTTATCTTGTGTGTTTCGTACTGATAGATGGCCAGCAAAGCATCTTTTTTTGGGGATGCCTAGCTGGCCGTGGGGTCAGTGTGATTCGCTTGATAGCTAGGCGGAGTTGTCGTACGGAGGGTACGGGGTTCGAACCCTGGGTAAGCCACTCACGTCTGTTGTTTTTCTGTTGTCCAAGTGTTCTACTTCTTTATTTCTTACGAGTGCCTGAAAACATACCTTTATTGTTTGTCTAATATTAATTTACTGTTTACAGGCCTCGGGTTTCCCTTCCTTATGTGTTATTTATGTTTATACAATACCAGAAACCTACCCTCTGTTCTATACTAATGTCCTTAAGTCTTCTACTATTTACTGGACCCAGTATCAAGGTCTTTGTCTTGTTTGGACTGACACATACTGTTAATAGGAGAACAACAGAAGTGATTGCGTCATTAATGGGCTGAGTTGCCCACTGTATACTTCCGGTGTTATCTTGTGTGTTTCGTACTGATAAATAGCCAGCAAAGCATCTTTTTTGGGGATGCCTAGCTGGCCGTGGGGTCAGTGTGATTCGCTTGATAGCTAGGCGGAGTTGTCGTACGGAGGTACGGGGTTCGAACCCTGGGTAAGCCACTCACGTCTGTTGTTTTTCTGTTGTCCAAGTGTTCTACTTCTTTATTTCTTACGAGTGCCTGAAAACATACCTTTATGTTTGTCTAATATTAATTTACTGTTTACAGGCCTCGGGTTTCCCTTCCTTATGTGTTATTTATGTTTATACAATACCAGAAACCTCCCCTCTGTTCTATACTAATGTCCTTAAGTCTTCTACTATTTACTGGACCCAGTATCAAGGTCTTTGTCTTGTTTGGACTGACACATACTGTTAATAGGAGAACAACAGAAGTGATTGCGTCATTTAAGGGCTGAGTTGCCCACTGTATACTTCCGGTGTTATCTTGTGTGTTTCGTACTGATAGATGGCCAGCAAAGCATCTTTTTTGGGGATGCCTAGCTGGCCGTGGGGTCAGTGTGATTCGCTTGATAGCTAGGCGGAGTTGTCGTACGGAGGTACGGGGTTCGAACCCTGGGTAAGCCACTCACGTCTGTTGTTTTTCTGTTGTCCAAGTGTTCTACTTCTTTATTTCTTACGAGTGCCTGAAAACATACCTTTATGTTTGTCTAATATTAATTTACTGTTTACAGGCCTCGGGTTTCCCTTCCTTATGTGTTATTTATGTTTATACAATACCAGAAACCTACCCTCTGTTCTATACTAATGTCCTTAAGTCTTCTACTATTTACTGGACCCAGTATCAAGGTCTTTGTCTTGTTTGGACTGACACATACTGTTAATAGGAGAACAACAGAAGTGATTTGCGTCATTTAAGGGCTGAGTTTGCCCACTGTATACTTCCGGTGTTATCTTGTGTGTTTCGTACTGATAAATAGCCAGCAAAGCATCTTTTTTTGGGAATGCCTAGCTGGCCGTGGGGTCAGTGTGATTCGCTTGATAGCTAGGCGGAGTTGTCGTACGGAAGGTACGGGGTTCGAACCCTGGGTAAGCCACTCACGTCTGTTGTTTTTCTGTTGTCCAAGTGTTCTACTTCTTTATTTCTTACGAGTGCCTGAAAACATACCTTTATGTTTGTCTAATATTAATTTACTGTTTACAGGCCTCGGGTTTCCCTTCCTTATGTGTTATTTATGTTTATACAATACCAGAAACCTACCCTCTGTTCTATACTAATGTCCTTAAGTCTTCTACTATTTACTGGACCCAGTATCAAGGTCTTTGTCTTGTTTGGACTGACACATACTGTTAATAGGAGAACAACAGAAGTGATTGCGTCATTTAAGGGCTGAGTTGCCCACTGTATACTTCCGGTGTTATCTTGTGTGTTTCGTACTGATAGATGGCCAGCAAAGCATCTTTTTTGGGGATGCCTAGCTGGCCGTGGGGTCAGTGTGATTCGCTTGATAGCTAGGCGGAGTTGTCGTACGGAGGGTACGGGGTTCGAACCCTGGGTAAGCCACTCACGTCTGTTGTTTTTCTGTTGTCCAAGTGTTCTACTTCTTTATTTCTTACGAGTGCCTGAAAACATACCTTTATGTTTGTCTAATATTAATTTACTGTTTACAGGCCTCGGGTTTCCCTTCCTTATGTGTTATTTATGTTTATACAATACCAGAAACCTACCCTCTGTTCTATACTAATGTCCTTAAGTCTTCTACTATTTACTGGACCCAGTATCAAGGTCTTTGTCTTGTTTGGACTGACACATACTGTTAATAGGAGAACAACAGAAGTGATTGCGTCATTTAAGGGCTGAGTTGCCCACTGTATACTTCCGGTGTTATCTTGTGTGTTTCGTACTGATAAATGGCCAGCAAAGCATCTTTTTTTGGGGATGCCTAGCTGGCCGTGGGGTCAGTGTGATTCGCTTGATAGCTAGGCGGAGTTGTCGTACGGAAGGTACGGGGTTCGAACCCTGGGTAAGCCACTCACGTCTGTTGTTTTTCTGTTGTCCAAGTGTTCTACTTCTTTATTTCTTACGAGTGCCTGAAAACATACCTTTATGTTTGTCTAATATTAATTTACTGTTTACAGGCCTCGGGTTTCCCTTCCTTATGTGTTATTTATGAATATATTGCGATAGATGTTTCAATTATTATAGAATAGAGATACACCAGAGTATCTAGTGGTGTAGATATTTTCCTATAACTGACCTCGAAAACCCTTGAATCGGTCGGCAGGCTCGACAGTAAACATGACTCACTCTAATATCTTGGGGGCTAAGGAGATTTCTAAAATTGGATACTGGAATGTAAGAACTATGTATCAAGACGGAAAATTGGAAGAAGTAATTAAAGAAATGGATAATTATAAGTTGGACTTATTGGGTGTCAGCGAGTGTAGATGGACGGGGAAGGGCATAAAATATATTTCAGAAGAAAAAAAGCAAATTATATACTCTGGTAGTAATGATAATCGTCACACAGAGGGAGTAGCCATCCTAATGACACAGAAAGCAGCAGCATCGCTTATCAGCTGGGTACCTATCAATGAGAGGCTAATATTAGCTAGATTTCAGACACGATTTTTCAAGCTCTCAATTGTACAATGTTATGCACCAACTAACGACGCTCTTGATACCACAAAAGATGACTTCTATGAAGCACTTCTAAGTACCATCAACACAATACCCAAGCATGACATAATAGCAGTCATGGGTGATTTTAACGCCAAAGTAGGTGACAACAACGATGGAGTACAAAGATATCTCGGTACTCATGGCATAGGCTGTATGAATCAAAATGGCGAAAGACTTCTAGAACTTTGTGAAATATCAAACCTCGTTGTGGCAGACACCATCTTTCCACATAAGAATATCCACAAGATAACATGGAATTCACCTGATGGCAGAACTAAGAACCAGATAGATCACTTCTGCATAAGCGCTAAATTTCGCTCATCAGTTCAAGACGTCAGAGCATACAGAGGTGCAGAGATCGGAAGCGATCATAACCTCTGCATAGCTAAAATGAGAATTAAACTGAAGAAGTTATACCAACCGAATAAAAATAGAAGAATAGATGTACACAGACTGCAATCAAATGATATAAAGAAGGAATATAATGTCAAAATGAACAACTATTTCGATGCTTTAGGCAAAAATTGACAACGATATCACCACCAAGACAATCGATACTAAATGGGAACAACTGAGAACAGCAATGACAGAAGCAGCTGTAGCGACCACCGGATACCTAGTACATAAAAAGAAAAAATGGATGAGAGAAGATACTTGGGATAAAATACAAGAAAGGAAAACAGCAAAACTTAAACTACTAGCGGCAAGTACACATAATGCAGTTGAATCTTGCAAACTAACTTATAACTTGTTAAATAAAGAAGTGAAGACAAAAACTCGAAGAGATAAAAGACATTTCATCAATGAACTGGCCGTAGAAGCTGAAAATGCTGCAAGAACTGGTAATAGTAGGTGCCTTTATCAAATTACAAAACAACTATGTCACCAGCCTACTGCTATGGAAACACCTGTTAAAGGTAAATTAGGGAATTCAATACCAACAGAAAAAGAACAAATGAAGAGATGGGCTGAGCACTTCATGGAGGTGCTAAACAGACCACCACCAACAGTAACACCTGATTTTAATAATGAAACATCCACAACCACTTTGCCAATAACTTGCGATGAATTCACGCTGGACGAGATCAAACAAGCCGTTAAAAGATTAAAAAATTTTAAAGCTGCTGGAGTTGACGAAATTTCAGGGGAAATGATTAAAGCAGTTAATGACAACAACCTCTTGAGAATTTTAGATATTATAAATGAAGTATGGAGAGAAGAACAACCACCACAACAATGGAAAGACAGTATTATTGTAAAGTTACCGAAGAAAGGTGATCTATCAGACTGTAATAACTGGCGTGGTATATCTCTATTATCAGTACCTGGAAAATTATTATGTTGCATGATGTTAGAAAGACTTAAATTGCATGCTGACGAAAAGATCAGAGAAGAACAAGCGGGTTTCAGGCCGAAACGATCATGTATTGATCAAATATTCACACTAAGAACAATTATAGAAGAATCAGTGGAAAGGCAATCGCCACTTATTATCACCTTCGTCGATTTTCAAAAAGCCTTTGATAGTCTACACCGCCCATCATTGTGGAAGATACTTACAATCTATGGTTTTCCAACAAAATATGTGAATATAATCAAAGCGCTATATGACAATGCAAGATGTTGTGTTAGAACAAATAAAGGGAATACAGAATGGTTTACAGTAGAAACAGGGGTGAAACAAGGCTGTATTATGTCACCACTACTTTTTGGAATAGCTATTGATTGGGTTATGAGAAACTATACCCACAATGAACAATTGGGTATAAAATGGACAAATGGAAAATTCCTGGGGGACCTGGATTTCGCAGATGATGTAGCATTCTTAAGTTCAACACCAAGACAATCCCAAGAAGCAATAAATAATTTGTGTCATCTCTCGGTTAAAATTGGTCTCCAAATAAATGCCTCTAAAACTAAAGCTATGAACTTTTCTAACGAGACCTTTGATATCATCTTGAACGGGGAAAAACTACAGAAAGTTGAAAGTTTCAATTATTTAGGCAGTAAAATGACTCAGGATGGTGACACAACAAGAGAAATCCATACTAGAATTGCTTTGGCAGCTAGCGCCTTCAATAGATTATCTAACATTTGGAAATTACGATCATTGAATATACATACCAAGCTTCGTCTGTTTAATTCAAATGTTATCTCAGTGTTAACATACGGCTGTGAGAGTTGGAAAATAACAAAATCATTGGAGAACAAGCTGAATACATTCGAGAACAAATGTCTTAGAAAACTCATGAACATCAGTTGGAAAGAATTCAAGACTAATCGACAAATAAGAGAAGACTCTAGGCAGAAATATGTCTCCGACTATATAAGGAAAAGACGATGGTCATATATCGGTCATGTCCTACGAATGCAAAACAACAGAATACCACTACAGGCGCTCACTTGGGTTTCCTGAGGGTAAGCGGAAAAAAGGAAGACCAAAAGAAACACTCAGAAGAACAATAATAAGAGAAGGAAGAACGTTGGGCCTAAATAATGTGCAAGAGCTAAGAGGAGTGGCGTCACAACGAACAACCTGGAGAGCACTGGTTTCTGCCTTATGCGCCGTTTTTGGCGCTTAAAGAATTTATTATTATTATTAGACCATTACGAAGCTGACGTGACGCACGTGATCATGAATAGCAACATGACGTCAACTGTTGCATTGTCGCAGTGAAGAAGAATCTTTTCAACGCCTCTCTAGTTCGCTTCAAATTGATCAAATGCACAAGATGGACATACCAGTTGCCTGCCCATCAGGAGCAGACAGTCAAAGGCACAGGCCTAGCTGTTGACGACCTCTAGCACTGATCTAAGCAACGGAAAAGATAAGTCTAGGTGTTTTAACTGTTGTTATTGCAAACAGTGCTAACTGAGACCCATGCCCTCTGCCTAATCGGCATGTTTTTACCCTATGTTTAATGTACTTTTTGTTGTCTTAAAGTGTTTGTTAATTCGTGGGAGGTAGGGAGGATGAACCGAAATTAGATTCTGTGGCTCTCAACGATGCCTGAATTGATTTCGGGTCGTTTCTTTGGGCAGTTTAAACGATCGCACTTTTGGTTAGCCCCATTGAGGTTTTTGTTTTTTGCATTGGACGTATCTGCTCCAAATCTTGCTGTAGTTT
Organism: Oreohelix idahoensis; assembly: GCA_024509875.1. NCBI lineage: Eukaryota > Metazoa > Mollusca > Gastropoda > Stylommatophora > Oreohelicidae > Oreohelix > Oreohelix idahoensis. Next base: position 414,632 of record JAMPIV010014228.1, read on the forward strand.
GAACGATGTTGTGTTAGCTGGTGGCTACAGTTTCCCGTCTAGATAACTGTGTGTATTTTTATTTCGTACATCAGTTAAACACATTTTATTCAGTTTTGTATCATGTACGTTAACCTATTTCGTCCAGACTTCTTTCTACGTATTAATTCTATTTTATGATTGTTAAATGTTCGTCCGGTATGAGTTCCTGTGATTGTGATGTCATCATTATTTTGCAGTCATTTTTTTTTGGATGTACTTTTGTATATTAAGCTTGACCTCGGGTCAGACATTGACACTACATTTGGCTTGTGGACACTTCCGCTTGGTTTAATGTAGTTCATTAATTCATTTTTAATTGTAGAAAATGTCTTGTTTGCGTCTTTAACATTGTTTGTTACCCTTTAAGTTGCATCATTGTTTTGTTTGTTCCTCGATTGAATATATGTTAAATACTACATTTAATAATTTGTTAACTTTATATTGCAATAAATACACTTGTAATTTAATTTAATTAATTTTTTCTGATATTTAAGGTTAATATGACCTTTT